>BSBM01000434.1:17720000-18302500 GCA_027924585.1 Larix kaempferi | reverse complement strand
CTTTTCCTTTGCTATGTTAAAAACAACATTGCGGGATAACGTCAATCGGATAACTCCGAGGGCTTGCCTGTCGAGAAGAGCCCAGTCTTCATCCTTCATGCTCTCTGGCTTCTCTTCTGCGAGAGGTTGATAAAGCTTTTTCTGGTACAGATAATCTTCGATCTGCATTTTCCAAAAGCCGAAGTCCGCACCATCGAACTTCTCAATTTTCATCTTTCCTTCATCTGCAGCCATTGCTCCCACTCGAATCTGACTTTCTCTGGATCGTTTCTCACAAATCTGGCTCTGATACCAGTTGTTAGGAAAATTACGCAGATTTCCTCTGTTTCAGATTTGGGAGAGCGAAATCAAATCAGAATCACAAGAACGCAAAATTGATAATGGAGTTCGGCCAATTAAGCCTACGTCTCCAGGCTGCTGCAGATCTTTTATGAAAGGGAAAAAATTACACAGTGTTTGCAAACACTCAGAGCATATTAATCAGGACTGAAAAGAACCAGCGCACAGGCTTTTCTTCTTCTGTCTCGCTTGCCATCAAATGCAGAAATCCACCTTCTATTTATAGATGCAGAATCATACATCTACACGTTTTTGCCAGGCTAGCTATTAATTGCCATTCGTTCTTCTTCAACAAAGGATGCACCGTCCACTCTGTTTTCTGGGTTGTTGGCTTGACAACCACTCTGTTTCCCTTTCAGCTTAAATGCCATTTATGTAAGTTTGACCAACACCTCCGTGGGCGGAAGCGGCAGTTCCAGCAGATCGATGGCCTGCTTCTGGAAACGTTGACTGGCGTGAAAAGGAAGGAGACGGTGTGGCCGTTGATGGCCAGAGCTTTGCAGAGCTCCAGAAAGGGATTAATGTGTCCCTGCGCCAACAGGGTGGAATTAAGAATAAATGTGATTTCTTATACTCAATTTGAAGTAATAAAATGGCGTGAGAACAACATCATTAAAAGGAAAAGGTCCTATAAATTATTCAAGGGATTCCATCATCGATATTTATAATATTTCTTTTACAACTGATTCATTTAAATCCTTGTTTTCGAAATGAAATCTACACACATATACCCATATGTGAAATTAATTTAACCAATAAATGCGAGACGATTTCTACCTCTATCACCTATGTTCGTTTAATTAAAATTCACAACTAAGGATGAATAGTTACGAAGTGGTCTTATAATCCTGTACTCATACTTAATTCATAATTTACATAAAGGTCTCAGGTGTAACCAAGGTTCGATTTAGTAGTCATAATAGTCCAACATTTAACTTGATTAAGTATTTTTGTGAATTCTTTATGTACAACAAGTCGGTCTTGGCGTAGAGCAAGTGAATATAACTTGGTGAATCATTAAGCTCCAAAGGAGGGAGGGAGATATTAGTGCATTCCAGCAACTCAAGTGTACAACACACATCTCTCCACCATGGATTTTTAATAACGTTATAAACAAGCCTAGGTATTTAATCGACTGACAGAGATGAGATCCACATGCAGAGACTTAGATCCGTGAATCATCAGATTGATAGACATGCACAAACAAAGGCTTAGAACAGTAATTGTTCTTGGCATTCGAAAAAGGCTTAGTTACCAAAAATCTCGGTGAGCCATTTGATGTTACACCCTCCATGAATGCATCGACCTGCAGATAATTAGGATGATTAACATAATGTTGGTTATCAATTGGATTTCCTCTACAGATTGAGGGGATCACGTTGATTAATTAAGTGGAGTTCGGAATGCTAAATCGACTCAGAACTTAAGATCGGGTGTATGATTTTTAACCATCGCAGAGGTCAAAATAAAAACTACACGGTTGGACAGAGTTCGGTTGGCAATGATCTATCTTAGAGATTGGTTTAAACAATGGAGCAGAGTTAATAATACCGCGGTCTGGCATGTATCAGTGGATCAATAACTGAGATCAAATGGGATAATGGATCAACGTTAAGTATAAGCTTTTGGTGCATGGTTTAAGTGAGAAACTACACGCTATGTGTATCATACGTTAACCATGACAAGGAATGGTCATACATGTTGTTGAAAAGATTAAGAGCTGCGGTTATGGATCGTATTACAATACCATAACCAAATTAAATGTAAACTTCACACACAGTTGAAATGGCGATAAAAGATGGTTTTAAATACTTTGACATAGATTTAAAATGTAAACCATACATTGCATTTGAACAGTGGTCATTAAAGATTGAACAGGGATCGATTGTAACAACTGAACAAAATTCAGGTAAACAAGCTGGAACATAGTTCGGTCGAAAATAGTGAGCAGTGAGCATGTGGTAAGGATCTACCACGATCCATAGGTTATGGCGTTAACCACTTCAGAAAGTATGATAAACGTTACACAGATTTTGTGTAAGCATCTGGGTCACACGTAACTTGGGTTAAACCAGAAGAGGTCAGGCTATGTGACACCTTATGCAATGAGATCCCATATACATAACAAGCAAAAACTGAATTTACCTACCATTACAGGATGACAATTGTAGAATTTGTTATATTCTCTTCACAGTTGCGCATTTGAATATACGAACACAGGTTCTTATATGGAAACCAGATCTGCTTCATTACAGGGTGTTAGATCTAATCATTTCGCGTATTCGATGTTGAAGTAAATAAACAAAGTTGCTGAGTTGTGGACCAAATATGCATTTTCAAAGATAGTTATGAAGAAAAGTCTTCAATCTCAATCAAATACCCGGATGATTGTAATGACCGGGATTGGAAAGAGTTTCAGCTTGAATTAAATGGTTTCTAGCATTGTGGCGAGACTCGGCACAAGTCTAAATTCATTCAAATAAATCTGAAATTATTTTACATATGCCTTATAAACTTGTCATAGAACAAGGATTCATAGATCCGTTTACCTATGTCATGTACATGCCTTTCAATGAATACACAGATTGAATCTTATTCACCTAAATATTATTCTTTAGTAATTTACTTTGTCTTGTAGATAAGTTAACTTTGTTCATTTACATACATTTCATGTAACGATAGAGGTCCGAATTGTATTTTTCATAAACAATATTCCGCAAAATTTAAATTCATCTCTAGCAGTGGGTTTGCAGATCCGTGAGGATCACAAGAAGTCAACCACTATTCGCTAACAATTTTTCTCCACAGCAGAGTGTAACTTAAACCTTTCAAATGAGTCAAACATACAGGAATAGACTATATATATATATATTTATAAACGGTAGTATCAAAACAATAGATCTATAAAAATATGCGTACAGAATGAACCTTTCAAACAAAGAATTCTGAACAACATAGCAAATCGATTTCCCCAATCGAACATACAGGTATAGACTATATATATATATATATTTATTTTATAACCCATAGATCTACCTTCAACATGGAGTGTACAGCGATAACATAAATGTATATATACATATTTCCTTTGTTCTCGTATGCAGCTATCACATACAGATTCATAAACAACAAATAAAATTATAATATAATTTCATAACCGATTCACTACAAAATTTGAAACAATTTTCTGTCTATAAAATATAACCAGAGTTTTGATATTATCTACCATTTCAAATCTTAAAATTTGAGTCTGGTGCCCTCAATGCTTGACCGGCTCTGATACCAAATGTAAGGACCCCCCTTTTCCAAGTCTTAATTAGAAAATTATTAAAAACTTTAAAAACACAATATAATCATTATGATGCATAATCATTAATAAAACTTATCAAATTCGAGAACTAACAAAAACACAAAACTTGTTACTGCAAGTCGAATCTGTTGTTGGAGGAGTAGTCGTCGTCGTCAATCTGATCCAGCTTGTCCATTGCCATCCGCATCTTCCGTAGGATCCCTCCAGCAAAAGATCGTTTAACCATAGAGGGCGCAATCGTTAGCTTCACCACCCAACTGTAGGCTTATGCAATTAGTTTCATAACCACCCTCAAGCTTTGGGGTCGTAGAGCTCACACACAAAACTAGAGAACAAGAAGTGGGCTTCCCCCCACCAAGATCTCTTGCCAAACTCCAATAACAGCAAATCAATGTCTTACACACATTATGATAACCATCCAACCATAGGGCCCCTTTCCCTTTCCTCAAGCCTTCCTTAAATAAGAAAATTCTTTGAGACACATGTCGCTTCATGCAAAAATGCCTAATTTTTAATTATTCAAATGTAATTTAGCTTACCCATCCATGTGTCAGATTTCCAAGAGAGTGCACCTACCTTCCTAGATTTACTCAAGTTTGTCCCCCTTGATGTTCAATCTAGTTTCTATTTTTGTGGGTGCAAGTTGTGTTAGCTAAATGCTAAAGCTTAGTATTCATTTTTCTCTTGAAAAAAAAAATTTCTATTATTTTAATTACCAAAAATGCATTTCATGTGCAAATGGCCTAAATGTAATTTATATGATTTATGCATAATGTTCATCAATTACTCCGTCTAGCGTCTAGGTACCGCATCGTTGGGTCCATCCATCCCTAATTTTCTTGCGTTGATATGGAACCACATCGTCAGGTCCATTCATCCACCATTTTTGTTTATCGACAAGGTACCACATCGTCGGGTCCTTCCGTTGACACTTCTTCGGTGCATTTGATTTGCAGAAACTTCATGTATGGATTTAGGATCCGTTATCTTCAATCCTCTGCCTACACGCTATTGGAGACAAATTGCGCTGAGGAGTAAGTCCGTTCTTATTGTGCGCCCCCCAACTCATACGTGACTAACTCCATCATGGTCCACTTCTCACGACCTCATGCTTCCTCCCAGTAAGCGGATTAATGCTTTTCAAATCATGCATGGAACTCCGTAGGAAGTCGACACCATCGTCATTCTTCCGTGTGTGATTTATTCATACTCTACGACCGTTTATTTCCTTTGTGTGTCTGTCGATGAACCATTTCACTTGTCGCTACACACATACTCAAAATCACACATTAATAGCTCTGTTCTTATTTATCATAATCTCTTTCATAATCCGCTAGTCGCTAGGCATCATAGTTTATTTATCATCATCCTAATTCAATTCATAAACTGCTAATCGTTAAGCAACCATAGCCTTACTCATAATATCATATATTTCGTCAATTAGTTAGTCATTCATCAAACATGCATTCATTTTTCTCACATCACATATTTCATCATACAACTAACTGCTAAGCAACATATTCATGTACACATATCACATTTTTCATAACGCGGAAAGTTATTAAGCAACATGCAATTTCATCAATTTTAGATAAATTATCCACTTCCACAAATGTCATTCAATCCATTGTTTTCATTCATCCAAATTTCGTCATGCACATCTTCAAGTTTTCCTCAATTGTTAAGACATATCAAGAATCAAGAGACCACTTTATCAAAGTTTGTTTAGCCGGGTCACTCGACAGGTGCCCTTAAAGTCCACGGTCATTCTAGGGACATTACAGGTTGCTTAACGATTACTGGATTATGAAGTGAATTATGATGAATGAGAATAGAGCTACTAATGTGTGCTTTGGAGCATGTGTGCAGTGACAGGTGAAATGATTCACTGACAGACTCACAAAGGAAATAAATGGGTTGTAGAGTACAAATAAAATCACACAGAGAGGAACAACGATGGTGTCCATTTCCTACAAATTCCACGCATGAGTTGAAAAGAACCTATTTTCTTACTTGCGGAAACATGAAGTCATGTGGAGTGGACCATGACAGATTTGGTCACGTACGAGGTTGGGGGGTGTGCAGTAAGAACGAACTTACTTCTTAGCACCATTAGTCTTCAATAGAGTGTAGACGTAGGATTGAAGTTCTCGCAATAAGATGCAACGAAAAAGTACTAACGAAAGGACCCGATGGTGTGGTACCATGTTGATAAAAAGAATATGACAAACGAATGGATCCGATGAAGTGTTCCTTAGACCCAATATGAGAAAACATATGAATATTATGTTCTAAGCATATAGAGTTGCATTTAGGCCATTAGCACATGAAATAATTCTTTGTAATTTAAATAATGGAGAATATTTTTTTAGGAGAAAATGGTATACTAAAACATTAGCATGTAGACATCTCCACTTGCACCCACAAAAATAGAGACTAGATTGAAGCATCGGGGGGGACAAACTTGACTAAATCTAGGAATGTAGGTGAACTCTCTTAGGAATTGAACACATGGATGGGTGAGCTAATTATATTTGAATAATTAAAATATTACGCATATTTGCATGAAGCGACATGTGTCGCAGAGGAATTTCCTATTTAAGGAAGGCGAGAGGAAAGGGGAGGGGACCATATGGCTAGATGGCCACCGTAATGATTATAAGACATTGATTTGCTTCTATTGTGAGTTTGGACAGAGATATTCATGGGGGGAAGCCCACTTCTGGATCTCTAGTGTGTGTGTGAGCTCTACAACCTGAATTGCTCGGGGGTTCGGGAGGAAGAAGAGTACTCCCGATATCGTCGGGAGGTAAACCAAGGCATCCGTCGATGAATTTTGAAGTTTGGAAGAGGATCGAGAAGAAATTAAGCTCTAGTGCCACCGTCTCCAACTCGAACACTCGTTGGACAGGTATCATTTATTTATTTGATTATATATGAAAATACATGTGCTTATAGATTCATTGTAAACTATGTTGAATATATATATTTTAGCAATGAAAAGAACTTAAGTTAGATTTTTCATAGCAAAGAATGAAAATGTGAACCTCACGATTCCATGCTGGATATACACACAAATTTTTTTTAGACTCTATCTTGTTTACAGACGCGCGCGAGGCATCTTAGTAAACTCGTGGGTCTATTGTTAACGTTATACTTTGTTTCAATTGCTAATCTTGACATCTGAAATTTCGATTGGGTAGTATTACATGTAAATTATCCTATATGCAGGTTGACCCAACCTTGACGGCGTCCATGTTGTCCCATAGCTTTGGTGCTATAACACTTATTCTAGATTGCATTTCGTTTCCTTAAGGAATGTAGATCAACCTCTGTGGGTCATCATTAGAATACCACAATCAATGGTATCTCTATGTAACCACCAAAACAATGGGTGGTCGATCTCTGTAGATCGCCGCCGGTTTGTTGTAGCCATACCCAAATTGGCGATTTGATTTAATGTTTGCTTACAGTTTGAAGAAAGGAAGGCAATCGATCCCTGGGATCGATGCCAGATAGTAGATCGTAATTGTAGTTGGATTTAAATGTTTGCTTAAGGCAATTGATGAAAGGGAGGCAATTGATCCCTATGATCGATGCCATATCTCTGATCGTATTTGTATTTTGATTTAAATATTAGCTTACTGTTTGATGAAAGGAATTCAATTGATCCCTAGGATCGATGTCGGATCACCGAATATGGTTTGCACCTTGGATGACATGATTACAAGTGCAATATGGTTTGATTTGAATACATGCTACTAGTGAAAGGAAGGCGATCGATCTCAGATCGACGCTAGATAATTGAATATGGTTTATATAAAATTGTTAAATGTTTGCATATGCTTTATGATTTAATGTGATATACACAGGTTGTGAAAGGAAGGTGATCAATCCCTGATCGATGCCATATCACTGATCATGGTTTATAATATTGGTAAATGTTTACATATCCATAGTGGCTTAATGTGATAAACACACAGCGTGAAGGGAAGGCGATCAATTTCATATCGACACTAAACCACGTTTTTAACACTTGCACTATGGATTAATGTGATAACACACACAACGTGAAGGGAAGGCGATCGATTCCAAACCATGGATTAACACTTGCACTATGGTTTAATGTGATAACACACATAGCGTGAAGGGAAGGCGATCGATCTCTGATCGATGCCGAACCTCTGTTTTATTATTTGCAATTTGTGATCATACACAGATCGTGAAAGGAAGGCGACCGATCTTTCATCGACGCCGGATCACTGTCTATACATTTCAATGTGGTTTAAATTCGATTAAACACAGACCATGAAAGGAATGCAATCAATCCCTGATCGATGCCATACCACTATCTATACTAATGCACTATGGTTTAATTGATTATACACTGCTCATGAAAGGAAGGTGATCGATCTCTTAGATCGTTGCCGGATTCACGGTTCACATACTGGCATTCGCCATTTACATGGTTTACACACAGTTCAAAAAAATGGAAGTGACCGATCCCTCAAATCGATGGCAGATCACTATGTTTGCATTTAAAAAGAGTGGATCAATCCCTGTGATCGATGCCACATGGATAAATTTGATATTTTATTACGTTTTCATTTATCGTGGAACGGATCGATTAGTGGATCGATGCCACATAGTTGAATTCGTTAGTATCTTATCTTTGCAATAGCATGGCATAGATCGATCTCTGTGATCAATGCTGCATGCTGACTTTAATATTTTCATAGGTTTATATTTCGTATTAAGTGGAACGATCCTTGTGGATCGACGGTGCATTGCTTGAATGCTTTCTTATGGTTGCATATTGTATTGAATGGGATGTGTTTTGCTTGAATGCTTTCTTATGGTTACATATTGTATTGGATGGGATGTTATGTGCCTTAAACGTTTTCTTATGGTTACATTTTGTATGGAATGGATCGATATTTGTAGATCGATACCATATAAATAATATCATATGTTGTATTTCATTAATAGATAGATCAATTGTGAATTGATAGTATGACCATGTGTTGAGACCTGTTTTACTCAGTCACATGTCAAGAGTAAACACATGCACACGATCAATAGATCCTTGCTATGCAATGCTTGAAGTACTTATTTAACTATGTATAGGTTGGCAGTGAACGTATGTGACCACAACGTTGGTAGTGCGAGGAAATGGAAGTGGAGACACTTCCCACATACCTCATTCTAACTTATTTGTGATAGACATGCAATATGACCAACTCATTAATTGTATGTTGTGGAGTCAAGCTCAGATCTATACCGATGGCGTGACTCCAAGTTATTCTATCAATTATTCTTTTGTAATTTGCATTGTACAGTTATAAATCGAGTTAATCTTATGTTGACTACGAATGATCCATTCCGAGTCAATGGATTAAGTAGTGGTTAACTTGCAATGTAATAAATTGATTATGAACATAGGTGGAATCATATCATTAGTCAATGTTGTTAGGTTGATTCATATTTATATAGATGATGTATTCATGTTAACTCATGTATTCACATTATCTTGCATTCAGAATATCACATATTGTATATTGTATGTTCATGTTAATTATACTAAAAGTTGATTGAGAATTACTGTGATTTAAAATACACTGCCAACACTTGTGAATGTATGAAAGGAAATAGAATGCGTAGCATATTATGTTTTGATGTGATTTGTAATAGGGATATGGTTAGGAGTATGCCACTTTCTTTACAAGTAAGGTATTATCACCTTGCTTTAAGTTTTCAGAAAAGGGAATTGATCACTTAATCAAATCACATAACAATTTTGACATATTAATTACTTACAAATTTTTTATTTTTTTTAACCAAACTAGACCCTACACTCTTCTTGATTGTTTGTCTTTGGGCTATGTGCTACAACAGGCCTAGTCTATAATGGGTAAGACAACGAATTTATGTTCTAGAATTCTGCAATAACTCAACTATGGCTTATTGGAATGGAAGGATTTGGTTCTCTCCCCCACTCGAGATCTTGCACAATAGATCAAGAAGGTTATGTGAGCTATTGGGGATTAGAGAAATATCCTCAAGTGGTTCGGAGAATGAAATCCTAACCTCGACCAAGCATGAGAGTGAAACATGAGAAAAGTTAGGGTTCCAAATGCTTTTGTAGTGAGGAAGAGATTAAAAAAAAAAATAACAAGGGGGCCTATGCCTCCTCAAATATCCATTGGTTGTGGGGAATCCATGTGGGCCTTGATCTCACGTTTCTCTCCTAAATCATCACCAATTTGCTTTTTTTTCTTCTTTCTATTTTTCATATCCCATGGGAAACATTTCCTGTTGCAAGACATGTTTTCCACACACATTTTTGTTGTTTCTTACCACAAGATACATTTCTTGTAGGTGTTTCTTCTATCAAAATGGTTATGACAATTGGAAATTAATCCAAAAACAAAATGCTACTAGATCCTGTAGAATTTGGTGTGTATTGACAAATCTGTAGATTTGATCTTATTGGATCCAGGATCTTCACCCTCAAGTGGTGAATATGGTAACTGTTAACTTTGGCAACATGATACAAAGATCTGTAGTCTCATGAACAAAATGCTAACTAAACCATGAAAAATATGTAAAACCTATAAGAAATTGCGCAAAAACTGCGTGATTTCCTACTTAGATGTTGTTCTACTTCTTCTTCGGGTTCATCTTCTTCGATTTCACAAACTACTTTTGGAAACTATTTTAAACACAATTGAACATATAAGTTTTCCCTTCCTTCAAATAACACTTGGAGTGTTTCATGTGCTATCCCATTTTCCTTAAGGTGGAACTTATATACACATGTTTTTCCTTCCTTCAAATAACACTTGGATTGTTTCTTATGGTAGTCCAATTTCCTTAAGCTAGAACACAGATGGAATATGTGGGTTCCCCCCTCTTCATGTTTATCTTTTCTTCATAGTATAATTCTTGGGTATATAAATCCAAATTCAAGTATTCAACAGCTATATTTTAGTCAGAAAACATGTTTTCAGTTTCCTTGCATTCTTTTTAACAAGTACTTGCACCAATTGTACATCATCACTACTATTATGCATCTGATATAGAGGATTGACATAATAGTATTTCCAAGGAAAATTGAGGCACCTAATCTCCAAAATTATGTGTTTTTATTCCTTTTCCTCTTTGTTTAGCAACTTGATAGTTGTCTTCAATGCAATACTATGTAATAGAAGGCAATTTATCTTCCAGAAATGGTATGAATCTCTCTATGGATTTGCCATTGTTTGATAACCATAACAATCTTGGAAGTTCTATGGATTTGGAAGAGATTAGTCCTTTCCTGTGCTCATATTTCATTTTGTAGGCTTTTAATTTGCAATCATGTTAAGCTATCATATCTACCAAATTTTTTTGGATGTGCTCGAATATAGACATGATTATTACTTTATAACTCTTCTCTCTTAATCCCCATATCTAAAATTTTCCTATACTTAAGGGAAGTCCTAAGCTGGTAACTATCCAGTGAAATCCATTGAATGTTAGTCTATTTTTTCATAGAATCTAAGGAATTCAGTTCTTTTGAATGAGCTATAGTTTAAAGGTTTTTCTCCTTTGTATTTTTACCCTCCCTCCTCATCTTGTAGCCTCTATATCTTGATTTTTGTATGGGATTTTGGTTATGATTTTTTTTTTATTTCCTTTACTAGTTGATGATTCCAAAAAATTATATGTATGATGATGTGGCTTACAAGTGTAAGTCACATTTAAACGTGTATCAAATGTTTTAATATTCTCATAATATTTATACTAAGTGTTTGGATTGTGCCTGATGATAACTTGATCTTGTATTAGGTATTTTTAGCATATGATTCAAATAGTTTACTGTGACAGAGTTTACCCTCTTTATCAAATATTTTTTATGTTTTTCTACATCTCCTAGTTTGGATATTAATGTTCTGCATTTGTGCCAGCTGGAATCTCTCTTTTTTCTCCCAACTGGAATCAAAGCTCAATTTCCATTGTAACTGATTAGATTTAGCTTGAATGCATGTAGTTCCTCTGTTAAAATTACAATCTTTAATTGCAATTCTACAAATTGTTTTAGTAATAGCCACTCTCTTTCCATTTATGTTTCAACTGTAGACTCATTTATGCCATTTTGGATTTGTGAAGACCAATTTGCTAATTGTTGACCATGATTTCTTTCTTCAACTTGATGTACTTGTCCATTTGTAGGTAGGACACATCTTCTTGTATCTATAATTGGTGCAAGGCAGTGCATGAAGGGATTACTTGTTTAATGGGTTGAGGGTTTCTACTCTTGGGTTGTGATCATAATGGCCACAAGAATCTTCAGAAAAATGGCAATTGTCCATTCATTTTGATCAAGATTGACCTTGTAAATGAATAAATCTGTATTTCACTTGCACTACAGGCTGGGAATTGGGATACCCATAGTGCAATTTCCATTTCCTAGAGCACATGAACCACACTTCAGTTTTGTTTCAATCAAGAATTATCTTTCCTGTGTTGTTGGAGGTTTTAGATCCCTATTAGGAGAGTTTTCTTTTGGCATTGTTATTACAAAATTTGAATTGATTCATTCCATTATTATTGGACTCTGAATCGATGATGAATAATTTTTTTTGCATGATGATTAAATCACATGTAGAGAAATGATACTAGAGTAGAAGAAAAGGGAGAAGGCGTCATGGATGTTATTGATCTTAATGATTCAATAAGTTGTTTTCTTTTGTGGACGTTAGTAGAGGAAAAGGGAGAAGGCGTCATGGACGTTAGTGATCTTAATACAATTGGATCACTGTGTAGTGAACAATAATTAGGGTGTGTCGGTGAACATGATTGGAATTAATGGTTGTTACTTTTGAACTTGCAATAGTATTTTATATATCACAAAATTTTAATTGATTTATTCCATTTTCCATGGACTCTGAATCGAAGATGAATATTGTTTTTTGCATGATGATTAACTCACATGCAGAGCAACTATATTAGGGCAGCGGAAAAAGGAAAAGGCCTCATGGACAGAGATCCTAATGCTTCAGTAAGTTGTTTTTGCATCTTTTTATATGCTCGTAATACAATTGTTTTGTTAATTGATGTGCTTTTAAATGTTGTTCAACAATATTTCTATGAATTTTTTTTTGCATGATGAAACCAAATGCAAAAAAAAACAAATCATCACCACTTAAACTTGCCACAACTGTCAAAATTAATGATGCCCACAAAGGTACATTGGAGGACAGTGAGAGTAGTAAGGATCCACGAATTGCTGTTATGGAATATATGCAGTGGCCAAATCACTTGATGCTACGCAATCAACCTTAGGTATACTTACTACTGGCGATATTACAAATATTAGAAAGGTGAATTCTAAATATCATTATAATATAATGTTTCTTTTGGATAAAAAAATATTGATTGCATTCTATACTCCAAAGCTTAATATAACATTTATCTTATGTTTTATATTTTTTTGCATGATGAAACCAATTGCAAAGCAATTATATGAAAGAATCTATGAAAGAAAAACTCAATTTCGATAGTTATCATGATGATCATGAGGATGCATAGGACATGCGAATTCATAGTGCTGCCAAAGTAATTGAGGTGAGTGCAATGCTAAATATTAAAATATAATTGATGTACCATTTTTCATATCTCAATATATATATTGATTTTATGATAAATATTAGAGTTTGATTGCTGCTGTAAATTTTTTTTTCACATTTCAATATAATATGTTTTCTTTTGTTTTTGTAGAAATTTGTTGATAAACTCCAAGAAGGAAATAAAGTAAAAGTTTTGGATTCGTATGACAGTGCAGATGTGGGAATTGGATGGATTCACTCACTATCTATTATACATGGAGTCAATTTGAAAGGATCATGATATGCAAATGTGAATATTTTAAAGGTCAAAAGTAATGTACCCCTTTCTTATGAAGATAAAATAGATGGATGTAAGCGTCTGAAAGAGTTGGAAGGAAGCTTCATACGGTGGCCAATAAAATATTTGAAAAATATGACATAGATGTTATATAGCTTGGCCCACCAGTTCATGTATGCTTTATGCAGTGGTTAAATATTTGAATATTTGTTCAGGGATCCATTATTATGGTGTACTATTTGCACTAGTATGAAACTGTCGAAAAAAGTGTTGTACTATGACATTTTTTATTACATAAATATATGTTAATCTTGAAGTAATTTATCTAAATTGTGTTATATTATGTTCATTTTATTTTTCGCTATAATTGCATATTACTTTATCTTATGATGTACGTTTTTCATATTATATGTGGTCTAAAACTCTCAAAAACAGTGTTGTACCATGACATTTTTTATTACATAAATATATGTTCATCTTGAAGTACTTTATCTAAATTGTGTTGTATTATGTTCATTTAATTTTCTTCTATAATTACATATTACCCTATCTTATGTTGTAGCTTGTTCATATATGGGATGTTTATATTTAATTGCATGTTTCCATTCAAGTTTAATATTATGTTTGTTCCTATATGTGATGTTTATTTTTAATTGCATGTTTCCATTCAAATTTAATATTATGTGTGTTCCTATTTATGTGTGATGTTTATATTTAATTGCATGTTTCTATTCAAGTTTAATATTGTGTTTGTTTATGCATTATACAATTTTAATAAATTATTCACATAAAATAAATGAACATTTAGTTCATTAAAGTAATAAATATATATAATGATTGCAACTAATAAATAATATATCAATAACTATCAATGACAGAAATCAATGAAACAAAATGACTAAATATATGACCAATCAACGACAATAAATGGCTATTTTGATTAAATAAATGAGCAATTAACAACAATATATGACTATTAAGACTAAATAAATGACCAACGGTGAAAAATGACTATTATAACTATATATGACTAATAATTAACATCAATCAATGACTAAATATATGACCAGTTGACGTCAATTTAAGATTAAAATGAGTAAATAAACTGCTTCTTAGCACTAATAAATTACTATTTTGACTAATTCAATGACTAAATACATGACTAGTTAAAAGCAATATATGACTAATATCATCCAACAAAGACTAAATAAATGACCAAATAATAGCAATCAATGACTAAATATATAATCAAAATGTTCACTCAAAGCAGCAAATAAATGACTAAAAAAATTTCGTCACGTATTTGGTTGCGTTATAAGTGACTTGCAATAAATGTCTGTTAGTTGCGTGACTAAATTTAGTCATTTATATGCGATTTGTAGTATTTTTTTAGTCATTTATCTCACTTTCTCTACTAGGGTACTAACAAGGTTGAATGACTTACGGTCATAAACAAGTGAGCGAGAACAAGTGAGCCAAAACAAAAAAGCTTGAAACAGTTCTAGAGCCATTTTCCATTGAGATCCATTTGGTTTGTGGTAATCTTAGAACCACCCATTTAGTAGAATACATCAACCTCATGTTGCTTCTGCTAGACACTAGTTTGTGGTGGTCCTCAAACCACTATTTTCCACAAGGAACCGCTGAGCTCTAGAGCCAAGTTCTGGATAACCTCTAAGCAAGATCCCAGGAGTCAAAGACAAGTTCTATAGAACCGTTTAGCTAGAACCAGAGTTATCACCAAGTTTTAGAGTTTGTGGTCATCATAAAACAACCCATTTAGTAAAATACTTTAGCTTCTGCTATCCTTTGATTTAGAGAGCTCTGTCAACCATTTACAACTCCATATTTCATCTCCTTGCTTCGACTCAAATACACTCCTTCAAATTAAAGGGGGGTAATGTTAGAAACATTAATTTGTTAAGGGTTAATTATCCTAGCATTATTTACTATTCACAAGGGAGAATGTGAACACTCATCAAGAGTCCTTGGAATTTGGAATCTAATGGTCACCCTCAATGTATTAATATGTATGTTAATGAGAAAGTCATCTCACATTTATTCTATCATGTGTATTTGGATTTGTGTTAAAGTCAATTTGATTGTGTTCCCTATTGGGAATCCTAATAGTGATGACGTTGGGAACAACTCTTGTAGGATTACAACTACTTGTCTCAAGTGCCATCCTTCCTATGGAAGCCACTTGGGTATAGGTACCTATGAAATTGGCCATTAATTTACCACTTTATGAGTACATGTAATAGCTTACACTGCCTTCATTTTGAAATCAAATGGTTGGGGGATATTTAGTATTGAAACAACTAGGAGTCTTAATCAAGCCTACATATTGAACCTTGGCATTATCCACTCAAAAGAGAATGCATGTTTCTAAATATGTTCTTAACCTCACTTGTCATATATGATTTTTAAGCTCCCTTAGGGACAACAACTAAGCTTCATATGTAAATGATTAAGGGGAGTTATTTAGATGTCTATCCCCACAATCCTAAATTACCTAAAAATGGTTTTGTTTCTACAAGTGAGGATTTTTATTCTTTTAGATAAGTTTATTTTTGGCTTAACTTGGCAGCGTGACCTAAGTGAATTGTTAACTTAAGGTGTGATATGTGTTCACATGTAGACTAAAAAACAAAATTAGATTGATTTGAGAAGTAAATGTTGAAATAAAAAGTGTAAGAAAAGGATGATAATTTTCAATCCCTAAGAAAAATGAATTCCTTTCCTTTAAAATATTCAAGTGCTTTTCAAAATATAAAGGGACAGTAAATGGACATTAAACAAAATTTTCTTTCTCTCTCCCTCTCTCTCTCTGGAATATATTAGAATTATCTTGTTCTTGTGTGTGACATATATATGGTAGAATGACCTTAAGATGTTATTTAAAGGAAATCATGGGAACACTTATAAGATCTAGCTCTTATTTAAATAATCCCTTTTCATTGATGATCCAGTGGTATTGATAGAGGTATTGGAGACCAACTCAAAGGCTACTTTTAAAAATAATGTTTTGGGAACATCCACTTTCAACCATTACACATTTTTGGAAGGAATACAAGAATTATAAGTGAAATCTATTTTCGAGTTGCATTTTGGTTTTCAAGTATCTTAGTGCAATGAGCTTACATGAAGCTTAAGGGAAATTATGGTCACATTATTAAGGTGATATGGTGATGGGGATGATGGAAATGGGACTAATACTACTCGAAATGATATATAATGGAGTTGGAGATGATGACAAAGAAAGTGATAAAAATTAGGTTGTTAACAAAATGGTAATGTATATTGACACTTTTACTTTACTCTTTTAGGACCAAAAATTAGCACTAATTAATCTTTAATGGTTTAAGAATTTTTCTAAATGAAGTTTTTATGAAAAAGTTGGCATATCAACTAACTTCCTCAAGGATCGATTTTTTTTTTTCATATAATTTCTTAGGTTTAGGGTTTTGGATATTTAGGGTTTTTGTATCCTATATCATCATACATTATGTTAAAAGAAATTTTGGCTTATTGTAATGACTTCTTCCAAATGAGCTTAGCATAGACAACTTTCTTGTACAAGAAAAGCTACATTTATATTTTTTGAAAGTTTACACTTTTTTCCAATTTGATTTATTGATAGCATTTGAGTTTTACTATATTACTATGCTCTATGTAATATCTTTGTGTGTTTCCATTTTACGATCATAGCACAAGGTACATAATAACTAACAAATAATTAAAATAGTGATCGAAAAAAAATACCAAGGTTCTACATTTTCAAACGAGATTATAAATGCGGGGAGGAGGCACATTCTACCACCGAGTAGGGAGATGTGTAACTCCTTCCGTGCCCATCCTAGAGTTGACAATTGTCTTTTTTTTAAATAATAAAATATTACAAAAAAATAACATGTAGACTCAAATTAGATTTAAAACATTTACAACAACGTATATATAAAACTACACAAATTAGATAAATTAAAACATTTCCTCAACATTTGCACTCTAATAAAAGATTTGCACCTAAACAGATTTGATCCCTCTCGACCCCCCTTTTAAGATTGATCTATGCTAGTTGATAATTGCACCGAGTGAAACTAGGTGCTCTACAACCAAGTATGGGGGAGATGTTGTAACGTGTGTGGATGTAACGTTACATACGAGTATGATGGTGATGTTGTAACGAGTAAAAAAAAGTAAAAAGTAATAAATTATATTATGTCGGTCATTAATAAATTCATGTGTGCTCATAAAATAAAATAAAATTCCATCTCAGCTCATAAAATAAAATATTATGAAAACTAATTAAAAAATCGATGTACGGATTTAAGATGGACCTATGCTGATAATAAGGAACAAGCTCGGATCATAGATTATCAACACTTCCCATTAAGATTGTCACTAATCATGAACATGTTTAGAGAGTTTGAGTCAGCATGGATATTGTTCTTTGCAAATGGAAACAATCAAAGATCGTTGATTAGAAAAAGGTACAACAAGGTGGATTAAGTGGGTATGTTAAATGAAATTCACAGATAGTTTCTTATGAATATCACATGATGCCCCCAAAGGTTACACAGGTTTCATAGCCAGAGGCCTCAAAGTAGGGAGGGTTAGAATTAAGGGAACGTGGATGGTGGCTGCAGAGCGGTGGACATGAGGCGTATTGAATGCAAGCTCCTTGGAGGAAGACCTGATCACTGGCAAGGCGAGCGCTGGCCGATGAGCCTTCGGCGTCAGGCAGATCCAAACAATTTCACATTATATATATTGTGACGTGCTTGTCTTTAATAAAAATTTCAAATTATGAACATAAATACCCTAATGTCAACAAAGTAAAAACATAGTGCTACTTAGTCAATTTTATTTTAAGTTTTTTCAAAACAAAATCAAGTGATTGTAAAAAACACGCATTACAATAATACAGGTATCATTACCAATTCAATTCAGCTCACAGCGTCAGCCTCACCACTAATTCACAGACCGTTTTTTATGACATTTTACAGACGAAATTATGGAGTCCCCAGTCCCCACTCCTGGGCCATATTTTTATGTACTAAAGAGTCATAGCGCGTGAAGAATTTTGTAACAACGTGAGACATTGAGTTCATCAAATCCGTCAAACAGTACTCTCCAAAAAATTAATGATTGTAAACGTAACGTGCAGGTTAAAGATTGGTAAAGCTATTCATATTAAGGCAACAATGATAAAGAACTATTGGTGCTTGACATTTACAACATGAAAATTGCCGCCAATGGAATAAAAATCCAAAAAGCAAATATATATTTATTTGATTTCTCAGAATAGACTAAAATGCACAGTGACAGTTGCCGGCCATCATAAAGTCAGATTGGATGTCATAGTGCGTAATAAACAAATGTTTTGGAAGATTTAGGAGGGATTTTCACAGCGGATCAGGATCCATTATGGAGGAGAATTTCAGTGCATCGACATTGGAGATGACGATGATGATGGATGTTGTGGAGGCTCAGTATTGATTGCTTCGGCTGTGGTATATGGACTTTTTGCGTTTGCATAAATCCTGCTCAGAAGAACAGAAACCCGCAATTTTTATTTTTATTTTTTTGAGTTGTGGGTGTCAATGGCAGAGTAGAACTTCATTTGAAAACGACGTAGTTACAGAAAAAAAAAGAAAATACAGGAAGAATTATGGTACCTCTCCTTCCGCCTTTCGAGAAAACGTTGCAGAGAATGCCTTCTCATTTGTGGAACATCTGTTCATGGTGACATTGAAAAGGAAATTGATATTAAGTAATTTGTAGGGTAGTTGAATCAGTTTTACTTTTCAGTTCTATATCAATATTTAATGATGCGTAATATCCTCTAATGTAGTCTCACAAATTTATTGGAAATGCTATACACGTCTAAGGAAATTAACATCCTTCAGTTGCTTCGTAATTTTCTTTTAAACAAAAAAGTAGTGAAGAATGGATGTTTTTCCTTTAATTGGTGGCCTTAGTCGTACCTTTCTGCTGCTTGCAACTAGCAGGTTCACGGTGTATCCCTGATCCCACCGATAACTTCAGGACAGGAAGAGATGTTTTCTGCTCAGTTACCCGTTCACAGCCGTTCTGGACTTTAGTATGTGGATAGCTGGAATGGTTGCCGCTGCTGGCAATTAACTTTATGTCTTGTGCCTGTACAAGCAAACAGATGCAGTTATATTCTAAAATAGGGCAGAGTCTTCCTGTAGCCCATAAACTATTTGAATCCCCATACCTTATCTGCAGAAATATCGTTATACACGTTCACTGTTCCACCGTAGAAAATTGTCAATTGCGCACCAGATTCCTTTCCTTGCGGAGGCCTGGATTGAAAAACAAACAAAACCATATTTAACCTCGCAGTACAGTACAGTTCAAGAACCTGAAAATAAAACATTGATTCTACCGATTAATATTAAAAACCTAAAACTCGTCCCAAGCCGTAGAAAGCCGTCCTGTTCAGATGAAGTCTTGTGATCGAATTCCCCCATGACTTCTATTGGTGATCCAAAACCGGACTTGTTCGGAAATAAATCAATAGGATTAGAGGTACCGCTCCCAACAACCGACAGATCTAGCCGAGGAATAAACCCTGAAACTGCGAGCTTAGAACGTCCAACACTCTTGCTGGAAGAATGCAATTTCTTCTCCTCGTTACGTTGCTCTTCGAAAGCCATCCCAAGTTTCAATTCGGCACTGAAGCTTTCCTTCTCACGAAAATAGTTGCTTCGCGGATCCAAATAAGCATCATTCTTAATATTAATGCCATGACCACTTTTGCTGCCGTTATTGTTGTAATTCGTATGGGCAGCGCTTCCATTAACAAGTACATTACTTTTCGCCTTGTTCTTGGCTCTTGCAGCTTCGATCTTCTTTGAGTTGGATCCATTCTTCATGAATTCGATCTCCTTCTTCTTCTCACTCTCAATACCAAGGAAATCCATGTCTGCAACAACGCCTTTTACCATTAATTCTATCTAATTTTTCTAAACGAGATCGATGAAATCATTCACGCGGAGATTTCGAGAAGAAGGCAATGAAAAGTGTTTTTAAATGTTTTCGTTTCGAATCCAATCTCATTGACCGAACATCACGCCATCTCAGCTTCGTGTCGCTTGCTCGCTCACAGATTCGTTCAACTGTTCAGTATTAATTGATATTAATACTAATATTAATAATATATATGCTCATTGATGCTACGTTGAGAAAATACTGATATTAATATTAATAATATATTGATTCATTTGGTGCTACGCTGGAGAAATTTGTTGGTATATGTTATTTCCTTAAAACATTTGTTTGTTATGTATTATTTCATTTAAACAACTTTGCTATCGCTAGTCCAAAATTGAAATCATTTGGTTTTATAAACTCACAGCTTTAAGTTTGTCAATGTCTGCTTGTATGCCGGTAAGCAGGGCAGGAATCTGCAAAACAGTTATCCAGGTAAAAATGATGGTTAATAAAAAAATTATAATTTGTTTGTATTATTTGATGGATAATCTAAAAAATAAACTATATTTGATGGGAAGTAAAATACTTAATGATTAATCAAAATTTAATATTGATGGTTATAGAAAGTTTTCATCATTTAATGGTTGCTAAGTTTCCTAATCAAAATCTAACATGGTTTATAAATAATAATTAAATCTAAATACTAATTCTAGCTTTAACTCTTGTGGACATATCACTCGAACTTAAACTCTACACTTTTATCTAAATAGTAAATATATTTTCAGCTAAGTATAAATAATTTTAGGTCATATTTCATTAGTCATTATGATTTACTATAATTTTCCACTTTCAAATATGTGACCAAGTTTCAATCTTCTGAAAATTAGTTACTTGAACACTTTTTTTTTCACAATAAAATGCTATACTTTATATTAGAAAGTATAAGTAAGTTACAAAAAATTCATAAATACCAAGTACAAATAAACTTGCCATCCCAGCTATTTCTCAAAAATATCACCTAGTACATAAAACCTAGCCATCCGAGCAAACTGTCCAATAGATAATAAACAGCTTGAGGGATATCCCAATCCCAAGTGGAACCATCCAATAATAGTAGACCAAAGAAGAGGTTAGTGAAATATATAAAACCCAAAAAAGGCCGGAAACAAAGGAAATATACCCGTCGAGGCATACCGGGATGCCAAAAAATTTATATGACCAGGAAAAGAAACAAAAGAATGGAGCTAGGTGGAATATAAGTTCTAGAACCCCATCGATGGAAAATCAGAGCCCTCACAAATCTCATAATAAATAAGTCCACCCAAAGCCACCAGGCCCCTACACGAGAGCGCATCCGCATCTGCATTGTGTTCCCTAAAAATGTGTATGAAGAAAGTCTATGGGAACTTGTCCAGGAGGAGCTTGGTCTGATCCATCCAAGAGGTTAGTGTCAGTGCATTGATAGATCCAACTTCGTTTTCCTAGTTTACAATGGTCAACGCATCCCCCGCTACATGTTCCAAGACGATATTGGCGTGAGACACAAAGTATAGAACCAGCCAAAGCACCAACAATTACCCCTTAGTATTGGTACTTGAGCCGCATGATATCCAAAGTTTGATTTGATCTCCATTTTCCAATTCTAAAAAAGCACCAGCACCACACCTTTCCGAAGAACTCTGCACAACACCATCAAAACGAGCTCTATTCCTAGACCTAAGAAGTAGTGGTGGCCAACCTATCCTATCAGAGGATAAATTTTCCACCTTCTGAAACCCCACATATTCCTGAAAAAGTGAAAGAACGGTACTAGCAATCCAACTGGGATTTGAAGAAATATGCTCAAATATCTGTCCATTCCAAGACTTCCAGATATCCCAAGCTGCAAAACAAACCAGCTCCCCATAATTGTTGTTAATTGTGAACCAATTTTTAAAACAATCCTATAAAGTATCCCCCGAACATGCCTGCACATTTGTGAAATGGGTCCCAAAATATGACCATACTTTTACAGTAAAGGGGCAAGTAACAAAAAGCTGAACAAATGATTATGCATCTTGACAGCATAGCGAACAGATATTTGGGCCTATTATGCCCTGCTTTTGCAGGTTTTCCCAGATCAATATCTTCCCTTCCAACAGTAACCACACAAATATCTTAATTTTGAGCGGGATTTTCGATTTCCAGCAACAAAGATACCACCACTTCTTCTCCCATTGTGAATTTGACAAGATTGCCTCATATGCTAGACGAGCCATTATAGTACCATCCCGAGTATTCCAGGACTAGAGAAGTCTATCCTCACTATCCATAATCCTGATATTTTCTCGAAGCAGGTCCAGCGTGTAACTTTTCCATTCATCTACCATCTCACCCACAAAGCCCGAATGTGAGGCACTCAGCCATCTGTGGAAAGTATGTACCGGATTGTTTTCAATGAGGATATGATTTAAATAATAGTATCCTCGGTTTCTTAGGTGTGATACCAATTCTGTAGAAATTCTGTATGGGAGAGGGCCACCCACTATTGGATCTTCGCCAATCAATATATTCCAACCATTCCTAGGAGACTAAGCCAACCAATCTTCCATAACACACAAAGATGAAAGCAATCCCACCCAAATATTAGAGATACCTTTTTTTTTTCCTTTGAGCGTATCAACTGTATAGTTGAAAAATTCCCAAAATATTTATCTTTTAGTATTTTTCCCCACACACAATCCACAGTTAACGCTCTCCATAGAATTTTAGCCAATATTCTAGAAGGAAGGGAGAATACGTTCTTGATCGACCAACCTCCCACTGCATAAGGCCGAGCCAACTTGACCCATTCAACTAAGTGGATTTTACAACTTCCAATCCCCGACCAAATGAAATGGTGTATCTTCTTACAGATACTAGTCAGTATGGATTTTGGGATTCTGCATAGTGAAAACCAATAAACCCCCAGGTTTTTTAGAATAGACTTCACTATTAATGTAAGTCGAACACCACTATATAACCATCGCCATTTCCAATGATTTGTCCTTTGATCGATCCTCTGTAGGAGCCACTGCCAATCCGTAATCCGCTAGCCATTAGGTTTTAAGTAAAAATCGAGGTATTTGGTGTCGTCCTTCAATTCGCCAACCTTGCAGTGGAGAATATTAACAAATTCTAATAGATGAATTCCCTCCAAATTGTGCTTTAAGAGTTTCGATTTCCTTTCATTAATAGGCCTGCCAGAGGAGTGACAAAAAAGTTGTAGTAGACCATTGAAGTGGTGCCATTCCTGTAAATTTGCAATCCCAAATAACATCACATCGTGAACAAAAAATTGATGAGTGATTGACGTATTAGGAGATACCTGGACCCCTGATAACAAAGAGTCTACCTTGGCTTTATGAATCATCTTGCTGAGTCCTTCTATCACTACCAAAAATAGTAATGGTGAAAGGGGAAAATCTTTCCGAAGTCCCCTTGAACAGGTGATAAAATCAGTAGGACATCCATTTCTAAGAATAGAAGAATTAACTGTCGAAATGCAAGCCATGATCCATATGATGGCACACCAAGGTATACCAATCTAGACAAGTGCCAATCTAAGAAAAGAACAATCCACTTTGTCATATCCTCTGGTAAGATCCAATTGAAGAATTAATGCTTGAATGTTCTTAGATTTAATGCTATGAAATGCCTCTTGTGCCACCCCCACCACGTCTAGTATCTGTCGATCATCCAAAAAACTGAATTGTTCTAGGGAGAGACCCCTAGAAAGAACCAATTTGATCTGAATGGTGATGATCTTGGAGATAATTTTGTAGATGAAGTTACATAAGGAGATGGGTCTAAAATCCTCAAAGGATTCAAGATTTGAAACCTTTGGGATTAATTCGAGAAAGGTAGCATTTAATGCACCTGACACTTCCCCTTTCAACTTGGTTTGTTCCACCATGTCCAAAATGTCTTGTCCCATCAAATCAAAGAATTCTAGAAAAATTTATACGGTCTAGCCATTTGGACCCGGACTTTTGTCTTTTGCAAATCCACAGAAAACTAAATGTATCGCCACCAAAGTAACCGGGAGAAAATTATCATTACCTTCCTTTGATCTTTGATCGATTCTATCTTTCAAAAATGTGTTTAAGTCATTCCTTTGATCTTTGATCATTCTAACTTTCGTGTTCATTGTATATTTCATACACTTCACAACCACAGTCGGTTGAAATAATTAATTTATTTTAATTAAAATCAATGTGCACATTTTCCTTCTTGAGATATAGAAATAATGAAATTATATGATTCCACTACAAGACCTGAATGAGACCTATGATTCATTTTAAACCTTGCCTTACATAATAGTGATATTTTAAACATATATTTCATGAACCATTTATAATGCCTTTGATATGAAATGAGTTTTTTATGCACGTGACACGAAATAAGATGATGTTATAGGTTTGACTATATATGTATGGATACATAGTTATGGATTTTATATCAAACCTCATCCGAGACATTAAGATGCCATGATAAATAATTAATATCTAGTAAAACACTCCCTGTATTAATGAGATATTAGTTATTAAAGTTACGTATTTCGTATTTTTCACTGAACTTTAAACTTTACGATGTTTAAAATATGTTTGTTTTTATTTATTTATTGTGGATGGGTTAAGTTTAAAGTTATAATGAATTTCACTAAGTTAAGATTTGGTTGAATAATAAAAATGATCATGATATAACGATATAATGTAGTGAATTTTGGTTCGCTGAATTTTAAAAATGTAAGAAGTTATTTGGGTATTTTTGGATATTATTTGTATATTCAAAAAAGTTAAGAGAAGCATTTTTAAATCATTCTATTTTTAATGAGTTGAAAGTTTCAGAAGATGAGTATTATAGCAAATATTTTGAAATTTCTTTTTAATGTGGATGTACTTTAATGTGGATGTATTTGAGACATTTTATGAGAAAGCGATTTTCATAGTCAACCCTCTTAGTGCCTTAAAGATGACAAATTCTTTCATCCCATAGTATTTTAGGAATTGTCTAGCGCCCTGTTTCACTATGGAGCTCATGAGAGTTTGCTGTTATTTTAGGAATGTTGATTTTCTTATTTACCTTAGTTAAAAGAGAGAAATACTTTTGCTTTTCTAGATTAGGGTAGATAACCTCCTTATAATATCTAAGTATTTTTCTCTTATCCTCTAACTCTTTATCACACATCTTCTCCTTAAATTTAGATGTAATAATAATTTTAATATTATCACTATTTTGCAAAGTGACCTCTTCCTGGACTCCCCAATGATTTAGCTAAAACTTGAAGTCTTTATGCCAACCTCACTTAAGGTGGTTTTGACTAGAGTATGAAGCAATCTTAGGAAGTCTCTTGTCCCCATGCCATTTATATTTTTCTTGTACATTAGGTACATAATCATAGTCACATTCTCAATCGAGGAAAGCCTCACTTCTATGAGGAGGATATGATAGATTCTATTGCTTTTAATTTTGAGATTATATGTTATATAGTGCTTTTGGCTTTGCTCTATCCTTCTCCATGACTCTATAGAGATATTGCAGACCCAAACTTCACATCCGTATAAGATAACAGGGGTGATGAAAGTCGCAAAGAGGAGTTTCTTCCTATGCCAAAGTTGTCCAGGTCTACTGATTTACAATTATTTTCAATTCCATAGTAAGTTTTCCACCCTTCATTAATCATTTTCTTAGTGATATAGTTCCACTTAAGCTTATGATGAAGATCGAATCCAATATATTTGCATGAAGTCACTTCCTCCAAGTTGTTCTTGTCATATATGAAATTATTATAAGTGATCTTTTCAGATTTGATTATCATAACCTTTATTATGTTAGTGTAAATAGGCATACTCATACTAGAGAAAACAACATTGAGAATTTTTAGTTTCTTATTGAGATCATAGGGACTCCTCACCATAGAACAATATCATTGGCATAGAGAAAAAAGAATGATGACTATACCCGCCAAAGTCATGCTAGCACAACTTGCCTCTTCAAAAAACCCTCTATCTTGTTGATGTAAATGCCAAAAAGGCCCAAGGTGTTGGTTGTGGAGCCTGATCTTTCTTATTTAGAGGTCGTATTGCAGTCGTGTCTGGATCTCATCCCATGACGGGGGGTTCGGGGGGCTTTCCCCCCAATATAGTCGCCATGGGGGGTCGAGGGGGGGGGCGGCGACTACATTTAGGGAGCCCCACCTGGTGGGGGTTTGGGGGCAGTTCCCCCGTAGCGAAAATTGCAGAAAAAAATGCCTTGTAAAATGTTGTAATTTCATAGTCATGACTTGGTCAATAATAGGTGATTTACGGGCCCATGGTAATCCCTCTTTAAAATGAAGGCATTGTAATACGGTTGTGTATTGTAGTATTGTAAATATCTCTATGATTGTGTAAGAGAGAATGTGAGAGAATGAAGAGGAATTTGCACTGGATGTGCCGTGGGTTGTATCTCTTCATTTTGATGGATGGTATAATCATATAAGGAATCGCAATTTATGTGTGGACGTAGCCCATCTTGGGTGAACCATGTTATATTGGTATCTCTGTTGTGTTGTGTTTATGTGATTTATATTTGCATTTTGTTTATTGTTATTGCTCTAAGATCCTGTTTTTCTAACACACGAGATATGCAACAACCTTTTTTTTTTGTATAAGTCCCTATATTATATTATCAAATAGTTTACATATGCATACAAAGAGATGGCCCTAGGCATTCCAAAAGGAAAAATCACCCCAGCCTTTCCTAGAAAACTGTCTTAAAACTGCTTCTATTAGGCTACTCATATCTGCCTCTAATGGGCTAAAAAAAGAATCTAAAATGTTGGAGATGTCCATGTAGTAAACAAACAGACATTATGGAGCTATGTGACAACATGCAAAATTGCCAAAAACACTAAGAGCTAATCTTCAGGCCAAACTTGGAAAATCTTGAAACACACATAGCTAGTGGTGTTCCTTGGAGGGGCTAAGGTCTTAAGCGTCGATGCTGCAAGGGAGGTTCTGGTGGAATGTTGAGAGCCTACTTGTGTGTCAGAATAGCGCTTTGAGTTTCTTCCTTGCCACCATCTGGAGTCGTCACGATTGGCTTTATGACCTTCGCAGTTGAAACCAGAGATGTTTCCATCGAAGCTAGGCCTTGCGAACCAATGGAAAGAGATGAGAGAATCAATATTGATGTTGCCATCACCTGTGCGGGAGAGGGAGCCTCCAGGGATGGGATATGGACCTCGGGTCTCATTCCATCCATAAAGTTCGGGAAGGGAGATTAAAGGTTGTTGCTATGTCTGCACACTAGTCAATTACCACCTACACTTTGAAGGCTAATTCTTTGACCCGAATTTGATTGTCAATGTCAAATTTTTCAACTTCATTCCTTATATCATGCATGATGTCTGTCATTGTTTCCAAATGTTAGGCCAGGTTAGTGCTTTCCGCTTCCATGGGATGTGTGTGGTCGCCCACGTGGATAGAGGCGCACAGTCTCTCCCTCACCATGGCTTGACCTGCTCTGTAGTAATATAATGGATCAATCACCTTGTTTTTGTCTCTTACAGCTTGAACCATAGCTGGAATAATGGGGAAATGACGTCCCAGAGGCATCTTTATCACGCTCTGGGAGATCATTAATAACCTTGAAATCATGGTTGTGACACAACTATGATTCATTAAGGCTCAATTAAGCTTGAGGTGGGTGAGGTACTCTCGACAGCATGGATATCTATAATCCTTAATATATATATATATATATAACTGGTGCCAGCTTGATCCGGTGATTGACAAAGACAATCATTAAGGCGGTGATGTGAAGTTGTGAACCATCTGCCTTCACATCTCGGCCATGTTTTCGATCGAGCACATACACAAGCCCGCATTAATGAGAAATGGTATGAGCCTTAAAGCCTTACGTTGTGGGGTAGGTGGGACAGTTGTTGATCTGTTATCATGTTAATAGTTATATATTTGAACCCAAATTTTAACAGCGACATTTTCTGTTCAAATTAACCGGTCCCTTAGCCCAACCGAGCCAGGTAATCTGTAACTCCCATCAGGATTAAAAAGAATCAGTTGTGGCAATGGTGTTAGATCCGTAGTGGAGTTTGTTCTGATATTTATTCTGATGCTCATTGTTATGGGATTTTTGCATCGCAATTTCAAATGGAGATTAGCAGGTAGCCCCGTTTAGCCCCCAACAGTGAAGTGAATATGCCATCGAAATCGCTATTTTAATCTGATTTCTCATCATCTTGAAGATTGTTTCTACACCCAGTGCTGCCAATTTATGCCCCTGTTCACGCATCGCCCTGATTCAAAGGTTTAAATAAAAAATTGGTTTCAATCCCTTCCCAAGGTTGATAAAACAAAAAAAATGGCGGAACACGCATTATCTGGCAGGTCCTTTCACTGCGAGGACTACCATTGATATGGCTCCCTCATTTTCACCCTACAATGGCATTGATACTGCAGCTGCAGTTAGAGTGGGTTGCAGTTGGAGTGGGAGAGGGAGCTGGTCAGTGTGCTGAAGATTGAATCAACAAAGAACAATATGTCGGGGTGGCTTGAGTCCTCTCAGCGAGGCCCTCTAAAAAAACACCAAAGATACTACACAAATTGAGCACCTCTCTGTGTGGCTCACATGGAAGGACTTGATTGTTACTGTAAAGAAGAGCTGCACAGAGTTGTCCAATGCTTGACCGAGTTTGCTAAGACTGGCAATTCCTCTTGACACTTTCGCAGGTGAGCCAGTTCTCATACCTTACCTTTGTTATTTATACATCCTATTTTGTTTAAGATTCAATTATTTTTTAATGTAGTTTTTCTAGTTTTTAGTTTGTTTTCTTCATAGAGCATTTAGTTACTTAAATTGCCATGCAATGTAATTAAATTTGACTATTTTAATATGTAGTTGAAATGTTTTAGGGATAATTGGAATTTAGGATAATGGTATAAATAAACCTGTTATGATAGGAAAAATAAGAGCACAGGATGGCAAAGCTCATTGAGGATTTTTTTGTTTTCTTTTACAGGTTCAAATCTCAATATTGTTTATAATTTTGTTTTGGAAAAGATTGCATCATTGTGGAAATAACTCGACCTTCCAATACTTTTGATCTCTCAGTAATGAAGTATTTTTGTGTAATTGTTATTCATAAAAGTCTTACGATTAGATGAGTGATGGATCGATGGACATGGACGGAGGAGTAAAAATTGTGATAAAATTTGTAATACCATTCTGCGAAGGGCAGTTTCATAAACAAAACCGTCAATCGTCGCTATTAACCCCTGTCTCCACTACATCAATCGTCGCTATTATCCCTTTCCTATCACATTGTTGTCATTCAAGCCGTGTCGTCTTAATGTCACCCTATATGGGAGGCCGTATCCTCTATCACTAGTTTTTGGAAAGAGTTTGAGAGCAGAGAGGATCTCTCTATAGGCTAGGGTTGTTTGAGACAGTCATCTTGCATTTTGAATCCTGGATTGGCAGAGACGATCTCTCTATAGGCTAGGGTTGTTTGAGACACTCATCTTGCATTTTGACTCCTGGATTGCCTAAGATGTCTACCACCTTGTTGGTTGAGCGCTTCACATGGGAGGGGGTCATCACGAAGTCAGGGCGGAGCAAGTTGGTTATAAAGACAAGGAGCTGTTCTAAGCACCAACTCAAGCAGAGATTTGATGATCGAGGTTCAAGTAGACCATAAACTGTTTGGTGTAGCTGCTTCTGACAAGTATATGGACTCCATTGCCACTTACTGGATTTCGTCGTTTAAAACAATATTCCATAGTTATAAAATGAAGAAACGTCTTTGAAATTGAAACTATTGTTCATACATCATATTTAGAAATCATTTTAAACAATTAGATAACAAATGTTAACTACATAAATGAACAAAAATAATTAGTATCTGATTTATATTCAACTGGAACGATCTTACAAACTGCAGCTGAATACAAAAAAATGATTTACAACAGAGCTCTCTAATCTTCTGATTGCTTCTTTACAAAAAAAGATTACATAATTTTTAAAGAAAACTGTTTGGCAGTAGTGCCTCCTTCTCTCTGCTTTCAAATGTAAATGAAATAGGATAAATTATAGTACTTAGGTAAAAGGCATTTCCTTAATTTTTAAAGAAAACTGATTGGCAGTAGCGCCTCCGTCTCTCTGCTTTCAAATGTAAATGAAATAGGAAAAATCATAGTACTTATCAGCAATTTGACATGTAACATTGGTCATTAATGAATTCATCATAGCAGACTTTGTTGTTCCTTTCTTCCCCAAATCTGTGGGGTCATTTCACCTTTACTGGCTGGCTGGTATTTTTCTGTTCAATTCTCCCATGATCTCGATATTCCATCTATATGATTACTTCGCTTGACAGATTAGGGTTTATCTAGAGGAAAGTATCAAAACTACGATTGGATTCTGTTTTCTTGAGCACTGATATTCTGCCACTTGGTGCAACAATCTCTCCCACAAACTTGTATTGACAAAACTCATCATTTTACATGGGATTTCATCAATTCTGTTGGATCTGGTGTATTATTTGTCTACCTTTTCCCAATGAATTCAGGACATAATTTATTAGATACAGTGTCTTTCTAATTGGGCATCTTCTACCAGCAAACGAAATACGTAGTCAACATTTGTATGTGCCTGCTTGATAAATTTGGTGTCAATCCTTGCTTCGTGGAAACCTTTTCTTTTCCAATGGTTAGAATAGGGTTTTCCTACTCACACAACCCACTATAGAACTGTAATCCCTGTGATTTTAAGATAAATGATGCCATATTACATTTAATACACATGTTCCCCTCTTGAACAATGTTGCGGTACAGTTGTAACTACAATCTCAATGCACCGCCGATAAGCATGTCAAGTTAACATCCCAAAAATAATGAAAGAATAAGCTTCCTTAATCAACATGTTAATAATCATCATTAATGTTGAAAGGAAAGAATCATCATTAATCTTATATGAGGGACAATTTGAAGCTTGACAATCAAATAAATTTTGAAGTGTAAAAGGTGATGTAAATTTTAACCATTAATTTAAGAAAATAGACAATTAAAGTTAAAACAATAAGGTTAAGACGTATTAAAATAATCACCTTACAAGTTTATGAAAATTTACAATTACCATGGTGAAACCTTTACCAAGCCCCAAAATGCAACAAAATGGAATGTCATTTTAATTTCTCCCTTACACTTAGGTGAACTTAAAATGAACTTAAAATTAGCTAATTCATTCTCAAAATGCATTTAAATGTGATGAATAATTTTAAGGGCAAGACAAAAATTTAAAAAAACAAGCCTTAAATAAAATTATGTCGTAAGTGCCAAATTATCGAAATGGGATTAATTTTTAATATAGAAGATTAAGGCTAGATAAAATTAATCCCTAGCTGAAAATGATATTCTGTTGAGGAAATCTAAATGAATTGAGAATGAATAAGCTGAAATTGAATTAATTTGGTTCAACAAAAGAAGAAAAAAAATATGAAGAGGAAAAGGATTTTTAAACAAAGAGTAAGGCTTGTAGAAATTAAGGCTTAGTCCAAAATGAGAATTGGTGATTCCTTTTCATAAAATATGAAAAGGAGAAGGATTTTTAAACAAAGAGTAAGACTTGTAGAAATTAAGGCTTAGTCCAAAATGAGAATTGGTGTTTCCTTTTCATGCTTTCAAAATGTTTTCTTTAAGGATACAATCAAATCATAAAAAATAATTCATAAATGAATTATTTAAATTTGTTTTTAAATTATAGAATTTCACAAAAGAACAAAATTTCTATCAAATGTTTAAGGTGACAAAATGATAAACAATTGAAATTGAGAATTAAAGGAATTATTCCATTCTTTGATATGCATTCTTTCAAGATGTAAATAAAAATAATTAAAAATATGCAACTTATCAATTTATTTTGAACCACCAAAATGCTTATTAGTTCATTGATGCATTGAAAACAAAAAATTAATGAGGTTGTCGAAAGGTCAAGATCATTCAATTTGTTCAAATTGAAGCATATAATGAACTCAAATAATCTCAAATAAGGGAATTCATGTGTTATTAAGTAACCAAAAGGCCAAAATGCTCAAATGATAGAATGATAACTTATGTAGTAAAACAACTAGTTTAAATAACGCAAAAAAAACCATCATTGAAATTATGATGATTGATTTGGATGTATGCCCAAAATTTCACCAATTGCTTCACTAGAATAAGATCATGTGACAAAGTAAACATCTCATGAAATATAATCCCAAAGAAAATGAGAAGTACATAAATCAAAGAGCCAAGAAAGAAGAGACAATCAAACCATCGATTAAATCAGGCAAGGTGAAACCAAAAGCAATGTGAAAGCCAAGTATTTACAAAAGTTCAAATTGAGGGCCCCTTAATTTTTTTACAAAATTTAGGGGAAGTTGTTAGGGCCCAAAAAATGGCGACACAATGGGTGAAGGAGTTATCTTTGTTTAGTATTAATGGAAAGACTTATGTACACCTAATAATAAAGATCAGTTCAATAACCGTAAAGATAAAACTCTAAATAATGGGTACCACCATATGCTTATGAATTTGAAATATGTTTACACTTAACAAAAAATCAAGAAACTTACATATCTCTTCTTCTAGCCAAAGTACGAGGTTAATTCATTACCAACTTACGGTCCATAAATAGCTGATACAAGGAGTGACTAAAAACTTCAATTTGTATGAGTAACATATTTCCTATGTTCGTTGCTCATCTCTCTTTGACCTAGAATTGCTCCACTATGTATGAGCATCCATAGCCTCAACGAAAATGCCTTGTATCACATAAGCATAGACCCGTTATCAGTGAGCGCCCATAGCTTCGATGGGTTTGCTTATACTTCCAACACTAGTTAGTATTGTCAACAAGCATGGCCCTGCTTCCAACAAGGGTTCATAGCCCTGATGTGTTTGCTTGTTGTTCCCATACTAACAAATGCTTCCAAATTCTCTTTTACAACTACAACATTAAGATTTTGATAAAGATAATTGAATGTATATATATGATTTGCATGTACAATTAGGTGCTAGGGAAGAGGGGTGATATGTGAGTCACTTTGATTTTCCAGGTGGTTACTCACTTACAAATCTCAGTTTAAGGTCTTCCATCCATCAACTACTTTAGGAAAAATATTTTAGTGTGATATGGATAGGAAAGGAAGGAGACAACTATAAGAAACTTGAAATAAAAGTGTTCTAGTTTTATAATGATAAATTCATATAAGAAAAAGGCATTCCTTACAAATAAAAACTTTCCTTGTAAGTCATTAAACTTTATACAAATTGTTAGGTGCAAGGAATTTATTTCAATATGGGTATGAAGAGATAACCCAGGTCCAACTAATTGTCGAGGATTAGAACTCTTTTATTTAAAATAAAACAAAAAAGTTGCAAATGATAAATTTAAAAGAAAAAACTCATAATGGTATAGCAAACTAAAAGGTACGGCAAAGGAAAAAAAAAACAAAGGAAAGCGCAAAAGATTAACTAATCGCAGTAAGCTAAATAAATGTACAAATTAACCTAGGAGAATCCTTAAATAAATCAATATCTCATCAAATAAAGTGTGAACACACAATATATCACAAGTAAAAAAAAAGAATCAGAAAAATAAAATCAACAAATTTTAGCTAATAAGAAAAAAGACTCATACTTGTCGAAACTTTGACTAATTTTTGAGAGGGTCAAACAGAATTTGAAAAAAAATATATAGTCACGATAAATCAAATGAATCAAAACTAGACCACCACAAAGCGACGCAAAGAATGAAAGTAGGCAAGTTCGTCGAAGGGGTCAAATATTTGGGAAAATGAAAAAAAAGGAGATATGGACAGGTCAGCTGAACAAACTGGACATGATGATCAGAGTATTTTTTAAGGATGATAAAAGTATACTTAAGTATAACATTCTAGGCGATGATTTTGGATTAAAAAAAACATATATATAGATTGCTAGACGAATACTAAATATGAAGCATACAATTTACTATTAAAACTTGTAAATTTTGGTGAATATATATAGGCGATATTAGAAACTAAAAATTATGAAATAACAAATTTATTTTTTGAAAAAAAGACCCAAAAAATAACCAAATGGCAAAATTTTACCCCTAAAAATTTCCTTCATGATGATATAAGATAAAATAATTTTATGAAAAAGTTTAATTAGCTCATCATCGATACTAAATTATGGCACTTCTAATCCTTGTTATATTTCCAATTGTTTGAATATAAATTCGTTCTTCCTTTAAAATTAATATTGCGGTAATAAAAATTATTTTAATCGATGAATGAGACGATGATTAAATCAGTCTTTTATTCAAAAACATAAAACAACTAAAAAATGAAAATGTTAAAGATAAATCCTAAACTAATGTAAATCTAAAAATGACGTCAATTTCACGATAGATGACTCGTAATTAAACTCATGTCGAGGGAAATTAAAAGAAAAAGAGTAAATGCAAAATTAAACATCCTATTATTTCTCGTTATGCTCTCTTCAAATATCCTTGTTTCATCGCTTAGAAAACTAATTGCATCAAACATTTTACAAATAAGTCGAAATAATTAGAAATTAAATATGTGACTTAAAAGAAATGTTTGACGAAAAGCCAAGAAATGTTTGACCAAAAGCCATTAAGAACAAGAAGGAAATCAAAGTAAAATACCCTAAACACGTATGAATAAAAGATCAGCTTCATTTGAGACTCTTCATAGCTACTTTATTGAAATGGGTAAAAGAAAATAGATATATTTGTTAAACAAATAAAGAAAACTAAAACCCAACTAGTTAATTCAATACCAAATATATTGTATGATAAACTATACTATCCTACTCTAACCTAAACTACATCTGTACAAAAGAAATCAAGTAAAATAAAACAGCCAGTGAAGCTAGCGAAGCATCTTTAACCTTGTAAGAACAACAACATTGTATGACTGTCTCTAGAATTGGAGTACCTCTAATTGAAAAAATAATATGTGATGCTCATAATTTGAAATTCTATTCATATACAATGATAGGACAACTTTACAAGTTTCTAAAAATCTTTTGAAATAAGAGAAATTGGTGTTCACCAAAATGAGAGTATGATGCAACCGAGTCATCCTTACTACAAAATTTATGTTCTACAAGACCTGGATTATACCTTGCTTCCTCACTTCTTTCTCCAAGTGATGTTTGCAGGAGATCGTCATTAAACTTGGATTCTGCTTATATCGTGATTTCACCTTTTGATTGTTCTTGACTCGAGTTAGGATCTACAAACCACCAATAAAAGCAAACGTGTGTGTGTTTTCCTATACATCACAACCATCAAATAAGCCAGGATCCAAAGAGTAAAATGTATTAGAATGTAAATCATTAAAATAATCTTTATAACATGACTGAATTTGAGTACGTTGACATTCCATCAGTTCAGTATCATTAATTTCAAGAGAATCCTCTATTAATTTGGTATCCTTCAAACTCTATTCAAATAATGACCCTTTTATTGTAGTGTAAGGAATTTGGTCAAGTTTAATAACACCCTCGTAACCTAACCATGAATTTATGCTTACCTTGAGCGAAGAATTCCCTGAGGAAATTAAATTTTGAATCTCATCCTTAGAAGAATTTAAAATCTTGTTTTCTTTCTTAGGCTGAAAATGTTCTCGAAAAGGATTTATAGATATTGAATCATTTTCAGAAAAAAAAGTTTTAGGATGATAAGAATTTTCAATATAGCCAGAAAAAATTACGCAATGAGAAGATTTTATCTGATTTTATTCTTCATTTTTTTCAAAATTTTCACAACATTCCTATGCATTAGAAAACTTTCCTAGAAAACTTAAGTGTTGGATCACATCTTGATCAAAATTTTCAATCATCTCTTCTTCTTTCTGAAGAGGCTCTTAATAATTGTTAAACATATTTTACACTATGTACAAATCAAATTGCTCATTTTCAGAAAAATAATTTCAAGATGACAACATTGTTCAGTGTTACTTGGAGGAATTCCATGATGAGAGGATACATTAAAATTAGGAAAACCTTGAACAAACTTAATCTTACTATGCTTTTCTCATGTTCCCAATTAAATGATTTTCGGATAAATAATTAAGTTGGCCTACCCAATTCCTAAGGGTTATGTCAAAGAATTAGATTATTGACATTTAACCTTAAGGTCTATAGTTTCTCATGAAAATTCAATATTCCAAATTGATGGTGGAAAAATAGGCCAATAAATTATGGAATAAATGTTATATGATCCAAAATGAAGTGGCATTAGGTCCTAGTTGGACTTGGGGGTGCATAAGTGGACATGTGGGGTCCACATGAGAGAATATTCCTCCTTTAAAAATGGAGCCATCCCCAAATTCGAGTTGGAGGGAAGAGGAAGAGACATAGGGCTAAACATAGGAAATGAAATATACCATGACAACTATGACAAGCATTATGACACTTATGACAAATTATATGAAACCTATGACACTTATGATAGATTCTATGACATCTATGACAATGTAAGAGCTAAAAATAGATCAAGAGGGCACATGAGAGGATTTACACATCTGCAAAGTATCCAAAATATTCCCCAATTCGAATTCAAGGAGGATTTGGAGACAAAAGATGAGCCAAGTGTTATGTGGGGTCAATGAAGGGTCATAACCCCCACTAATTCGAATTTCATGAGTAATTAGGAGATAATTTGAGATCTAAGGAGGTAAATGAGTCAACCAAAGTTATTTAAAGGAGGCCTATTCTAAATGGAGTAGCTTTTGGTCATTTTTTATTTACATCTTTTCAATTTTGGAGAGATTCAACCTTGTCCTTGCACGATGGATGCTCATCCTCCCTTCCTGATAACCAATTTCGAGGGTGCAAGATTCCCATCCAAGTTGGTTGATGGAGAGGCCATTCAAAACTCTCAACAGAGGTTCAAGGAGATGTTTTGATGCAGGTTAAACCCCCATCTGAGTTTGAGTTCATATTCTCTCATTCTTCTCTATTCTCATTCTACTATCTTTCTCTCAATGTTCATGTAAAATGAGATCGCGCACTCTTTGTTTCATATAAATAATGAAAGGATGTTGTTTCGACCTTATGAACTTGTTAATGGATTCATAACTCTGTAATGGATAGATCATGAGAGCCATAGCTCAAAATAATAATCACTTCATGTACTATTTATCCAAGTAACATTGATATTCGAGCTAGTTTCCTCTTTCTCTCAATGTCATGTAAAAGTGGGATGGCGCACTTCTTGTTGCATCTAGCTAATGGAGTATTTCTATTTTGACCTTATGGACATGTTATTTGCTGAATAATTCTGTAATAGACAAATCATGAGATCCACAGTTCAAAATACCAATTACTTCATCTGACATTTCCAATTAAAACTGAGATTCGAACCATTTCCCTCATAGTATTTTCATGATGATTTTGGGACGATATTGCACGTGTTTTATATTAGATCTCTCTGATATTTTTGTCTATGTTATCAAATGCGTATGGAATTAAATTGATGTCCCAAATAATGTATGCAGACCCCTAAAGTTGTACTATAGTTTGTGACATAAATTCAAGGCCCCTTGTCTACCATTTTCACCCAAATTATATACTCTCGAAGCTGCTATCCTTTGAGAGATGTAATGTCCCCATTCAATTAAATTCATAACAAGGAAATTCCATCAATCCTACTAGTTCCCTAGGTTGGATGGAGACATGAGGATTCGCAATGAGGGAGCTAATAAATGGTGTTTGGACATTAGAATGGAATAAATATTTAATAAAGGATATAAATAAATAAATACAAGAGAAAATCAAAGTGGCAATCGTTCATGAAGACACATGGAGGTTGTGGGGCCCACACAAGCTAGAAATTATATGCCACATGGCATCCTCCTCTTGTAAATTTGAATCCATGGGAAGACTAAGCTTCTTGGGAGGAGTTGGAAGGCTCATACACTTGGAAATATGCATCACAGGTCGAATTGGGATGGAAATGTCACTCCCATAGAAAAGGAAGAGTCAAATGAGGAGTTATTGAACACTTGGACTAGATTCCCTAACCTATATGACAACAATGATGAAGATGCTATAACACCAATGACAAATTGCAGACCTAATTGCTGACATCTGACCATTATGACATGTCAGGCCTAAAAATAGAAGCCAAGATGGCGCTCATGGAATTTAGAGAAGCTCAAAGGATTCCTACTCAAATTGTTGGAAGGTGGAAGGCTAGGAAGGGGAGGACACATGGAAAATCATGAACCATTCCTTAATTCGAATTGGCTTGGAGTTTTTGGATGGATTTGGAACCTTAGAAGGCTAAGGATTTTTATAAAATACAGGGATCAACCAAGAGAAGGGATTTTGATCATTTTGAGAATTTGCATTTGTGAAGAGAGCTAGTGGAATACTAGTTTACTTACCTTAGCCAATTTAGAGGGTGAAAGATTTCCATCCTAGTTGGTGTGTGGAAAGGCCATTCAGAACTTTCATGGGAGATTTAATGGAGTCCTTATTTGCATGTGTAAGCTATAGGACATCTCTTATTTTCTTCTAGTGCAACTCATTCCTCCAAACATTTCCAATTTTCTTTGCATATTCTTCATCCTTGAGGAGAGGCAGTTTTGGTGAGCTATTGTACTCTTTGGGGGAGCTTCTAATGCCCCATTTATTTTGTAATAAGATGCATATAATCCGTTCTTCATTTCCATAACTCTATCAGGTCGATATTCCAAGTGAATATATGTAAATTTGATCATTACTGAGAAAATAGTGACCATTTCCCCACTATATTGATGTATACCAATGAAATGTTGTTGAATTCAAATGGAAGAGTGTTTCATTGATGTATTTATGATGAATGGACTATTATTAATGAGTCTCGCAAGTTCCATGTTTAGTACTTAAGATTTTGGAGTCATCTTGCTTAGTTTTATATCATTTGGAGAGAATTGAATGCTATTTCCCCCAAGGTCGAAACTAGTCTTTTGCTTATGATTTTGAGAGTGTTGTAGTAGACCAAATTAATTGAATGGAGATGTAATTGGTACCCTGTTGATTTCCCCTTGATTTCCCCTGCCTCTGTTCAGAAATTCGAGAGGGTTCAATACCATTTGGAGAGCCAACTTCAGCCCTTACCCTAGGGGGATTTGAACCTCAAATTGCTAGTAAAATTCCATACATTGGTTAGAATATTAAAGGGGTTTTCAAAAGTATTTTGATGGTCCTAAATAATCCCTGAATATAATATTCAAGTCCTAATATCCGTCATACACCTTCTCTAAATATTTGTGAGCATTTGGAGCAATTTGGAGACCTAGACCTCAAAACTAGTCAAAGGTCGAACTAGGGAAAAAAGTTGAAAAATTTCACTATTTTAATAAAAATAAAAAAAGGGACATTACAAGTGGTATCAAAGAATGGTATTGGAACCGGATGTGGTTAACCATTCATGAAAACGAGGATTCAAACAAATAAGACACCACCCTTAGAACCTGAAATTGAAGGTGTTGTTGTTGAAGAGGAAGAAGTAGGAGAAGAAGAAGATCTTGTTGAAACTATGACTAAGGGACTCTCTGATGATAAGGAGGAATATATTAAACTTATAAAGCCCCTTTTTCAAGACATGACCAATAACATGGTGCAACATCTTATGAAAGGATTCGAATTAATGGCTAGCCAACTTGGAAGCAAAAACAGTAATAGGAGGCTGGAGTAGTTCACATTCTGAAGGAAATAAGACAATGAATGAGCAGATTTTTTCAAGCACAGGACCCCATAATAGACCTAATGAATTTCAGAGCACACCAAGGCCTACTGCACCTACATTTATTGTTCCTAAAGAAGAGCCTAACACCCAATTTGATATGAATGAAGTGGTAAAAGAATGGGAAAAGTTGAGTTAGGATTGTAAAAGGACTCTACCATTTGACCAATACTTTACTGTCTCAAACAAACTCAAAAAGAGGGAGGATAATAGGGCTATATTCCAAAAAAAGAATTAAATTGTGCTATTGGTAAAATTCCAATTCCTACTTTTGATGGTTCCTCTCAAAGTTCTGCTAACACTTAGGTGCAAAAACTAGATGTGTATTTTCAGCTGAATCCAATGGTGGAAGATGATGCCTTAAAAATGGCAATTTTGCATCTAGAAGGAGATGCCAACGAATGGTGGTTCCATGGTATGAAATTTTTTGGAAATGATCAGGTTACTACCTATGGAGAATTTTTTGATAGGGTATTAAAGAGATTTGAGCAAAATGACCCAGAATTACCTTTCAAAGAACTAGCCCAATTGAAGCAAGTGGGAACCCCTGCTGATTATATGTTGGAATTTAAAAAATTATCATTCAAGGTGGTTGATGTATCTATTGGAGGGTTAGTATTGTTTTTCACTGAAGGTTTGGCTGAACCCCTAAAAGGTTTAGTTAAATCCCACAAACCAACTACATTAAAGGATGCTATGAGCTTGACTAGCGATCTCCAAAATGTGCTTCCTAGAACAAGGTTTCCTCCCAAGCCTAACTTCATAATTGAAAAGAAGCCTTGGAAAAGAGATACATTTGGAAAGAAGCCTTGGAAAAAGGATGCATTTGAAAAGAATAAGAAAGAGGGACTAAACATGGAAGAACTTAGAAGAAAAAAATTGTGCTACACATGCTTTTAACCATGGGCACCGAGGCACAAATGTACTAAGGGAAAAGCTCAATACATTGAAGTATTTGCTGATCATGATGAGTATGAAGGGGGTATGGATGAAGAACGACATATTTCAGATGAAGAAGAGGGATATGATACAACAGAAGAAGGGAAACAAGAAGAAGATCAACCCTCACCTGACAAAGTGAGAATGGTAGTACTTTCAACAATGCCTCATTATCACACTATTCGATGCAAGGGTGTGGTACTAGGACAAAGGACCTCAGTTTTTGTAGATGGAGGAGCAACACATAACTTCATTTATGCAAACATGGTGGAGAGAAGTAAGATACCTACTTAACCATTTTATGGCTTCACAGTTGTCATTCCAGGTCACAACACAATGGAGTGCAAAACATGGGTTCCAAAGCTGCAAATCACCATAGGTAACTATAATTTTTCTGATAGATTTTATGTGGTTGATGTTGTTGATACTCATGTGGTTTTGGGAGTGAAATGGATGTACTCTATAGGGGAGCATACAGTAAACTATCAAATTCCTGAAATGAAATTCCAAGATTCGAAAGGAATACTAAGGGTTGTGAGAGGGAAACACACCTACCCGAATCAAGTGGTGACTTCACATAGTATGAGGTCTATATTGAGGCATGGAGATATTGAATGGGATGCTGAATGTAACATAAACTCCATCAAGCCAAATATAAAGGTTTTTGAACACCCAAAGGAGATAGAGCAACTCCTACAGAAATATGAAATTTGTTTTAGAGATCTTCCACATGGTAGACTACCTGATAGGAGGGTTGAGCACAACATTATTTTGGAGGAGGGTACTTCACCCATCCAAATACCACCCTATATACATCCAAATAAATTCAGAGATGAAATTGAAAAGGCCATCCAAGAACTCCTAAAGTTGGGACTCATTAGACCGAGCTCTAGCCCTTATGCTTCTTCAGTAGTGTTGGTGAAGAAAAAATATGGAACCTTGAGGATGTGCATAGACTTTAGATCTTTGAACAAGAAGACAATCAAGAATAGATATCCTATTCCTAGAATTGATGAGCTCATGAATGAGTTATTTGGGGAAAAATATTTCTCTAAAATTGATCTTAGATCAGGTTACCATCAAATTCGAATGAAGGAAGAAGATGTGCAAAAGAGTGCTTTTAGATGCCACTATGGCCACTTTGAGTTTCTTGTTATGCCTTTTGGATTAACTAATGCTCTGGCCACATTCCAAGCATGAATGAATAAGATTTTTTGCAAGCAACTCATAAAATTTGTTTTGGTCTTCTTTGAAGACATTCTCATTTACATCAAAACTTGGGAAGAGCATTTGCATCATTTAGAGGTTGTGCTGTAAATTTTGCTATGAACAGCCCTTGTCTGCTAAGTTGTCTAAATGTGAATTTGAGATGAAGGAACTCTTGTATCTTGGGTACATTATTGGACAAGAAGGAGTGAAAGTGCACATGGAAAATATAAGGGCCATCCTTGAATGTCCATCACCAAAAAGCATCACAGAATTAAGAGGATTCATTGGAATATGAACCTATTATAGAATGTTTGTGAAAGGGTTCTCCAAATTGACTTCTCCACTCACTGATTTGACAAAGAAAGATGGTTTCAAGTGGGATGAGGAGGATGAAAAGGTCTTCCAAAAAATGAAAGAGGTAATGAGTAGTTTTCCAATACTTGCATTACCTGATTTTATTAAACCTTTTGTTTTCGAATGTGATGCTTCAGGTGAAGGGATAGGGGTTGTCCTAAAGCAAGGCCAACACCCTATATCCTTTGAGAGAAAAACATTGCAGCCACATGAAAAGATTTACTCCATCTATGAAAAATAAATGTTGGCCATCATGCATGCATTGGCCAAGTTTAGACAATACTTGGTGGGAAACAAGTTTGTGGTGAAAGCTGATCACAACAGTTTAAGGCACTTCCTCACCCAAAAAGACCTTAATGAGAGGCAACAAAAGTGGGTAAGCAAGATTCAATATTTTGATTTTGATATTGAATATATGAAAGGGAGGAATAACATTGTAGCTGATGCATTATCTAGAAGACCTTCTTTTTCTCTCATGGACATTGCAAAAGATTGGAAAAACATGCTAATGGTTGAATATGCAAAAGAAAGATTGATTTGTTTGTGATGTGTTAGATGGGGTCAAAGGGAATGATAATTACAAGATTTTGAATGGGATAATATATTATAAGGGAATAATTTATTTGGTTCAAAATTCAAAACTCAAGTACAAGATTTTGTAAGAAGCACATGATTCCCTACTAGTTGGCCATCTAGGAATCTTCAAAACTTATAGGAAATTAAGGAAAATGTTCTTTTGGAAGGGGCTGAAGGAAGATGTTCTGAAATATGTGAATGAATGTAACCTATGTCATCAAAACAAATATGAACTTACATGCCAAGCTGATTTATTGCAACCATTGTCCATTCCAGAACAAAAATGGGAGAGTATTTCAATGGACTTCATCACAGGTTTTCCCAAATCTTTGAGGAAGGATTGCATATATGTGGTAGTAAATAGGTCGACCAAATTTGCTCATTTCTTTGTTGTTAAATCATCTTTTGGTGCTACACAAGTGGCTGACATTTTCTTTAAAGAAATCTTCAGATTGAATGGGCTCTCCAAGAGCATTGTAAGTGATAGAGATAGTAGATTCATGGGTGCTTTTTGGCAATAAATTTTCAGATTGGTGAGAACTCAATTGACTCCAAGCACAAGCTATCATCCAAAAACTGATGGCCAAACAGAGAGGGGCAATCAATGGTTGGAAGGGTACCTAAGAAACTATGTGGGAGAGCAGCAAAAAGCATGGGAAAAATGGCTACACTTGGGTGAGTTTTGTTACAACACCACCTTTCATATGTCAATAGGAATTTCTACTTTCAAAGCATTATATGGTTATGATGAACTTACTATTGTTGAGATTATATTTGGTGATAGTAGAGCCCCAAAAGCTAAATATTTGGTGGAAGAGAGCCAAGAAATTTTGAAGCTCTTGAAAGACAACTTGCAGGTAGCCCAAAATCAGTAAAAACAATATGTAGAACAACATAGGGAAGAAAAGACCTTTTAGGTCAATGATTTGGTATATTTGAGGTTGCATCCATAGAAACAAACATCCTTGAAAAAGAAAAGAGCTGAAAAGCTAAAACAAAGATAGTATGGTCCATACAAGGTAGTTCGAAATGTTGGAGAGGTAACATATGAGTTAGAACTTTCGGAAGGGAGTAAAATCCATAATGTATTTCATGTTTCATGTCTCAAAAAATCCATTGGTCAACAAATTCTCATTTCAGAAAAACTTCCTCCGTTGGATGATGAAGGTCAGCTCACACTTATTCCAGAAATTTTTTTGAAGACTAGGGAAAGAAGGTTAAGGAGAAGAACTATCAAAGAATACTTGGTGCAATGGAAGGATCTTCCAAGTGAAGATGCCACATGGGAGGATGAACAGATTTTACAGCATCCAAATCTGAAATTTATTAAGGACAAGCAATCTTGGGTGGGGAGGACTGTAATGTTCCCATTCAAATAAATTCATAACAAGGAAATTACATCAATCCTACTAATTCCCTAGGTTGGATGGAGACATGAGGATTTGCAATAAGGGAGTTAATAAACGGTGTTTGGTCATTAGAATGGAATAAATATTTAATAAAGGATATAAATAAATAAATACAAGAGAAAATCAAAGTGGAAATGGTTCATGAAGACACATGGAGGTTGTGGGGCCCACACAAGCTGGAAATTATGTGCCACATGGCATCCTCCTCTTGTAAATTCAAATCCATGGGAAGCCTAAGGTTCTTGGGAGGAGTTGGAAGGCTCATACACTTGTAAATATGCATCATAGGTTTAATTGGGATCGAAATGTAACTACCATAGAAGAGGAAGAGTCAAATGAGGAGTTATTGAACACTTGGACTAGATTCCCTAACCTATATGACAACAATGATGAAGATGTTATGACACCTATGAAAAATTGTAGACCTGATTGCTGACATCTGACCATTATGACATGTTAGGCCTAAAAATAGAATCCAAGACGGTGCTCATGGGAGTTAGAGAAGCTCAAAGGATTCCTACTCGAATTGGTGGAAGGTGGAAGGATAGGAAGGGGATGACACATGGAAAATCATGAACCACTCCCTAATTCGAATTGGCTTGGAGTCTTTGGATGGATTTGGAACCTTAGAAGGATAAGGATGTTTATAAAATACATGGATCAACCAAGAGAATGGATTTTGATCATTTTGAGAATTTGCATTTGTGAAGAGAGCTAGTGGAATACTAATCTACTTGCCTTAGCCAATTTTGAGGGTGAAAGATTCCCATCCTAGTTTGTGTGTGGAAAGGTCATTCAGAAATTTCATGGGAGATTTAATGGAGTCTTTATTTGTAGGTGTAAAACACAGGACAACTCGCAGTTTCTTCTAGTGTAGCTCATTCCTCCAACCATTTCCAGTTTTCTTTGCATATTCTTCATCCTTAAGGAGAGGCGCTTTTGGTGAGCTATTTTACTCTTTGGGGGAGCTTATAATGCCCCATTTATTTTGTAATAAGATGCATATACTATGTTATTCACATCCATAACTCTATTAGGTCGATATTCCAAGTGAATATATGTAAAATTGATCATTAATGAGCAAATAGTGACCATTTCCCCATTATATTGATGTATACCAATGAAATGTTGATGAATTCAAATGGAAGAGTGTTTCAATTATGTATTTATGATGAATGGACTATTATTAATGAGTCTCACAAGTTCCATGTTCAGTACTTAAGATTTTGGAGTCATCTTGCTCAGTTTTATATCATTTGGAGAGAATTTAATGCCATTTCCCCCAAGGTCGAAACTAGTCTTTTGCTTCAGATTTTGAGTGTTGTAGCAGACCAAATTAATTGAATGGAGATATATTTGAGACCCTGTTGATTTCAACTTGATGTGCCCTTCCTCTGTTAAGAAATTCTAGATGTTTTAGTACCATTTGGCCGTTTGGAGAGCCAACTTCAGCCCTTATCCTAGGGGGATTTGAACCTCAAATTGCTAGTAAAATTCCATACATTGGCCAGAATATTAAAGGGGTTTGCAGAAGTCTTTTGATGGTCCTAAATCATCCCTGAACATCATAATCAAGTCCTAATATCCGTCATACACCTTCTTTGAATATTTGTGAGCATTTGGAGCAATTTGGAGACCTAGACCTCAAAACTAGTCAAAGGTCGAACTAGGGAAAAAAGTTGAAAATTTCACTATTTTAATAAAAATAAAAAAAGGACATTACAAGAGACCTATTCGACCCTAAAAACTAATATAATGATGCACATAATTTTTCCTTTCTTTCCTCTAATAGATCCAAGTTTCATATAGAATATTAGTTAAGGTTGTATAGTTTTTGGAAGGGAAAATAATGGCTGGCCTAGGGGGGATTTCCACCAATCCAATTGACTACTTTTGTCTCGAATCTTCTCTCCTTGAAAAATGAAGACTATGGATGTGTATAGAATATTTTTTCATGTCTAATGACTGTATTAAATTTTCCTTTGACCTCCCAAGTACCTCCTTTCACAATTCGAAACCATTTGGGGTAATTTGGGACAGTTTGGGGTTTGACTAGTCCAAGGTTAAAAAATTGGCCAAATTGAGTAATTTTTCAAATTGGGGATATTACAGTGGTATCAAAGCATGGCCCTTGATCCTATGCATTAATACCATCCATTTAAAAAGAATTTGCAGCCATGTATTACTATTATGATGACTCCTATGAGTACAATGCTTATGAGCAGTATAAAGATGATTGTGAGCAATATGAAGAAGAATGTGAATGGTATGAGGAAGAGGTACCATCATGAAACACTTATTACAATTGTATAAGGAATGAAGGTTATTCGTAAGACCCTATGTCTAATGAAGATGAATTTTTCATACTACCAAAGGCTAATCCTATGCATGAACTAGAAATATTGAGAGCAACATGTAAAACCTTGCCTCAACAATATCAAGTATATCTTACTTTGAAGGGAGATATACAAAAGGACATTCATTTTGAAGACCATGTCAATTGGGTGTTTGTATATAGGCCCAAGAATCAATATGTGGAGTTAGTGAAGAAAGGTCTATGCCCTTCTTGCAAAATACCTTGGAGAGCAAATCATATATGTTTGAGTGAAAAGGAGGAGACACATGAGCCACCTAGTTTTGAAATAGGTAAAGTAGAAGAAGCATTACATGAAGAGGATCGAAATTCACTCCCAAGTGACTCTAAAAAAGATGAAGAAACATCACATGAGCATGAAGAAGATTCCATTGAAAATATTGAATATCATTCTGAGACACACTCTACCTTGGACATGAATCAAAGAACATCTATTGATGGATTCTTGAACTGTGAAGGAGTACCTACTGATGGGTGATCATACCTCTATGTTGGTGACATAGAGATCACTTTTAAAAGTGTTCCTGCAAGACAAAGTTCCATTGACCATGGAGATGAAGACATTGTATCATTTGAAGAAAAACCAATATCAACTTCCCCATCACCACTTGAGCTTCATGAAGTTGGTCCAACCAAGAAGGAAGAAGAGGGGGTTCATTTGCAAGAGCCTCATTTTCTTGCAGGGTCCTTAAAGATGGATGAAAAGAAGATTCAAGAGGCTTTTAAAACTCTCCATGACACACATGCACTAACTTCGAAACTTTTTTAGTGTGTGGAGGAGAAATATTCCCTTGAAGACATGGAGAAAATCTAGAAGGCAATGTTGGACACCGAAGGTAATTTGTTGAATTTGCTTTCTGATAGAGATTATTTAATTGAGCTTGTTGGTTTGTATCATGGAATAACCTTGAAGGATGTAGAAGAGAATGAAAAGCTCTCAAATGAGTTGGATTCCACCCAAAATACACTCCAAGAACCTATGGTGCATATTGAGCAACTTCAAGAGAGATTGCGACGGTCCCTTACACCCTCCTACATACCATACAATCATTCAATGGCTGAAAGAATTTATGTTACAAAGGAGGAACCTCATATGATGGTGGAACACGAGGTACATGTTGATATGCAGGTGCTTGAAGAGTCTACATTCAAACAAGAAGGAAGACAAGCACTTGTTCCTGTTTAGAGGGATTATGAGTTTCCTTATGGAGAGAGTTGCAAAGCCTTGGAGGAGGCACATGATCTCACAATAGTTGGACCATCCAATTATGGAGAAGATGCATCAAAATTTTTTATGGGTAATAGTTGCAAAGAGTTAAGGTTGGTTCACAATTCTTCACCCCCTACTTCCTTTTCAGCCACATCAATTGGGGATGAAAATTGGGTTAAAGGTTTCTTTCTGATGGTGCCACATGAGGAGTATGAAACTCCTATCTCTCCTTTCAATGATGAAATGATTAGAGAACATTATTGATTACATTTGCATCAACATCATTTGTTACCTTATGATTATACACATATACATGGATGCACCTATGATGTTCACTTGAGTCACTTGAAGACTCATGATTTCCATTGCTACTTACTTGGTTCATATTTTAGTGGAGGTTCCTCATTCACTTCTTTGATGAAAGAACACATGGTTGATTATTTTGTTGCATATTACATTCTTTTGGAGCAGCATGGACATATTTTATTGTGGGATGATTCTTACTATTTTGGTGATGAGACATGGGACTTTCACCCTTTTCCTTTGAGCTTCAATGGTCTCACTCTTGATTCGTGTGTGCATTTGGCACATGAGGACTATCTTGTTGATTGGGGGAGACTTGTTTGCATTCAGCCTCACTTTGAGGATATGCATTTCATGATGGAGAGTCTCTCTTTGTCTCGTCCCAACCTTGAAGAAGTTCATATTTTGATGCAAGGGCCCTTAAAGTTTCAATTATGCACTGGAAATGTTGAACTTCCAGTGTGGTGGTCTTATCTTTACATCCTTCCTTCCATTTTTCATAGTGATGAATTTTTATTTTTGTTACTGATGTTTGGAAAGATACAAATGAGACAATGGGATCCTGGCATTCTTTGGAATGTTAGTTTTCCACATGTGACACTGCCACTCAAAGATTTGCAACTAAGGTAGTGGGATGTGGGAAATGTTTTTCCTGAAAGTTTTTGTGGTAGAGCATGCCTATCTTTTGGAATGCAACACAAGCAATGGGATCCCAACATTGCTTGTTTTCATTTCATTTGGAACAATACCTTGGTTGTTGGCTTGATGGAGAAAGCTAACTTTGATTTCATTGAGTTCATTTATGCAAAGTATTGTCTCAATTTCTTTAGTTGGACTTAGTTTTCATATGCTTGGTGTTTATCGAGTTTAGTTGCAAATATCTCTCACCATGCACGTATCAGGCTCATTTGGGACCCTGTGATCATTTTGGTCTCATTGGTTTCAATTTTTTGGGGCAACAAGCAATATGGAAGATTGAGTCACCACTTGAGAAGGTGATTGCATGATCCAAACTTATCAAGGAACGCCAAGAGTTATAGAAATACACATAAATGCAGAGGTGCAGCAGAAATAAGACTTCATTTCATTAATATCACATAACGAAAATATGCTTACAGATAGGATGGAAATAAACTAGCTAGAGTGTTGGTAGCTATCTCTGAGAAGAGATGTGGCAGCTACCGGCCTCTGAACTCTGCTTACAATGGGGATCACAGCCTCTCTATTATTGAGAAACAAAGGAAAACCCTAAAAATCCAAAAACCTAACCTTAGGAGATGAAACCATGCCAAACTATGGGCCTCATTGGGGTAAATTGGTACATCAATTTCCCGGCACCATAACTTTGGCATACGATCTCCATTTGATGCAAATGATACCTTGTTGGAAAGATCTATTCGAGGACTATGCCACAAAATAGGAATGGGGGCATTTCTAGTGCAATATTCCCCAAAAAACGCCGTTTAGGGCCTCAAAACAACTCCGGAAGTTTAGGACCTGAAAAACTGCTAAAAATAGTAAGCTGTGTTATAATTAAGGAAACTGAGAGAACTGAAAGAACAATGTTGGGGCTTGAAGTGGAATAGGTGGGTGGCCACCAATATCCACCTGGATCATTCCTCCCCCCTTAAGAAGCAATGGTCCCCATTGTGTGGAGTTCCTCCATGAGATGAGGAAACTTCTGTTGAACTTGGTCCCTGGTGAGCCACTTTCCTTGGTGCACGAGTTGGCCAGCTTTGACAACCCGATACAATTGGATATGTTGTTGGAAAGTGTTCTTGATTTTCATGTCCATTATACGATCTATGGTGGCATGTTCCCTGCAGTTTGTGTTTAACCCTGTCGCTGTGAGTTGTTCTGCAATGTCGGAGATGTCCAATAGAGGTGGAAAGTAAGGTCGAAGGCGATCCACATTGAACATTGGGTGTAGACCAAGGAATGGTGGAATACTGAGCTCGAAGGAATTGTCCCCTACAGCTTTGGTGATAGTGTATGGCCCATATCAGAGTGGACGAAGCTTACGGTAGGGTCCATCAAGGAGCTCCTTCTGAAAATGTAGCCACACTTTGTCGCCCACCTAGAAGTTGTGTGGAACCCGATGCTAATCATGTCATTGCTTGTATTTGGAATTGGTTCTGTCCAATATGTCATGAACCTGTTGGTGGATAGCACAAATTCTCTCGATGAAGTCGTTTTCCTTGTTAGCTTCCGACTGGACATGAGCCGAATCGGCCGGAGTGACCGCAAAGGGCATGGCTACGTCGACGGGACATAGTTTCTGGAATCCCAAGCCCACCTAAAAGGGGCTGGGGCCGGTTGAGTTGTGGAGAGCTCAGTTATAGTTGTTTTGTACATAGGGTAGGCTCTCACTCCATGTGCATGGATGCTTTGATTTGTACATGCACAGAATGTGTATGATCATCCTGTTGATGACCTTTGTTTGGCCATCAGTTTGGGGATGGAAAGATATGGACTTGGTGAGCTTGGTGTCCAACATCGACCAAAGGTTGGACCAAAATGTACTAAGGAACCTGTTGTCCCGATCTAATATGATAGACCGTGGGATCCCAGAGTGTACCCACACGCGTTCAAAGAAGACTTTAGCAGTGGTTTCTACTGTGATATTCTTCTTGCAGGCCACCATAATGGCCATCTTCGAGAATCTATCAATGACCACGAAAACACAGTCGTTTCCATGCTTAGTAGAAGGAAGGCCCAACATGTAATCCATGGAGATGGATTCCTATGGTTGAATAGGGGTAGGCAGCGAACTTTAGAGGCCTTACTTCTTGATTGTAAGTTTGGAAATGGAACAGGCAGTGTAGGACCTGATGTACTTCCCCACATCATTTCAAAGGTTTGGCGAATAGAAATACTTCTGCAGTACTGCCACTGTTTTCTCGACCCCAAAATGCCCAGTGACCCGACTGTAGTGGGCTTCCCAAATCATCTTGGCGCGCTCGCTTGAAGGAACACAAAGGTGTCCCAGGTGACATAATAGTCCATTCTAGAGGTGAAAATTGGGAACTTGCTTACCCTCCAAGAGTGTCATGAATGCGTGGCCAAATTATGGATTGCTCTTGTAGAGAAGTGGCCAATCATAAGCTTCATGCCCACAAGAGTTGAGCACGGTGGTTAACCCCATGATCGGTGGTCGAATGAGACAGTTTGCAACATTATTGGTGCTTCCCTTTTTGTACTTGATATTCAAATGAATTATTGCAGATATGTGGACCACTTCTGATGGCGGTTGTTTGACAACTTCACTTGGGTTTGCATGAACTGCAGGGGTCGGTTGTCTGTGTGGATGATCGTTTCCTTCCCCAATATGTAATGCTTCCATTGTCGGCAAGCTTGCACAATTGAATACATATCTTTGTCATAAGTGGGATACTTCTGGGCTGTTTCGGAGAGTGTCTCACTGTGATATGCCACTGGGTGTCCTCGTTGAGTAAGAACTACCCCAATAGCATAGTCTGAGGCATCTGTCTAGATCTCAAATGGTTGTTGCAAGTCTGGTAATGTGAGTAGTGGGGCAGAGCAGAGGCGATGTTTCAACTCGATGAATGCCTCATGTTGAGATTCAGACCAAAAGAATTTCGCTTTCGCCCCTCCCTTGGTGACTTGGCTCAAGGGCCAAGTGATATGAGAGAATCCCAACACGAACCTGCAGTAGAAATTGGAAAGACCCAGAAAGATGTGGAGCTCTGTTAGAGTGGTAGGAGCTGGCCAATCCCAAATGACTTGGATCCTGGCTGGATCCACATGCACCCCTCGCTCATCAATAATGTATCCCAGATACTGAACCTGGGTCATTCCAAAAGTGCACTTCTCCAAATTGGCACACAAATTGTGTTGCTGCGGTGTCTGGAGGACCTGTTGGATGTAGTGGAGGTGCTCCTCCCACGTTTGGCTGAAGATCAGGATGTCATCCAAGTACACTAATACAAATGAGTTGCTGAATGGACGTAAGATGTCATCCATCATCCTCATGAAGGTTGCAGGAACATTTGTCATCCTGAAATGCATGACCAACCATTTGAAAAGGCCCTCCTTGGGTTTGAAGGAAGTATTCCACACATCGGAGGGTTTGATTGGTACCTGGTGGTATCCAGACTTCAAGTCGATCTTACAGAAATATCCCCCCCCCTAAGATGGTCTAGAAGGTCATCAATCTGTGGGATCGGGTACCTATTCAAGACAATGATCTTATTCAGCCCCCGATAGTCAATACAGAGTATCCAAGTCCCATCCATCTTTTGCACCAGCACAATCGGGCTCCCACAGGGTGATGAACTTGGTCGGATGTGCCCTTTCTACAATAGTTCCTGAATCTGCCTCTTGATTTCGTCATTCTCCATAACAGAGTGCCGATAGATTGGTCCATTGGGAAGTGGGGTGCCTAGGGTTAGATTGATGGGGTGCTTGACCTGACAGTGCAGAGGCACCCCTATGGGTGAGTTGAAAATGTCCCCGTACTCCTCTACGACCTTTTCCATCTGTTGTTGTTGGGAGGAGGAGCTCTATCTGGAGGTCGTGGCCACAGTCTTATTCTTTCTATGACGTCAGATTACTAGGAAAACAAATTTCCATGTTTTGGAAATGAGTTTACTGCATTGTTTTACAATAACCAAAGAGATGGCGGCAGGCGGTGCTACCTCCGATATTCTATACAACTTATTTCCCAAAGTAATAATAACAACGCGATGCCGGGACTCATACACAGAACGTCGCTTCCACAAGTATGGTTGGCCTAATAATACATCAGAAACATCAAGAGGATCAATGTCACATAATACCTCATTCGTGAAGGGCTTGATGTTGTAGGGGAGGCGACACTGTTGGATAACGTGGAGATCTCATCCTTGATTGTGGGTGTGTTGTGGTCGGCAATCCGAGCCACTTCACGACCTCTACTGAAATGAGGTTATTTTGGCTCCCGCTGTCGAGAATGAACCGTACTATAGAACCCTTTACCCACATCTGGGAATGGAAGAGGTGCTCCCCCTCCTCTGGATCTTTTAGCTCCTCCTTCTAAACCTTCATGGTGGCAACCGTGGTGGTGGGCTCCGCATCAATAATCTGCTTACCCCTATCATTACCCTTTTCGGGTTCAACTCGGCCATGAGTGACTACTTGGCCCAACACTCACTTATGTTGTGCGTGGAGCTCTTATGAAACTCACACCACTTTCCCGTGTCCTTCTTTGGATTCATAGTGTTTTTCTTTGCTTGTGGTTTTGGTGGGTTATCCTAGCCCGCCCCGCCTTGGCTTTTTCCTTTGTTTTGCGGTTTGAAGGAACCTTTCCCTTGTTTTTGAGTCATAGATCCAAAGTCTCGCTTCTTCTGTTTGAACTTTTGCTCAATCTTGGCAGCAAACCGATATGCCGCGCCAAGCGAGGAGATGTCAAGGAACTCCATTTCCTCCTAAATGTATCTGTGCAGATAATTGTGGTACTTCAGCACCAAATGTTTATCTGAATCCTTGATACCCAATTTTGTGCACAGGGTATGGAATAGGTTCGTCAGCTCATGCACATCTTGATCCCTTTTTTGCCGCAGTGTAGTCCATTGTATGTACTTTTCCTCATAGCTTCCCATGGGATAATATTGTTCCTTGATGGCATCTCAGAAATAATTCCAGGTGGGTGCGGTCGAAAACAGAGAGGGTCCCTCTTGTCCTTCTGCTCACAGTAGGTTTCCCACTAATCCTTGACATGGGGGGAGGCTTTTAGGAGTACAAAAGTGATCCTTTCCCGGTTGGAAAATTCATCCACCGAGAAATACCCTTCTAATAGATTCAACCATCTATCTACGACATCTGCATCTATTTGGCCTTCAAATATGGGAATGTCAAAGTTTACTTGTACCTTGAAAGGGGTTGCGCCTCGATAGTGGCTGCTGATGGGAAGCCGTTGAAGGTATGGGAAAAGTTATCCATCATCGTGTTCCTTTGTTGCTCGAGGGCATCCTCGAGCAATATTTTGATAGGATCTCCTGCTCTCTCATCTTTCTTTTCGTCTGCCATGGGTGGTCGTCGGGGTTTGCGAGGCTGATGTTGTAAGGGTTCAACTAGGTCGATCCCTAACTCCGTATACCCCGACCTCGTTGGGGACATGCAAAGAATGATCGAGAAAGAGCATATCTGCTATGATACCACTGATCCGGACTTATGAAGGAACGCAAGGGGTTACAGAAATACACTTAAACGCAGAGGTACAGCAGAAATAAGACTTCATTTCATTAATATCACATAACGAAAATATGGTTACAGACAGAATGGAAATAAACTAGCTAGAGTGTTGGTAGCTATCTCTGAGAAGAGATGTGGAGGCTACCGGCCTCTGAACTCTACTTACAATAGGGCTTGAATCGTCTCTATTATTGAGAAACAAAGGAAAACCATAAACATCCAAAAACCTAACCCTAGGAGATGAAACCATGCCAAACTATGGGCCCCATTGAGGTAAATTGGTACATGAATTTCCCAGCACTGTAAATTTGGCATACGATCTCCATTTGATGCAAATGATACCTTGTTGGAAAGATCTATCTAAGGACTACGCAAAAAAATGTGAATGGGAACATTTTCTAAGCAATATTCCCCAAAAAATGTCGTTTCGGCAATCAAAATGGCTCCAGAAGTTTAGGACCCAAAAAACTGCTAAAAATAGTAAGCTGTGCTATAATTAAGGAAACTGAAATAACAATGTTGGGGCCCCAAGTGGAATAGGTGGGTGGCCACCAATATCTACCTGGATCATTATAATCAGAGTGGAACAACGGAAGCATGGACTTTCCTCTCATAAATTTTCTTGGAAACATGAAATTTTGACACAGTGGCAACTTAAAGAGGTTGTTCAGTGAAAGTATGAATGTTCAAATGATTTTTGAAACAAGTTGGAAGGAAAGTTTGGAAGGAAAGCAGGTTCTTCAACATCCATGTTTGAAATTGCTTGAGGACAAGAAATCTTGGGTGGGGAGGACTGTCATGTGCCCACTTAAATGATCTTCAGATCAATAATTAAGTTGACCTACCCAATTCCTAAGGGTTATGTGGAAGAGTTAAAATATTGACATTTAACCCCAAGGTCTATATTTTCTCATGAAAATTCAATATTCTAAATTGATGGTGGAAAAATAGGCCAATAAATTATGGAATAAATGTTTAAAAAAATGAGGTGGCATTAGTTCCTAGTTGGATTTGGGGGTGGATAAGTGGACATGTGGGGCCCACATGAGAGAATATTCCTCCTTTCAACATGGATCCATTCCCAAATTCAAGATGGAGGGAAGAGGTAATGTAATATCCTGAGACTTTGAATTTTGATTATGTGCTGGGCATGAGACCCAATGTACATGGATGAGTATTATTATGTGCTGGGCATAAGCCCCGATGTAAATGGACTACTGCATTATGTGTTGAGTGTAAGTTCTGGTGTACATGATTGACTTCTATTATGTGTGGGGCATAAGCCTTCGAGCACATGGGTTATAATACTGTTGATGTATATGTAACTTCGGAATGTATTTCATCTATGTATTTCATATATATTTATTGTACCCTTATTAGAGATGTGTTATTCCTCTATAAGGAAGTGTCGTCATGTGGATTGACAAGTGTTGCAAGTGTGTGTACTTGCCGATGGGTTATTAGACCACCATGTGTGGGGTCGACCCTGAAATATATATTATATTGTGGATGTATCTAGATAGACAAGTCAGCCCCATAGTGTAACTGGGCAAACAGGTTAGTATAAATAGAGATTGGGAGATCTCTATTTTGATCATTCGGAAAGTCACACTTCTCTCACTTAGAAAGTAGCGCACTATTGAGGAGGAGGATCATCTGCTACTAGGAGACTATCTCAAGTGTATTTTGGTTGTACTTTGGTTGAGCCATTGCTCTCTCTATCTCTGAGGAAGTTGTGGGGTTTTTCACTTTAGGGTTTTCCCCACGGAAACTCTGTGTCTCTTGTCTCTCATGCTTTTGATTCTTGTGATGCTTGTGATGCTTATTGTGATTGTTATGCATTGATATAATTTATATGTTATTCTCTCAGTAAAGATCCAAGAGTATTGTGAATTAATGCTCAAAATTTAACATGGTATCAGAGCTAACCTGAGAAGAAAACATTTTGCAGTGACAGAAACTTGAGTTTCTTGTTTATTGGGTTTCTCTCCACAGTTTTTGGAAAAGCAGTATAGTAGATTGACTCTACTCATCAAGGAGAATATATCTGTCTTATCAGAATTCAATTCTGAGCATTTTCAGATTTGGCCCTAAAAATTAAGGTTTCCACAAAATAGGAATTTCTGAAATATGAAGACATAGCTGGAAGCTCCTTGCAAAAATTGAAGTTTAGAGATTTGGATCGAGATTTTTGGCTGGGTAGATCTCTGGGAAACTCAAACCCTAATTCAGGGCTCTACCTAGTGAACCTGGGAGGACAAAAAGGAAAATCTGAAGGGTAAAGCTTTGTTGATCTCAAATTCTGAATACACCAGGCTGATAAGCTCATCAAGGTGCATCTTTCTATCCTTTCAGAATGTTGAAATTCACATTTTGAATTTTTAGGGTGTTTCCGACAAACCCTAATCCAGGACTAGATCCAGTTTTCAACATTTCAAGTGGTAAGACCTAAATATTTTGTATTTTCATTTGAAGTACTCTTTAATATGTCTTACCACACCAAGCTTGAGGATAAACTTGAAGGGGCTGATAACTTCCAAGCTTGGAAGTATAGCATTCGGTTAATCCTGGAAGAACATGAGTTGGACTCATATATAAAAAAAGACATCCCTATCCCAGAGGATGAAGAGGCTAAAGTATTGCATAAGAAAAACTTGGTGAAGGAAAAGAGAATCATTGATGATTCTATCAAAGACCATCTCATACCCCATGTGTCTTCTCTAAAGACACCCAAAGAGATGTTTGACTCTTTGACCAAGCTATTTGAAGGGAAGAACATAAATCGGAAGATGACCCTGCGGAACCAATTGAAAGGAGTAAAGTTTCAGAATGGAGAAACCATTCAATCTTATTTTTCAAGGGTCTCCCATATCAAGGAACAACTAGAAGCAATGAATGAAATGGTGGAGAATGGTGAAGTTGTCATGACCACTCTAAATGGCCTACCTAGGTCATGGGACTCCTTCATTCAAGGACTCTTTGCAAGAAAAAAGTTGATTTCCTTCTGCAGACTACGGGAAGAATGCTCACGAAAAGAAGCAAGGCTTGTGGCACGAGAAGAAAAGATGGGGAATGAAGATCAAGCTCTCACAGCTCACACCAAGAAAGGGAAGTCCAAGAGAGAGCCATGTCACTCCAAGAAATCTTCACATCACTTCAAAGAAAGAAGAATATGCTTCACCTGTAATGAAAAAGGACATATTTCCGTAAATTGTCCCAACAACAAGAAGGACAACAACAACTTCAACAAGAAGAAGAAGTGCAGCAAAAGAAAGTTTCATGCTCATGCTGCCGAGGATGATGAACCACCCAAGAAGAAGGTTAGGGAAGAAAGTGATGATAGTAATGATGACTCATCAAATGAAGAAGAGTATGTTCTAATCTCTGCTCTCACAGGTACTATCTCCCATGGTTGTAATGATTGGTTAATTGACAGTGGGGCTTCCAAACACATGATTGGGTTTAAGGAATCTTTTGTGAACCTATCTGAAACATGAATCACCCCATAAGGTGAAACTTGGGGATGATTATCAATACCCAATCAAAGGAAGTGGTGAAGCCTCCTACAACCTAGATTCTAGAAAATATTTGAAGATGAAAAAAGTCCTTTATGTACCTGGGCTCAAGAAGAACTTACTCTCCATCTCTGCATTGGATGCAAAAGGTATGAGGGTTGCATTTGTGGATGGCCAAGTCCTAATGTGGCCAAAGGGAAAGACCATAGATGATGTAGTAGTGATTGGAAAGCAAGAGGGAGGTTTGTATAAATTGAAGGGACAACCTGAACATGCCATGGTGCATGAATCCATGGAGCCAAGTGACATTTGGCACAAAAGACTTGCTCATATGCAATATATGGCACTTCCAATTGCAAGCAAGGATGTGGAGGGTCTTCCCGAAATCAAGACCAAACATGAAGGTGTTTGCAAAGGATGTGCAAAAGGTAAGAACATTAAGAAGGCTTTCCCAAGGAGTGAAAGCAAGGCAAAGGATATCCCGGAAATCATCCACTCAGATGTATGTGGTCCTATGTCATCCAGTTCTCTAAGTGGGTATGTTTATTATGTCTCATTTATTGATGACTTCTCCAGGAAGACTTGGGTCTACTTTTTAAAGAACAAAGATGAGGTACTTGATAAGTTCAAGGAATTCAAAACCTTGATGGAGAATCAAACTGACAAGAAGATCAAAACATTCAGATCCGACAATGGTGGAGAATTCACCTCAGGTGACTTCAAGAAGCTTTGCAGTGATTCAGGGGTTAAGAGGGAGTTGATTGCTCCTTATAATCCACAACAGAATGGAGTTGCAGAAAGGAAGAACAGAACAATCATGGAAGCAGCAAGAGCAATGCTACATGACCAAGATCTACCTATGCATCTATGGGAAGAAGCCACTAGAACAGTTGTATATGTGCACAACATAACACCCCACAAGATATTGGACAACAAGACACTAGAAGAAGTATTTTATGGTAAGAAACGTGAAGTCAACCATCTCATAATATTTGGCTCTCCAGTATACATACATATCCCAAAGGAAAAGAGGACTAAGCTAGATCCTTCAGGAAAGAAGGGTATCTTTGTGGGTTACAGTGAAAGCTTGAAGGCTTACAGAATATACTTTCTAGGGTTCAAGAAGGTTGATGTCAGCATGGATGTGACATTTGATGAAAACTCAGCATTCATCAAATCAAGAAAGGCACCTATCAAAGTTTATGAAGAACCTAAGGAAACTAGATTTCAAGACACTACCATGACTAAAGTAATTCCAGAAGTTGTTCGTGAGTTTGAAGATCCGCAAGAACTTGTAGATCCACCCTGTAAGGATAACTCTCACAAGAGGAAACCTACATGGGCTAGAGAGCTCATTCAAGATGCAGAAAGATTTGGCATTCTAGAAGAAGAACAAAGAGCAAAGAAGAAAACCAAATCACATACCATCTATGTTGCTTTACTCTGTAACATTATGAACAAAGAACCTTCCAGTTATGAAGAAGCAGCGAAAAAGAAAGAATGGAAGGATGCCATGGTTGAGGAATACCAATCAATGATGAAAAATGATGTTTGGGATGTTGTCCCAAGACCTAAGGAGAAGTCTGTTGTGACTTCCAAATGGATCTACAAAATCAAGCATGCTGCAGATGGCAGTGTAGAGAAATACAAGGCAAGATTCGTAGCTCGTGGCTTCTCTCAGAAAGAGGGAATAGATTATGAAGAAACTTTTGCACCTGTAGCCAGGTATACTTCCATCAAAACAGTACTTGCCCTGGCTGCAGCAATGAAATGGAAAATACACAAGATGGATGTCAAGACTGCTTTCTTGAATGGTGTAGTTGAAGAGGAAGTATATGTGGAGCAGCCAATGAGCTTTGAAATACATGACAGGGAGTCATATGTGTGCAGATTGAAGAAAGCCTTGTATGGCTTAAAGCAAGCTCCCAGAACTTGGTATGGTAGGATGGACAGTTTCCTATCTAGTTTGGGCTTTACCAAGAGTAAAGCGGATTCCAACCTTTACTACAAGGTTGAGGAAGAGAATCCTGTGATTCTACTCATGTATGTGGATGACTTATTTGTAATAGGAGATGACATATTGATTGCAGATACTAAGAGGAAGCTTGCTGTTGAGTTCGATATGAAATATTTGGGAATGATGCATTATTTCCTAGGTATGGAGGTGTGGCAGAATGCAAGTGGGATCTTCCTTGGTCAAGGGAAGTACACAGTAGATATCATGAAGAGATTCGGGATGATGGATTGCAGGGCCATGGCCACACCTATGGCATTGAACCTGAAGCTTCTATGTGATGCTTCATCTGAGCCGGTTGATGTCTCTATGTATCGTCAGAGGATTGGGTCCTTGATGTACCTGATGAACACGAGACCAGATATTTGCTTTGCTGTGAACACATTGAGTCAGTTCCTGACAGATCCAAGGAGTGTTCATCTGGTTGCTGTAAAGCATGTTCTAAGGTACCTGAAGGGTACAGTGGATTATGGGCTCAAGTATGAGGCAAATCAAAAGTTTAACCTGCAGGGTTATGTTGATTCAGATTGGATTGGAAGTGCTGCAGATAAGAAGAGCACATTTGGGTGCTACTTCAGTATGGGATCAGGTGTGATCTCTTGGTTTAGCAGGAAGCAATCTTGTGTAGCACTGAGTACAGCTGAGGCAGAGTATGTTGCAACCTGTTTAGCTAGTTGTGAGGCAGTATGGCTACGGAAGCTACTGTCTGAGTTATTTGATCTCCCATTGGATGCTACTGGTATCTTCTGCGATAACCAGAGTTGTGTGAAGTTGTCTGAGAAACCAGTGTTTCATGACAGGTCGAAACACATAGAGATCAAATATCACTATATAATGGATATGGTGCAGAGAGGAGCTGTGAAGCTCCTGTATGTTGCGATGGACGAGCAGATTGCAGATGTGCTGATGAAGCCACTAGCAAAGGTGAAGTTCGAGTACTTCAAGGAGAGGCTTGGTGATCTTCAGATCAAGGACACTTCAAGGAAGAATTGATGGACACATTTTCTGAAGCCATTCCAAGCATGTTGGAAGGAGGATCCTTCACATGGTTGTGGATGTAAGCGCTAGATGATGAGCATCAGGATGATGTTCTAGTTTCTGCTTTGTATGATCAGTTGGATCATTTATATGTCTGTACGCATCATGTTGGATGCTGGATATGATCGGTTGGATCATTTGTATGTATTTTGTATATGCATCATGTTGGATGCTTGGACCATGTATCTGTATATGTATCAGGTGGATACATTGTATGATCAGGTAGATCGTGTATGTTGATATGTATCAGGTATGATCAGGTAGATCATGTATGTTGATGGATACATTGTGTGGATCATGTATCTATGTATCAGGTGGATACACTGTGTATGATGATATGTATCAGGTAGATACTTGGTGTGCATCAGGTGGATGCATTGTATGATCAGGGTGATCATGGATGACGAGCTTCTCCAGATGACATGCAGCAGGATGTTGCAGTGATGATGATCAGGATGATCAGGATGATGTATGGTGAGTATAAGATGATACTTTGTGGGCGTGGATCAGGTTGTGCAGATGAGCATGTCTGGGAGATCCTATAGGTCGGAGTTGCATACCCATAGCAGCCTGGGATGATCTTTCGAGACATTGCTCTGGGAGGACATGTAATTTGTGCCCTGGGAGATCTTCAGGTTAGAGTTGTGTACCCATAACATCCTAAGATGCTCTTGCGATGTTTTTTCCTATGGCATGTAATTTGCTCCTGGGAGATCTGGACAGGATGAAAAAGGCCTCAAATGCTTCAGCTAGGTTTTTCCATGACCACATGTAATTTTCTCTTGGGAGATCTGGACAGGATGAAAAAGGCCTCAGATGCTTCAGCCAGGTTTTGTGGTGGACCACATGTAATTTGCTCATGGGAGATCTGGACATGATGAAAAAGGCCTTAGATGCTTCAGCCAGGTTTTGTGGTGAGATCACATGTAATGTGCTCCTGGGAGATCCGATAGGTAGAGCTGTGTGCTCGTAACAACCTGTGATGCCTCAACCAGGTTCTGTGATGGGTCACATGAAATGTGCTCCTGGGAAATCCGATAGGTAGAGCTGTGTGCTCGTAATAGCCTGGGATGCTGTAGCCAGGTTTTGTGACGCACGTAATAAGTCCTGAGGATTCCATAGTATGGCCAGTGATGATGAAGACCTACAGGTGGTGGGCCTACATCCAGTATGAAAACGGAATGGCTCTGTAGAACTTCCTATGACGAGTACAGTAAGAGATTGGTTGAGATAGCAGCAGCAGTGACAATAATGATGACGATGAATCGATGATGATGATCCCAAGAAGAAGACTTGTCTAGCAGAACTGTGTCGAGAAATACCTTCCTTGTTAAGAGGGAGTGTTGATGTATATTTAACTTCGGAATGTATTTCATCTATGTATTTCATATATATTTATTGTACCCTTATTAGAGATGTGTTATTCCTCTATAAGGAAGTGTCGTCATGTGGATTGACAAGTGTCGCAAGTGTGTGTACTTGCCGATGGGTTATTAGACCACTATGTGTGGGGTCGGACCTAAAATATATATTATATTGTGGATATATCTAGATAGACAAGTCGGCCCCATAGTGTAATTGGGCAAACATGTTAGTATAAATATAGATCGGGAGATCTCTATTTTGAGCATTCGGAAAGTCACACTTCTCTCACTCAGAAAGTGGTGCCACTAGTGAGGAGGAGAATCATATGCTACTAGGAGACTATCTCAAGTGTATTTTGGTTGTACTTTGGTTTAGCTATTGCTCTCTCTATCTCTGAGGATGTTGTGGGGTTTTTCACCTTAGGTTTTTCCCCACGGAAACTCTGTGTCTCTTGTCTCTCATGCTTTTGATTCTTGTGATGCTTGTCATGCTTATTGTGATTGTTATGCATTGATATACTATATATGTTATTCTCTCAGTAAAGATCCAAGAGTATTGTGAATTAATGCTCAACATATAACGAATACTATGTGTTGAGTGTAAGCTCTGGAGAACATAGGTAACCCCATCAAATAAATGATAGAGTGTTGGGAATAAGACCTGGAGCACTCCAACATGATGTTGATCATAAGCGCTAGAGCATCAGATCTTTGGCCATTGTATCCCTAGGTGTATCTTACAAATGCATCCTAGTACTAGTGTTGAGCACAAGCTCTAGAATTGCACTAGTGTAACTCCCATTAAGAGTGTTGAGCATAAGCTCTGAATAGCACTGGAGTTACCTCACTTAAAGGTATTGAGTCTGAAAAACTATGAATAGCACCAATGGTCATCATATTTATTCAAATTGATTAATTGAATCATTATCTATTTTCTCATCAAGGACTGAAAGACACTGCCACAAAAACGAGGAAATCAAGCATGCAAAAGGGTCTAGAACTGCCTATCTTTAGTTGACCAACCAAACCCACAAAAGGCTGTGTTAAAGAAATATTATGAATTAATAAAGCATCAAATATATATACTATATGATGCAATGAATATAAAAAGGCAATTATAAAGAAGCCTCATATATATGTAAATAAATGTATATATATGTAGACTTTATATATAGAGTAAAAGATAATATATATATATATATATATATATATATATATATAAGTTATATGAATAGTAAAGAGATAAATAAATAGTTGAGTCCATAATATATATACATGAATATATATTATTTATATAAACTAAATAAATAAAAACTAAGAGTTCTATTTTCAATTCAAAAATGGAAACAATTAAAAAGTTTAATTATCAAGGATTAATAATTAAAAGTGAAATTTTAGTTATATAAATATATACTATTAAATAAATTGGAACTATGAGCTAAGGGCAAGAAGATGTTTAAAAAATATGGATGTTAAATCAAGAAAAAAAAATGCCCCATTTCAAAAGCCTAGGTTGCACCTAGCCAATTTAGCTATAAATATAAGGACAAGTACAAGGAAATGGCATCATTATCATTATATAAGATTGGAGAGGTTCCAAGTCTTGCACCTAAAAAGTACAGAGTTTCAGCCCAAAGATAGAAACTGCTTACCCTAGGGATTTCTAGACTCCTTGCATGCTCAAACCAACTCAGGGGTGATCTATCCAACGAGCCAGGAATAGTTATGGATCTATAGTTGGGAGGAACGTGGCAGTACTAAAGTCATTTCATTTCATATCTATAGGTTGGTTAAAAATAGTTTTTATCAACCTGATCTTGTAGTGTGCAGGTTACAGAGGTGTTTCCAACAACATCTTCACAAGTAAGTATTATCATTCCTTTATATTTAGTCTTGTTTTTCTCAAGATAGTTTTTAAATAGAGATTTAGCATATTCCAGAATTCAATAAATATGTTGCAAATATTTTATTAATTCTTCATTTAGTGGTGTGGTCATTGACAGAACCTACTTAGTCATGATGCACATGGGATGCCTTTTATATTAGTATTGTATATTATCTAGATCCTTGAATGTAAATGATATTTCCCCTATCAACGAGAATAGAATCAACTATGCATCTTATTTTTGTTTATGTTTTCCATTTAAAACATTCTTCCCAAAGTAGAGATCATGCATAAAAGTTTTGCATTAGCATATAGATTAACTGAAGGGTAAATTTCTCTTTCAAATTTAGCTTGGAAAAAAAACTATCCAGACTTAGATAAATCCTTCAAACCCCCAAAAATCATAAACTAAGCTACAGAAAAACAACGAACTACAATTCACATTTTATAGATTTTACCCTAATCCAGAATTAACATTGTAAACATTGATTTCCTGAACAAATCTTTCTACAAGCCAGAATCGAATCTCCTATGAGAATCGCTCTAGTAGAGATAGCTCATGCTAGAGCTATGTCGCTAATCTAAAGAAATAATATAGAACCATTTTACACAGGAATAATAAACCAAACATCAAAGGCTGAGTAGTAAACTTTCTCACAAGAATTTTATCTCATATAAGGTAAACGTTAAACCTCGAAATTGCAGACCATGCTAAAAAAAAATCATAGGATACCCTTGTATTTAGTTTGATAAATAAATTCTCCCAAACTGAAATTTAGCAAAGCAATTACACAGACTTGGGATTGAATCCCTTAGTAGATCCATTCCACGTTTCCAATGATTGTCTGGAAAAAAAACCTTATCTCATAAGCCACCCAATGGCATTGGCAAAGGCACCTTTGCTTTCGCAATTAATTAATTAAAATAAATTTACGGACTGAGTGAGGGCCTTGCCCAAACATCTACGGATAAAACAAAACAAAAATTCCATGCACAACCATGAAACAGAAATCCGAGATCGAATACCATCATATAAAGAATACCTACAGACTGAGATCACGCTTTCAACATAGATCATACAAATATTACCTCATAAATATGCCAGGTCCAGTTCCACCATTAACTAGGTTAATTACATGGTATAATTAACAGAACAAGGACTTAAACATCAAGTCAAGTACATAGAGCCTTTGTGGATGCTTGTGACAAGGGAATCATTCCTACTTCATTCGATGAAACAAGGATACAACAAATCAAAATTAGGGCTTTTCCAATGAATAGTAAAGGAAGAAGTAAATGCCTAAGTTAAAACAACAGAATCATCATAGATTCGTTTTCCTTGAATAAGTAGTAATGAACATAGGGAGACTCACTTATAACAACAACAAATTCAATTTCATTACAGAGTAGCAAATTACATGGAAGCACCGGCTGTAGCAAAATTAATAAAGATAGCATTTAAACCCTAGGTAAAAAAATAAACATTTACAAACTGATTTTGAATCCTCCCATTACACAGAAAGTATCCAAAAGTGGTATATAAACTAAGTATTAAGAACAGGTTCGAGATTGAGGCTTAATAGCCATTAAATTACAAAAACACAGTACAAATCCCAAAACACCTATACAGGCTCATAAGTCATGATTTCCATAAACCCTGGACAAGTTTCTCATATAGAAAACGATTACCAAGATCAAAACGACAGAGTCTACCAAGAGAAGTCGCATGGTTGTTCAACATCTCTTTGTCACTTTGAATGGAAAAGCCATTAACCAAACATCACACCAAACCCATAAAACAGAGACCGTACACACCGATTCGCATGAGGGGAATGGTCGCAATAGACCTGGGGCTTACTAGGGTCAATATGCCTATGGTTCTTCTTCCCTTTGTTCAACTATCCTGTGAGTGAGCTCCAAGTATCCTACGACATTCTCCTGGTATATAAACACAAAGTAAAACAAAAATCATAGTGAGTGAATCTGTAAGATAAAGATTCTGTGAAAGAGATTTGTAATCAACCATATACCATAAGGTAGTAGGACTTACCTTGCATGTTTTCCTTTGACCGACTACGAGGATTCCCTCCTATAGAAGGTAAGCACATACCAAGAGCTATGCTCTGGTCATGCGCCTACTCTTCCCCAAAGCCATGAAATAGCAGATCCCTTGCTCTCCTAGTGACCAAAACAAGAATAACATAGGAAATCAATTTTGGTTAGGGTTTTACCCTGTCTACCAACGTGGAGGTCCACCATGTGGATATCACATGGGCCTCATTGAAATCCAAGTACCTCCACTTAGAATTCCATTTCTACCCATACGTCTATAGTGGAGGACCCTCCTTTTAAAGGTCACACATTTTTTTATAAGCTTAGGGTTGTTATAATGTGAACATCATACTTTTGTGCCAAACGTTAACCATCCTAGAAGAGTCTAGCATAAAGTTATTTGAGGGCCACTTGCAATCAACATTAAACATGCATTAGATCATGAAAAGCTAAGTAATCCTAGGATATAAGAAGCCCTTCATACCAATCATGGAATTAAATTATTAATGCAACTAATTCAATTACTGTGAAAGCATAGACATCATAGTTACGAGGACAACATTATAAGGGTTTAGGTTATGCATCAAAACTAGCATGCAAACATAATAAAGTATGAAGTAAATAAACATAACAGAGTAACAATACTGGTATAGATTAATTAAAGGATATATGAGTTCAATACCATACAAACAAACAGCAAAAATATCACAGTTTAAATACAAGCTATCATGTAATCAACGAATGAAAGTATCCCATTTAAAGTACAAATGTCATTCTTAGCAATATAACTCAGTGCTGAAGTTAATTTTAAATGAATCAAGGGTCTTACTGACAATTATACCCCATACATTTTTTTTTTAAATTTTAGGATTTAAGGGACATTACAAGTGGTATCAAAGCTCATATTCAAACACTCGAGACCTTCTGAGCTTACTACTTAAAAGAAATCCGCTGCAAAAAAATATTTTCAAATTTTCATTTATGATTTTAAAACTAAAAAGATCTTGTGTACTACACGTTTCCTGAATCCAGGAACTATAAGAGAACTTAATCATGAACACAGAGAGGAACATTATTCGACATAAAAAACTTGGATTCGCCTCCTCGAGAAGAGGAGTTAGTGGTGGAATTAAAAGTCAGCATCAAGACAGCCAAGCCATCCGAACTAATACAGAGCCGAGCTACAACACTATAGCCTATGGACTTGCAAACGAGCCAGTGCGTTGTGTACTCTGTATAGTATATGAATGCAAGACGGCTTCAGCAGTAAATTACCTTATTGGAAATGCTTTATCTTTTGACATGCATAAACATAGTAATTATCTTCTATATAGAAATTTAGAGACAAACGTGAAAGAACCATAAGATTGAGTACCGCAAAACTATAGAGTGCATCTACAAAAATAGTATAGTATAAGTGACTATACTTAAGGAAGTGTGACCTAAGTTGATTATAAGGAATGTTTTAAACCTAGAATAAAAGTCATGATTAATAATGGCATGAAAAGGGTTCCAATAAACTTAGCAAGACCAGTTAGATGAAACGTGGGTACATTGGTCATTAATATTTGAAACAATGCTCAAGATTATTATCACATGTGTTGCGTCTTAAATCATAAGTACTAAAGAAGCATAAAATGAGCTTCGAGACTCTATTTGTGATAATTATGTTGTCAAAATTGTCTTCGTAGACAATGTATGTAATATTCGGGTAAGGATAGAAACATTTACTTTCTTGTATGAATAGAAATTCAGAGCATGCAATTATCTTCTGTTATAGAGGGTTATAGGGAAATAAACATTTAAGAAATTTTGATTTGATGAAAAGCAACGTGATGAAGTATGAATAAAAATACTATAAAAAAAGATTACTACTCGAGAAGGTTTACAAACCCTGAACAGATATGCTCATGCTATTTGTAACTTGTAAAATTATGCTATAACGTTAAGCATTCAGTGAATTCCATTAAAAGATATTATTGAAATTTTTTTTGTTTAACATGTATGTAGAGAGGAAATAAATCCAATATTAGTACTAAAAAGGTATAACATGCATTATGATAGTTCAAAGTTTATGAAGGATACGTACAAACCTAGTTGTGCCCAGGCTTGCCAGAATCATGCATAAGAATATTTGGTTGCAATGAGATTTTTATATACAATCAAGATAGAGACTTGATATGTTTTATGTTTTCTTTATGATGAAAAACATATTATGATACAAATAAATTATGGCAAGAGATTGTAAGTGAAGCATGTAGGTGCATGCGGGTACAAGAGACTGCACCAAGCATTATGAACGAAAGGTAATACATGAGGTATTTTCTAAAAATAATGGTATGACTATTTAAAATAGGTAGCATGATGTTGATTTACAATTAGACTAATGACATTCAATTGCATGAATAATTTAACCTACTTAAGAAGTTGAAAAATAAACAAGATGATCCTATTATGAGAAATGTTAAGTGAAATTAATGGCATATGTATAGCAATTGACTTAAGAAATTAAGAATTGTTGAAATAATTGATACATGTTTGATACAAGATACTAGAAGTACCATGTTTTGTTTAAAATGATGTTTAGCATATTTAAAATATGCATAGATTGTTAACCAAGTCTTGAATGGATTAATATGATATGATGTTGAGTTGGGGGGAACCTCGAAACACACAGAAATGGTCTTGGACTACAACATAGTATAGGACGACAATCCTTGTAAAGGTATTCATTATGATCACTGGAATAGGCCCGAGATAAATTACCATGGGCGTATCTTATGCTCACGGGCTGAACTACCTATATATGTTTATTTTAGTACTATTACAAATATGAGTTTTCAAATTCTGATTAGATTCATGTTATGCTTGCTTTGGGTGTTCAATCTATTTTACGAGATCTACAAAAAAGGATAATAAACAGACCTTGTAACTACCCTACATTAGTAATAAAGATAGAAAACTTATTTGGTGATTAAGTGAATACACGAAGGATCACCTAGACTGATAAAATATTTACTAGTGTTAAGCAATAAAAATATTTGGAGCACTTGTTGAGTGAGAGTTGAGCAGTAAAAATTACGGAGCACTTAGACCCATTGTGAATCGTGATTAACTCATGTTGACATAGAAACTCTGGAACGTTAGTAACCCCTTAACTACTATTAAACTAGGTTGATAAATCTTATGTAAATTTTATGTTGGGGAACACCTAGATTGACAAATCCTATTTTGGTATTGAGCTGGTATGCACTAGCACACTGAGAGTTGTTTATGGTCATGGTATGCATATGTTATGCGCATTTAATGCTTATATTATGCATATGTTATGTTATGTTCATGCACAGTTCATGTTATGAGCATTGATATGATTTCTTTTTCTAGGAAAAACAAGTAGAGAGTGACTAAGGGTACTTGGAAAACAAGTGCCATGCCAATAATTTTGAAAATATTATCTGATATCGTGATCATGTATGAATGAAAGATGTGCAGGTACAGATAATTACAAAGTAACACTTTGTAAGAAGATCAAACTCTAAAAAATAATGGCTGCCATGAAAAGGAAACATCATGATGTTACAAAGGAAAATTATTACTTATGTTCTAATTGATTTTTGAAAAAAATCATAGAAATGAATGTGTTTTATGGTGAAATGTTGGAAACAACTTGTGTTGTTTGTGAAAAGTATAGGTATGAAAAGCAAGAAAAATCAAAGCATGACTAACAATGTGACGATTATGGTATCCCCATTTACTCTATGTTTTGATTAGATGTCATGGGACTGACACTACTTTAAGGTTATTGCAGGTAAGGGGTTAAGGCAGCTTCAATATGACCTTGAATTAAGAAAGATATTGAATTTATGAGGCCGCGTGGGAGAATGAAACCAGGATGAAAGAGGCGTACCCCTCCTTATTTCAGGGTTTCATTTCAATTCCCTAACACCAGAATGGTGTTGTTCTAAGCGGGGAGGGATGTAATATCCCGAGACTTTGACTTTTGATTATGTGTTGGGCATAATCCTCGATGTACATGGATGACTATTATTATATGCTGGGCATAATCCCCGATGTACATGGACTACTGCATTATGTGTTGAGAGTAAGTTCTGGTGTACATGATTGACTTCTATTATGTGTTGCGCATAAGCCCTGGAGCACATGGGTTATAATACTATGTCTTGATCGTAAGCTATGGAGCATGTACGTAACCCCATCAAATAAATGATAGAGTTTTGGGAATAATCCCTAGAGCACTCCAACATGATGTTGAGCATAACATATCAAGCATCATATCTTTGGCCATTGTATCCCTATATGTACCTTACAATTGCATCCTAGTACTAGTGTTGAGCACAAGCTCTGGAATTGCACTAGTGTAACTACCATTAAGAGTGTTGAGCATAAGCTCTAAATAGAACTGGAGTTACCTCACTTAAAGGTGTTAAGCCTGAAAAAATATGAATAGCACCAATACTCATCATATTTATTCAAATTGATTAATCGAATCATTATCTATTTTATCATCAAGGACTGAAAGACACTGCCACGAAAACGAGGAAATCGAGCATGCAAAAGGGTCTAGAAGTAACTATCTTTAGTTCACCAACCAAACCCACAGAAGTCTATGATAAAAAAATTATGAATTAATGAAGCATCAAATATATATACTATATGATGTAATGAATATAAAAAGGGAATTATAAAGGAGCCTCATATATATGTAAATATATGTATATATATGTAGACTTTATATATATATACTAAAAAAGATAATTTATATATATATATGTTATATGAATAGTAAAGCGATAAATAAATAATTAATTCCATAATATATATAAATGAATATATATTATATATCTAAACTAAATAAATAAAAACTAAGAGGTCTATTTTCAATACAAAAATAGAAAGAATTAAAAAGTTCATTTATCAAGGATTAATAATTAAAAGTGAAATTTTAGTTATATAAATATATACTATTAATTAAGTTGGAACTATGAGTTAAGGGAAAGAAGACGTTAACAAAATATGGATGTTAAATCAAGAAAACAAACTGCCGCATTTCAAAATCCTAGGTTGCACCCCAACCAATTTACCGATAAATATAAGGATAAATACAAGAAAAGGGCATCATTATTATTATATAATATTGTAGAGGTTCCAAGTGTTGCACTTAAAAAGTATAGAGTTTCATCCCAAATATAGCAACCACTTACCCTAGGGATTTCTAGACTCCTTGCATGCTTGAACCAGCTTGGGGTAGACTCATCCAACGAACTAGGAACAGTTTGGAATCTATAGTTGGGAGGAACGTGGCAGTTCTGAAGTCATTTGGTTTTATCTCTACACGTTGGTTAAAAATAGTTTTTATCAACCTGTGCTTGTAGGGTGCAGGTTACAGAGGTGTTTCCAACAACATCTTCACAAGTAAGTATTATCAGTCCTTTATATTTAGTCTTATTTTTCTCAAGATAGTTTTTAAATAGAGATTTAGCATATTCCAGAATTCAATAAATATGTTGCAAATATTTTATTAATTCTTCATTTAGTGGCGTTGTCATTGACATAACCTACTTAGTTATGATGCACATGATATGCCTTTTATATTACTATTGTAGATTATCTCGATCCTTGAATGTAAATGAGATTTCCCCTATCAACCAAAATAAAATAAAATCTGCCTCTTATTTTTTTATGTTTTCCATTTAAAACATTCTTACCAAAGTAGATATCATGCATAAAATTTTTGCATTAGCATGTAGATTAACCGAAGGGTAAATTTCTCTTTCAAATGTAGCTTGGAAAAACAAACTATCCAGACTTAGATAAATCCTTCAAACCCCAAAACATCATAAACTAAGCTACAACAAAACAACGAACTACAATTCACATTATATAGATTTCACCCTAATCCAGAATTAACATTGTAAACATCGATTTCTTGAACAAATATTTATACAATCCAGATTCGAATCTCGTACAAGAATCACTCTAGCAAAGCTAGCTCGTGCTAGAGCTCTGTCATTAATCTAAAGAAATAATACATAACCATTTTACATAGTAATAATAAACCAAGCATCAAAGGATGAGCAGTAAACTTTCTCACAAGACTTTTATCTCATATAAGGTAAACATTAAACCTCAAAATTGCAGACCATGCTACAAAAAAATCATAGGCTACCCTTGTATTTAGTTTTATCAATAAATTCTCCCAAACTGAAATTTTGTGAAGCAATTACACAGACTCGGGATCAAATCCCTTAGCACATCCATTCCACATTTCCAGCAATTGCCTGGAAAAAAAGCCTTATCTCATAAGCCACGCAAAGATGTTGGGAAAGGCACCTTTTCTTTCACCATTAATTAATTAAAATAAATTTACGGAATGAGCTAGGGCCTTTCCCAAGCATATATGGATTAAAAAAACAAAAATTGCACACATAGCCATCAAACAGAAAGCCGAGATTGAATACCATCATATAAAGAATACCTACAAACTGAGATCACGCTTTCAACGTAGATCAGACAAACCTTACCTCAGAAATAAACCAGGTGTTAACACCTAAAAAGTGCTCACTAGCTCATTCCCTTACTCACATGACCCATTTGTCCACTTTTCCACCATCTGAGCCTCTGAAACCAACAAAAGGTCACCAAAAGACCTTAGTACACCCCTTTTTCCATTAAAAAAGATTATTTTTCCAATAAAATCATAAAAAACCCTCAAAAAGGGTCCAAATTCCCAAAAATATTAAAAAGGGAATTAAAATATTATTTTTATTCAAAAAAGGAAAAAGGAGGGAAAAGTACCTAAACCATGTTGGTCAATACCATTTGGTTTCCACAAAACCACAAATGGTATTTCCCACCACCAAAACCTATAAAAAGGTGGTAGGGGCTCCTCATTTCACATCCATCCATTATCTCATCCTTATGCTGCTGAAATCTCCCTTGAGCATTTTAGCCATTGCAAACCACATTGGAGAAGAGACCATTGGAGATTGGAGTTGTTCATCCTTGGAGCTATTCAACCTCACCATTAGAGGTATTAATTCCGCAAGCACTTGGTTGCACCATTCTTTCAATACAAATTCTTTATTTTATATGTTCTTGTTCTTGATTTTAAATTATTTTTGTTATTTGCTTAATATCTTTGCTTAGATCCATGAATAGTCTTGTTTAATTAGTTTATTGTTATTTATTTCCATTGAAACTGCTGCTACTAGTTAGCAGGTGCCCATAGCACTAAGCCTGGTTGCAAAACCGGGCCAACAGTTTTTGGCGACTCCGCTTTGGTTTGAACCATAGATCTCTAGTTTTTCCTTTAATCTTAGTTTTTTATGAGTTTTTAACCTTTAGATCCATAGATCTGCCATCTTAGACAGCAGATCCATTGCTGCTCTGAGATTTGGCCCCATAAACAGCCCAAAATTTTCAATTTTCGGGTTCGTTTCTCGGTTTCCGTGCACGGCTTCCGCCTCGCGGCTTTTTGCCAGACAGTCGCACGGTCCATCGCGACTTTTCTGCACTTTTCCACGCGGTCCATCGTGGCTTTTTCCCAGACAGTCGCGCGGTCCATCGCGACTTTTCTGCGTTTTTCCGCGCTGCACACCGCGGCTTCGCGGCCAATTTCCGCGCTGCCCATCGCGACTGTGCGGCTAAAACCCGCGCGGTCCATCGCGACTGTGCGCCCCAAAACCCGCGCGGTCCATCGCGGCTGTGCGTCCAAAACCCGCGCGGCCCATCGCGGTTGTGCGTCCAAAACCCGCGCGGCTGAATTTTTCATTCGGCCATCCCGATTTTGAAAATTTTTTTTACTGTACTTTCTGCCCATAGCACATTTTTTACAGTATTAAATCCTGCATATTTTACAGCTTTGAAAAAAATTTTACTATTTAAAAAGTGCATATCTAGAAATCTTTTTAAAAATTTTCAAGAAAGTGAAAGAAAGACAAATTTTGCATTTTCATCTAGATTCAAATTTTTTCTTGTTTACTTCTTTAAAATCTTGCCCTTAGCAATTTTCCTGAACGAAGAAATCCATTTATTTCTTTTAAAAGAAGTCTATTATTTGCTTTCATAAATCCAAAAAATCCATTGTTTTTTGAAAAGCATTTAAATTCCTTTCAGTGAAAAAATCGTAAATATTTGCTTTTTATTTTCGAAAAATCCTTTATTTTTTGAAAATTTCCTATAAAGCATTTTATTTTTTCAAGTTCAGTTTACAACACCTCACGTGCACTCACACGATCACTTAATTGAACTAAGCCTTAAAACGAACCCTAATTTGAACACACTTTTAACCCCACTTGGGGAACACTAAAAGAATTCTTGTAGCTAGGTAGTATTGGGGGGATAGGTGTTCCAATAACACCCCTCAGTTCATACATCTGAGACATAGAAGTTGTCCAATTAGGGAGCTAAAATCTCTTAGTACTTTTTGGCGCGGTCACAACCGGTTTGTGGGAAGGCCTCTCCCTTAGGAGGGTTGAAGTCGCGAGGATGGTTCCGGAAGCCTGAGTGGAATACCGAAATCCATTCAGTAACCGAAGGGCTACCATTCGCAGTTCTCGGGATATCCCTGTATTGGGATATTGCGATCAAAGGACCAAACGGCAGATTTACCTTTTCTCGACGCGTCATGAACGGAGTATCCTAGTAGCCTGTCTTTAGGATTGATTACCCGGTGTCCCTCCCGGTAGGGGGATATCTAGCCGTTATCTCAACATTCATATTGTCTGACTTGGATTTCATCACCTTGCAGAGGATATCGTCTGTTTGAGTCACAATACTTTTAGATTAGGTGTTTGCATGATTTCAACCTACCTGTGGTCTAGTTACACCTATTTTTTCTAGGAGCCGTTTGCATGTTGGTATTCTGACCAGTTGTTGCATTCCTCCACTTATTGTAGCACAGCTGCTAGAATAAGTGCCTTTTTTGAGGATTGATTTTTTGGCCTGAGAGCCTTCTTTTTTCACTCCCCTTCTTGCACCCCCTTGGTTGCATTAGGGTTTTGAGTCTTTTATATATATATCACCACCTGATACTTAAACAAATTTTTACATCAAAAACTTATATTCTCACCATTGAGAATTCTAGACGTTCTCGTCGTCTACAGGGCGAACTCCCAGAGTTTAGTCCACTTGGCTCTCCACGTCACAGACACAGAGCCCTATCCCTTGATTCGACACATCGTCAATCAACTAGACAGTCATCCGATTCTGACACACCTCACTTCAATTTTGATTTGGAGGTAGAATCCGAACAACCCACAGAGTTACCACCAACCACCATTATGGCTGGAACACCATTTGATCCATTGTTTACAAGCACCATAGGTGAGACATCCGCAGACCCTTCTGCTGTAGTACCATCCACGGCAACAACCACCCCCCTGGGTATGCCCAATATGGGTAACACTCCACATTTACGAATGCCCAACACAGGGCCAACACCTGTCATAGGTATACCCAACATGGGGGTCATACCCCCTTTGGTTTCCACAAACCCCATCCCAGGAATCCCTAGTACGATTCCCAACCCAAGTGCAACCCATGTTGCACTTGGGAGTGCTATCCCAGGAATCCCTAGTGTAATTCCTAACCCAAGTGTAACCCGTGTTGCACTTGGAAGCGCTAACCCATACCAACCCACACCCATGGGAGGGCACATACCTTCCATACCTGGCGTACCTTTAGGCGCTACTGGACCCCTACACCATACCACAATGGCTAGGCATGTCCCCGCCCCAGTTACCACACCGGCTAGCCTACCATACATGGCAAGTCTGAACCTGCCAGACCTAGCTAGGCTAACAAATGACCCCATCAGACATGATCCTGCGTGGCCCCATATGCCCACCAAACTTCCCTCTGACATCCCTAAGTTTGAGGGTAAGGAAGGGGAAGACCCCCAGAACCATGTCATGTCCTTCCATTTATGGTGTTCCTCCAACTCCATAGTGGACGACTCAATCCGCCTCCGGCTTTTACAACGCACCTTCACTGGCTCCGCAGCCAAATGGTATATCGAGCAGCCCCATGGGACGCATGCCACATTTACCTCCCTTGCCTCGACTTTCCTACAATTCTTCCAATTACTTGTCCGCTACGATGCGGGCGTCGAGATCCTACTGTCTTGCAGACAGAATATGGCCACCCACATCACGGACCACATTCATGAGTGGCATCGCCGCCGAAGCCTCTGCAAAATCAAATTAGACGACCGAATCTTCCTAGATTGGTTTCTAAAATCCCTCCTTCCTCTCATTGCGAAGGATGTAGCATCTGAAAGACCCCAGTCTGAAGAAGAGGCCATCCTCAAAGCCCAACAGTTTGATCTCATCTACGCCCAGTCGGGTTACCTATACACAATCATACTGGACGCCCCACGAGGCGACTCTGCACGCGGTGACACACCGGGGGCATCACATGCCGCTGATGGCATTATTGTCCAAATTACACCGCAAGCAAAACCTTTCAGTATGGTGAGCACCATGCCCGCCCCAGACCTTTCTAGGGCTACATCGAGTTCCGGAGCGACAACTTCTTATGCTCCAACAAACCAGACCCATCACGTTCATGGACCCTCTTGTCCACAACATTGTTATGGCCAAGCGCCATCAGCATATGTACCTCCTACATACTATGCTCAACCTACGGTACAGACCCCCATGCAGTTCCCAGAATAGCCCATGCATTACCCACAACCGGTTGCACCAGCTAACCTCACATCTCCACCAGCTCAAGGGTACCAACAACCCCAACAAGCAAATGGACCACCTCTAGCTCCACCTGCATACTATCCACCGCAACCTGCTCCCGCACCTGCGGCTCCTCAGAATCCCCCCAATGCTCAAGGGCATGTGTATGCACGACAACATCAGCCCCAATACCAAAATAACCAACGCAACCAGGGTGGGCAACCAAACCGCGGAAGAGGACGCAACCGTGGAAACAATCAAAACCGTAACCAAGCTCCACAACCTACCCATCCTCCGCAAAACAATAACGCGGTGCCTGCTCATTAGAATCCTGATCGACCACCTAAGCAAGCCAAAAATGCTAATTTACGAACAAACCATCCTTGTTCCATTTGCGGTGTCTATGGTCACTATACCCACGCTTGCCCACATCTGGAGCGAGCTCGACAACTATGGACAAATGACGCCCATCGTCAAGGGCAGGCGGCTCCTCAGCCGCCACCCCACCCCCCACCACCTCCACAACAACCTTTGGTATTACAAAACCCTTTTCCAACACAAGGAGTGGTGAACACTTAGCCGTTAGCCCCCCCACAGGGCAACGTGCAGCCACAACAAATTACTTACGCAGCTCCTGACCAACCCATGTTTGATTCAGGCACCCACCACTTATTAATGATGTCCACTGCCGACGTCAATATCCAAACCCGTCGGAATCAATACGGACCGACTTCTGAAGCCCCCCCCACCGAAAAGGATACTAATGCTCATCCCACTGATCAGACATTACGTATACCTCAGGTTCCACTCGATGGCGCTTCTAAAGCACCTCGCTTCCCCCTTCGCCGAATCAACAACAACCCCAATGCACGGGCTGCGTCCAATTACAACATTGTAGATGAGTTAGCTCAATCTCCCGCAGCCATGTCTGCGTTAGAAGTCTTAAAAAACTGTCCTACTCAGCGCAAGACTTTACTTTCCGCCATTGGGGCGATTGACCCAAATGATTCGAAATTGATGACCTTTGATTTAGACCAGTCTGAACCACGGCTGCCTTCCACCATAGCAGTCCAAGTTTCCGTTTCTATTCGGAATCTTGTCATCCATCGATGTATCATCGACGAGGGTGCCTCCACATGCATCATGTCCACATTTGTTTGGCAGAAGTTGGGATCCCCTACTCTCTAGCAATCCACCACTGCATTGCGGGCCTACGACGGTCGGTCAGCTCAACCTCAAGGTTTACTACCCAAGGTCCCCGTCCAATTAGGTGGGAAAACTGTATTCATTGACATAGAGGTCATTAATGCCCAGCTCGATTATAACCTCTTACTCGGCCGCAGTTACATGTACGCCATGAAAGCGGTCGCCTCCTCCGTTTTCCGCACCATGATGTTCCCCCACGAGGGACGCATGGTCAAAATTGACCAACTCACCTACTATGATCCCAATGCCCCTGCAGCACCCGAAAATGTTCTTCCCATGATTGAACAACCAACTTCTAGTGCAACTACCTCCTTTGTCTCTTCTTTGGGACCCGGACTTTATTCAGATACACCAATGACCTCTACATTTCAGGCCATTCCACCACCGTCACCGGAGACCCAAGTCGCAAACCTCTGTACTCTTTCACAGAATACACAAACATCCGGTAGTCAACCACCATTGATCCCCAGTCACATTGGTGTTACACCCATCCACACCATCCCCTTTCTATTTGCTCCTTCAGGTGTAGTAAGCACCCCGGTTATGGCTACCCTTAGTCTACCCGGGTTAACATTGGGATTACCCGTGTGGTATATTCCGCCTCCCGTTCGACCGCTGACACCAAACGTCATCCTCCAACCGGTACAACCTATTGTTACCACAAATCAACCTCCTCCGGGTGTCGCAATCCCTTCGTCGTCAACGAAACCTCCTCCTAACCTCAATATCCCTTCGTCATCAACAAATCCTCCCCCTCCTATCAAGCCCACTGGGGGCAGAGGTCCACAACCATACACTGCTATACCACCTCCTAAGGCAGTTAAACCCCCACCGGTGTTTCCAGCCCCCCCTAAATGCTCGTTGTGTGATGAGATAGGCCATCCAACTCATCAATGCGCACACTTACCGGCACTCCAAGAGCATATGAATATGTTGGACGATGACATCAGCATCCCAGTAGTTAGATTAGAGCCACCTCTACAGCCTCGCGACAAATCACTGCACACCAACCATCCTTGTGCTATATGCAGTGTTTACGGCCACTACTCCCACAACTGTCCTGACATCCCAGACTACAGAGTAGCTCTCTACGAGATGAACAATTTGGACCTAGAGACGACACCCCCTACTATCGAGGAGATCTACCCTCCCGCATCATCCTCATCCGGAGAGATTAACACCATCTACATGATCTCTTCGACTACCACTACCTCATCACTCGATTTGACCACTCAAAGCTCCCGCAATGATGAAGAGGTTCTCGAGACTCCTACTACCTTTGATTATCCCAGGGAAGACATGCACCATCGTCCATACTTCCTCCCGGAAGAGACTTCATCCACCACCGCTACCCAATCCGCGGTTGAGTCCAAGGATTTCCTTCCTACTAAAATCGACTGGTTAACGGATCCCATGGCCAATATTTCTCCCGTCATCCACATTGACATCTCTGACCCACTTGGTGCCCTTCATACCATCACATTAGGAACCTCCCACAGTGAGCATGAGATCGGAGAATACCAACAACTGTTCCAAGAATTCACTGATGTCTTTACTTGGTCAGATACTGAAATTCCTGGCCTTGACCCCGCCATTTATACGATCTCCACTCGATACCCCTCTGTCCGGTCGGCCCCTTCCATTGATCCCTTTGACACACAGGTTCAACCCTTTCAAATCGACCAGGAAACCACATGTCCACAACATGGGGGCAGGCCCAAAACCTTGCCTACTCATCATCATCGTGATCCTCGTCGGAGATACTGGGGGCATCCACCCCACAAAGGGAATCCCCCATCATCATATCATCACTTCAGTATGCCACCACGACCCACAGCCTCATGGTATAACACCCCGCCAGCAGTTGCTCAATGCCCTATTGATCTCTCTCTGAGACAACATCTACACCACATTGACACCTCCGAGTTAGGGGGCATAATAGATTACCTTGACCCCAGGATAGGGGGCATGATCAATCATTTTAAACCTTCCCCATCATCTCTATCTCAACACCTCAATGAGCCCATCGTTCAAACCAACACATATGTGATCCATAATCACAAACCCCATGCACATAGCATGGGGGCAGGTCATTAACCCTGCTCACTTTTTCATATTCATGATCTCAACCATTTTTGAGGTCACGTGTCACTTGTATATTTCAGTTGATTTGATACACCTAGTATTTTGCCCCCATGGGTCATCATTTCTCCCCACCACTGCATCCTTCGCTTGGTGGGATCACCTTTATTTGTAGCCATTTTTTAACCTAGTTCTTTCCTTTAACCATTCCGGAGTCCTTATGACCTCCGTTTTTCGCACCATTTGTACTGCCGGATTCATATTTCCGTGCCCGTGATGATGCTTGAGATCATTTCTCGCTCTCACCTTTAGATTTTCCGGGCATTTTTGTTCCCATGCCCCCTTCGTCACCTCGGTTTGTGTGCCACATCGGCCGTTCTCCATTTTCAACGTGCCTTATATAGCCGGATTCAGTTTTCCGCGCTCGTGATGATGCTTGAGATCATTTCTCGCTCTCACCTTTAGATTTTTTGGGCATTTTTTCCACGCCCCCTTGTTACCTCGGTTTGCGTGCCACATCGGCCGTTCTCCGTTTCTGACAATCCTTATGTCACCGGATCCAGTTTTCCGCACAAATGACGATGCTTGAGACCTTTCCTCGCCCTCATCAATCCATTTTTGTTCGGTATAAGTTTATCCCTTTTTCGGGCCGACCAACCCCTTTTACGAAAAAGGCACTTAGGGAGTTTCTGTTAAGCTCTTTTTTGACTCCTAAAACAATGAAAAGATCGCCGAGCAATCTTGCTTCCTTTCATGCTCGCTAAATGTATCTGAAAGTGTGTCTACCTGGTATAATTTTACCCCTTTTCCGGACCTCGTAGACTAATTACGAAAAAGGTATACTCTAGTCACATCGGCTAGAAGAGTTCTCCATCCGCATCATTTTATGCTTTTTCGGGCCTTGGAGACTAAACTACGAAAAAGAACACCAATAGAGTCCACTTACCGCTTTCAGACTCTCTAAACATGAAAGCAACCATGAGCATGCGCCGTCCTGGGCTCACAAAATCCACAGGACCGTACCATTTCAGAGCACACTTTTATCCCTTCTTGGAGCTCATTAAAACTACGAAGAAGGAATCAATGGTGCCTCTTGGCGCTACAACACATCATGTCTACTCACATAGCAGCTTCCCCATTTTGGTCGCCTTTGTTCAGAGTATTCTGTAGTATGTCACCCTGAAACTCCCTCGACAGCTACCAATTAGCTTCACCCCCCCAGAGTCAGTACATACCCTTCAGTCCCTAAAAGATGATCCCCACACCTACAAGTCAGTTCCCTACACCGCCTGGTCAACCATGTCATCATGCTCTGAACAAAGGAAGTTTGAGTCTACCCAATTTTGACCCATTTATTTCCCGTTCCCACAAGTATGTCAGTCCTACCATCAGTACTACAACACTTCAGTTTTACACCTCGTGCTCCTATCAAGGAAACATCATTGCCTTGTTAGTTGCTGTTCTCCCTCTGTCGACGACAACCACATTTATTCCAGAGGATAGACCTAGAGGTCCCTGTGTCTTGGACTCGTCCCCATTTAAGATGAGTACCTACGAATCATTTCGAGAAGAGTCCTCAGTGCCTCTCCAAATGGTTGTTTCTCACATGCTTGACTTCAACACCTTGATCGCATCGTTGAGACTCGCACAGGGAATTCGTCCGCTCAGTTATTAGTCGAAGACCCCGGATACCACCTGACTCCTCCACATTTGAGAGTCTACCTATGGATACAACCAGTTACATTTTTTCTATAGATATCCGGGTTGCGTATGGCGACAGTATTCAGATGTACCCCAGTTTTATACTCCCTCGAGTATACAGATACAAATACTTCCCAGAACCCCTTTTACGAAAAAGGCACTTAGGGAGTTTCTGTTAAGCTCTTTTCTGACTCCTAAAACAATGAAAAGATCGCCGAGCAATCTTGCTTCCTTTCATGCTCGCTAAACGTATCTGAAAGGGCGTCTACCTGGTATAAGTTTACCCCTTTTCCGGACCTCGTAGACTAATTACGAAAAAGGTATACTCTAGTCACATCGGCTAGAAGAGTTCTCCATCCGCATCATTTTATGCTTTTTCGGGCCTTGGAGACTAAACTACGAAAAAGAACACCAATAGAGTCCACTTACCGCTTTCAGACTCTCTAAACATGAAAGCAACCATGAGCATGCGCCGTCCTGGGCTCACAAAATCCACAGGACCGTACCATTTCAGAGCACACTTTTATCCCTTCTTGGAGCTCATTAAAACTACGAAGAAGGAATCAATAGTGCCTCTTGGCGCTACAACACATCATGTCTACTCACATAGCAGCTTCCCCATTTTGGTCGCCTTTGTTCAGAGTATTCTGCAGTATGTCACCCTGAAACTCCCTCGACAGCTACCATCAGCTTCACCCCCCAGAGTCAGTACATACCCTTCAAGTCCCTAAAAGATGATCCCCACACCTATAAGTCAGTTCCCTACGCTGCCAGGTCAACCATGTCATCATGCTCTGAACAAAGGAAGTTTGAGTCTACCCATTTTTGACCCATTTATTTCCCGTTCCCACAAGTATGTCAGTCCTACCATCAGTACTACAACACTTCAGTATTACACCTCGTGCTCCTATCAAGGAAACATCATTGCCTTGTTAGTTGCTGTCCTCCCTCTGTCGACGACAACCACATTTATTCCAGAGGATAGACCTAGAGGTCCCTGTGTCTTGGACTCATCACCATTTATGATGAGTGCCTACGAATCATTTCGAGAGGAATCTTCAGTGCCTCTCCAAATGGTTGTTTCTCACATGCTCGACTTCAACACCTTCATCGCATCGTTGAGACTCGCACAGGGTATTCGTCCGTTTCACTTATTAATCGAAGACCCCGGATACCTCCTGACTCCTCCACATATGAGAGTCTTCCTATGGATAACACCAGTTATACTTTTTCTATAGATATCTGGGTTGCGCATGGCGACAGTATTCAGATGTACCCCAGTTTCATACTCCCTTGAGTATACAGTTATATTATTTCTCAGAGATGACTCATAGTCGTTGAGTCCCCACAGATGTTGGACACCTTCAGTTTCAGCAGTTCAACAGTTATTCCAGTGTATCAGTTATTGAGATCAGCCATGATCGTGAGTATATCCCACAATAATGTCCCCTCTGGACCATTATGATGTACCAGTATATCTCTTTACGTATTAGATCCCCCTTCTTGGGACTAATTGTTTTGTATATGTCTTGATACGAGCAAATGCCCGCCTCGTCCTTCATCAGAGATTATACCTCATTCATATTGAGGCCATGTAATATTTTTTGTTTTTGCAGCTTCCAAGGGCCGTGGCTCCAGTCTCCAACCGGTCTCTTCCCTCCCCTAAACCCCAGAAAAAGGACAAAATAACTATGATGTCTATCGGCCATACGATGAGCTCCTGCCCTCACACATCAGGGGGCAATCTGTTAACACCTAAAAAGTGCTCACTAGCTCATTCCCTTACTCACATGACCCATTTGTCTACTTTTCCACCATCTGAGCCTCTCAAACCAACAAAAGGTCACCAAAAGACCTTAGTACACCCCTTTTTCCATTAAAAAAGATTATTTTTCCAAGAAAATCATAAAAAACCCTCAAAAAGGGTCCAAATTCCCAAAAATATTAAAAAGGGAATTAAAATATTATTTTTATTCAAAAAAGGAAAAAGGAGGGAAAAGTACCTAAACCATGTTGGTCAATACCATTTGGTTTCCACAAAACCACAAATGGTATTTCCCACCACCAAAACCTATAAAAAGGTGGTAGGGGCTCCTCATTTCACATCCATCCATTATCTCATCCTTATGCTGCTGAAATCTCCCTTGAGCATTTTAGCCATTGCAAACCACATTGGAGAAGAGACCATTGGAGATTGGAGTTGCTCATCCTTGGAGCTATTCAACCTCACCATTAGAGGTATTAATTCCGCAAGCACTTGCTTGTACCATTCTTTCAATACAAATTCTTTATTTTATATGTTCTTGTTCTTGATTTTAAATTATTTTTGTTATTTGCTTAATATCTTTGCTTAGATCCATGAATAGTCTTGTTTAATTAGTTTATTGTTATTTATTTCCATTGAAGCTACTGCTACTAGTTAGCAGGTGCCCATAGCACTAAGCCTGGTTGCAAAACCGGGCCAACACCAGGTCAAGCTCCAACATTAACTAGGTTCATTACATAGTATAATTAACTGAAAAAGGACTTAAACATCAAGTCAAGTACACAAAACCTTCGCGGACGCGTGTGACAAGGGAATCATTCCTATGTCAGTCAATGAAACAAGGATACACCAAATCGAAATTAGGTCTTTTCCCATGAATATTAAAGGAAGAATTAAATGCCTAAGTGAAAACAACATAATCATCATAGATTCATTTTCCTTGAATAAGTAGTAATGAGCATAGGGAGACTCAATCATAACAATAGCAAACGCAATTCCATTACAGAGTAGTGAATTACATGGAAGCACTGGCTGTAGAAAAATTAATAAACATAGCATTTAAACCCTAGGTAAAGCAATAAACATTTAGAAACTGATTTCAAATCCTCCCATGAAACAGAAAGTATCCAAAAGTTGTATATAAACTAAGTATTAAGAACAGGTTCGAGATTCAGGCTTAATAGCCATTAAATTACAGAAACACTGTACAAATCCCAAAACACATATGCGGGCTCATAAGTCATGATTTCCGTAAACCCTGGACAAGTTTCTCATATAGAAAACGATTACCAAGATCGAAACGATAGAGTCTTCCCAACGAATCCATAACGTACTTCAACATCTCCTTGTCACTCCGAATGGAATATCCGTTAACCAAACAACACACCAAACCCATAAAACACAGACGACACACTGATTCGCATTAGGGGAATGGTCGAAATAGACCTGGGTAAGACCAGGGCCAATACGCCAATGGTTCTTCTTCCCTTTGTTCAACTATCCCGTGAGTGAGTTCCAGGTAACCTATGACATTCTCCTGGCATATAAACACAAAGTAGAACAAAAATCAGAGTAAGTTAATCTGTAAGATAAAGCTTATGTGAAAGATATTTGTAATCAACCATATACCATAAGGTAGCAGGACTTACGTGCATTTTCCTTTGACCGACTATGAGGATTCCCTCCTACAGAAGGTAAGTGCAGACCAAGAGATACGCTCTAGTCATGCACATACTCTTCCCCAAATCCATGAAACATCAGAGCCCTTTCTCTCCAAGTGACCAAAACAAGAATAACACAGGAATGTGATTTTGGTTATGGTTTTACCCTTTCTGCGAACGTGGAGGTCCACCATGTGGCTATCACATGGGCCTCATTAAAATCCAACTACCTCAACTTAGAATTCTATTTCTACCCATACGTCTATAGTGGAGGAACCTCCTTTTAAAGCTCATGCATTTTGGTATAAGCTTAGGGTTGTTAATGAGTGAGCATCATACTTTTGTGCCAAAGGTTACCCATCCTAGCAGAGTATAACATAAATTTATTCGAGGGCCACCTACAATCAACATTAAGCATGGATTAGCTCATGAAAATCTATGTAAGCCCGGGATCTAAGAAGCCCTCCATACCAATCATGGAATTAAACTATTAATCCAACTAATTCAATTACAGTGAAAGCATAGACATCATAGTTTCAAGGATGACATTATAGGGGTTTAGGTTATGCATCAAAACCAACATGCAAACATAATAAAATATGACGTAAATAAACGTAGCAGAGTAACAATACTGGTATAGATTAAGTAAAGGACATACGAGTTCAATGCCATATAAACAAACACCGAAAATATCACAATTGAAATACAAGCTATCATGTAATCAACAAACGAAAGTATCCGTTTAAAGTACAAGTGTCATTCTTAGCAATATAACTCAGTGTTGAAGTTAATTTTAAATGAATCTTACGTATTTCTCATAATTATACCCCATACAAAAAAAAAATAGGATTTAAGGGACATTACAGGTAACATTCATGAAGGAAGAGGAAGACTCATAGGTCTAAAAATAGGCAATGACAAATTCTATGACAACTATGACAAGCATTATGACTCTTATGATAGATTCTATGACACCTATGACACTTATGATAGATTCTATGACATCTATGATAATGTAAGAGCTAAAAATAGACCAAGAAGGTACATGAGAGGAGTTACACATATCCAAAGCATCCAAAAGATTCCCCGATTTGAAATCATGGAGGAGTTGGAGACAAAAGATTAGATAAGTGTCATGCGAGGCCAATGAAGGGTCATAACCCCCACTAATTCAAATTTCATGAGTAATTAGGACATAATTTGAGTTCTAAGGAGGTAAATGAGTCAACTAAAAACAAAATAATAAAATTAGAAATAAACTAAAATATAAATAAAATAATTACACGTATAGGTATTTAGATATTATCTGAGATTTTGGATTTCCTTGAGTGGATCAACGAGATTAACCTGAGTGTAACAAGTGTACAGTGTGGATTCATTTCATGGTCGTAGTATCTTGTTATGCTCAAATGCATCTTGATTAACATTTAAATAAGTTTAAGCTGTGGATAAGAAAATTGGTATGTTTATTAACTAGCACAACCACAAGTAAAGTGGTCGGTGAACACCGATAGGGGTAGGAAACCACTTAGTTTTGTGGAGATGAGTGGCTATTAAACAAAGGAAAAACATTAAACTAATTAATATAAACATTAAATTAACATAAACATTGAACTAATTAATATAAACATAAAACAAATACTATTTAATAAACATACCGCTTTTCTTAACCACTGCTTAACTAAAGCTTATTTAAATCTTAATCATGATGCATTTGAGCATAACAAAATACAATGACCATGAAATGAATCCCCAATATACACTTTCTACACTTATGTTAATCATGTTGATCCACTCAAGGAAGTCCAAAATCTGAGATAATATCTAAACACCTATCAGTGTAAATAGCATTTGTATGCTTATATTAATTAGTTTAATGTTTATGATAGTTTAATGTTCACATTAATTAATTTAATGTTTAAACTTTGTTTAACAACCAGCTATCTCCAAAAAACTAACTAGATAGTTGGCTACATCTATTGGTGTTCACAGACCACTTTACTTGTGGTTGTGCTAGTTAAAATATAATTCAAACTAAACCACTAAGATTTCATGATGAATCAAAAGAGTTTTTTAGGTAATGATATATTGAATCAAAAGCGTTTTTTATGTAGTGATATATTGTAATCTCTACAATTTGGTGAATCATTGTTAATTTTGTGGAACCATTTTTTATTCTAAATAGAAAACTTCTTGTGAGGTCCGGTAAGGTAAACCACTTCCACTACTTGTGTCGTCATGTCTTTGATCTGACACCTCTGCATTTGAATTTCAAACCATGACTATCTTTTGGTTTAATCACAGTTTTGAATCCTTGTGTGGCAACAAATTTGATGCCATTTGACAGTGTGTCAGCAATCTAGATCTTTGATTGCATTGAAGCAATCCTTCAGTGGTGGATATTCCTTGAACGATATTATGATTTTAGCGGTCATTAATGATCAGGATGCTCCTCTCTAGTTAACTGAGGTGAGAATCATAACACAACCCCCTCTCCATTCTCATCAATTTGACATGTAGCATTAGTCATTAATGAGGTCATCATAGTAGAATTTATTGTTCCTTTCTTCCACCAAATCTGTAAAGTTGTTTCACCTTTATTGGATTATATATATTTTTTCAATTCTCCCATGATCTCAGTATTCCATCTATATGATTACCTCGCTTTACAAATTAGGGTTTATTTGGAGGAAAGTATCATAACTGCGATTGGATTCTATTTTCTTGAGCATCGATATTCTGCCATTTGGTGCAATGATCTCTCCCACAAACTCCTATTGACAACCCTCATCATTTTACATGGGATTTCATCAATTTTGTTCGATCCAGTTTATTATCTATCTGTCTTTTCTCAATGAATTCGTGACATAATTTCTCAATAAAGTTTGCAGAGACACAGAATAGAGCAGAAACACAAAGGGAATATTGATTGCCTTCTCATTATTAGGCACACATATATATAGTTTCACATAAGACCAAAACCACTGGCTAATACTATGGGCCAGTGTAAACCATGGGTCAACAAATGACCTAACTCAACTAACTTAGGACCATTGACTCAACTAACTAACCAACTTAGGACCATTGAGATTACAACTCTTAACACACCTCCTTAATGTCAATTGGGATGGTGTGGTCAGCACTATCAATGCTTAAGTGATTCCTCTAAAACTCAAATGTGGATGTTTCCAATGGTTTGGTAAACATATTAGCAAGATTCCCCTTAGAGCTACAAAACAACAAAATGATCTCTCCATTATTGACTAACTCACGTATGAAGTGATAGAGAGTGTCAATGTGTTTACTCTTCATATGAAGTACATTATGCTTAGACAACTGTATAGCAGAACTGTTGTCACAATAGATGGTTGTTGGTTCTATTTTTGTATGTCCCATGTCCTCCAAGAGTATTCCGAGCCAAACTACATGGCATGTTGCTATAGTTGCTGCAATATATTTTGCTTCTGCTGAAGACATGCTCACAATGGGCTGTTTCTGAGAATCCCAAGAAATAAGACTAGTACCAAGATGGAAAGCATAACCAGATGTGCTTTTCCTATCATCAATGCTACCTGTGAAATCACTGTATGTGTACCCTGTGAGAGTACAGTCTTGTCAATGAGTGTACCAAAGTCCATAATCAATTGTACCTGCAACACATCTCAGTATTCTTTTTCCAACTTTCCAGTGAGAGTCTTTGGGAGATTCCATGAATCTAGAAATAAAACTAACAACATACATCAAATCAAGTCTAGTAGGAGTCAAATGCATTAAACTGCCTACTAATCTTTTGTAAAGTGTAGAATTTACTGCCGGTTCATCATCATTTTTGCTTAACTTGGTTCCTGTAGCAATGGAAGTTTCTGCTGGTTTACATTTTTCCATTCTGAATCTTTGCAGAATGTCTGTAGCATACTTATGGTGACAGATGAAGATGCCATTTTCACTTTGATCAACTTCCAGACTAAGGAAAAACTTCATAAGACCAAGATCAGTCATCTCAAACTCATTTTTCATGACTATCTTAAACTCTTCTAGCATCAAATTTACAGTATAGATCATATCATCAACATAAAGGCAAACAAGTAGAATGTTACCTTCCTGATCTGTTTTGACATACAAAGTGTGTTCATTGCTGCTTCTGTTGAAACCATTTTTGATGAGGTAAGAATCAATTCTGCTGTACCAAGCTTGTGGAGCTTGTTGAGACCATACAAAGCCTTTTTCGACTTACATATTTTGTGTTCTTGACCTTTGATAGCATAAATAGGTGGCTGATCTACGTAGACTTATTCCTCAAGTATGCCATTGAGAAAGGTAGATTTCACATCCATTTGGTAAACAATCCACTGGTTTTGAGCTGCTATTGCAAGTACAACTCTGATGGTGTCCATCCTTGCTACTGGAGAAAAGGTTTCTTTATAGTCTACACCATATTGTTGTGCAAAACCTCTTGCAACAAGCCTTGCCTTGTACTTTTCTATTTATGATTTTTCATTCAACTTGGTCTTATAGACCCATTTTACACTAATGCGGCTTTTATCTGATGAGAGATCAACTAGATCCCAAGTTTGATTCTTCTCAATCGAATCAATCTCTTCATTCATTGCTTGGACCCACTATAGATCTTTTGTTGCCTCTTCAAAACATGTTGGCTAACATGAAAATAGTGCATACTGTAGCTACTTATCAATGACAGGAGTCTGATCATATAAATCCCTTAAGCTTCTAGTTCTTTGGTTCTGTTGTGGACTACCTACTGGTGTCCCTTCTTGCTGTTGTTGCCGTTGTACTTCAAGTCTAGGAATTCTGAGTGGTTCTGGTTCTTCTGGACTGTCTGGCTGTTGAATGTCTATTGTATCAGTCCAGCATTTATCTTCCAGAAATTTGACATCTCTGCTCACCACTACTTTCTTGGTGACAAGATTACACAGCTTATAGGCTTTCTACTATTCACTATAGCCTGCGAAGATACACCTTTCACTCTTCTTGTCTAACTTCTTTCTTAACTCATCAGGTATGTGTGCGAAAGCAACACATCCGAATATCCTGAGATGTGAGACACTAATCTGAGTGCCACTCCATGCTTCTTCAGGTATCTTGTCTTTGACAGTTACTGTGGGAGATCTATTCAGTAGATATACTGAACATGCAACAACTTCTGCCCAATAATCTTCTGATAATTCTTGTATGACAGCATACTTCGGGCCATGTTCATGACGGTCTGATTCTTCCGTTCTGCAACTCCATTCTGCTGTGGAGTGTATCTGGTGGTGTACTGATGCTAGATTCCATGCTGCTTATAGAACTCTGCAAAATCATGAGAGACGTACTCACCTCCACCGTCTGATCTGAGTATTCTGAGTGGTTTACCTTACTACTTTTTAGTCAAAGCTTTGAACTCTTTGAATCTGGAGAAGGATTTTGACTTATGTCTGAGGAAGTAAATCCATACTTTCCTACTATAGTCATCAATAAATGTTAGGAAATACATACTACCTCCTATAGACTGGGTTTGCATGGGTCCACATAGGTTTGTGTGAACAAGTTCCAGGTGTTCTTTGGCTCTATTAGTAGACGTGGGAAAGCTATCCCTTTAGTGTTTCCCTAAAATACAGTCTTCACAAGAACTTGACTGTTCATTCATGACTGGTAATCCTTTGACAATGGATTGTTTTTGTAGATGAGAGAGACTCTGAAAGGGTAGATGACCATACCTACAATGCCACAACCAAGTTTCGTCTTGACTGGAGACAGTATGAGCATATGACTGTGATAGGATAGCATTCCTCAGGTTGAGTGGGAAAATTCTATTCTTGGTCATTTCTACTTTGGTTAGGAGTCTTCTACTAGGAGCTTTATCATAGATAGCACAATAGGAATCAATGAACCTAACATCATACTTATTCTGAATCAGTTGACCCACACTGATCAGATTGACCTTAAGATTTGGAACATAGAATACATCATTTATGTACTTCTTCTCATTCTGTTTGGTAAGTATAGGAACAATACCTTTGCCTTGAGCTGGAACGAGATGATGATCACCCAGTTTGATCTTGGATTCAACAGATGGATCTAGGTCAGAAAAAAATGATTTATTACCTGTCATATGATTGCTGCATCCACTGTCTAGCAACCATACATCTGAATGATGTTCTGCTTCAGTTTCCTGGTATGACAGAAACATAACTTCTGATGAATGTTATTCAACATTTGAGACATTTGCTCTGCCACTATTCTGATCTACTTGCTTCTTTCTATAGTCACGTTCATAGTGGCCATATTTCTTACAGTAGTTACACTGGACATTGGACCTATTAGTCCATCTCTTGCCTCCTCTTCCTCTTTGGTTCTGAGGGTTATGACTGTGTTCACAGTGATCTGTTTGTTCATGGTGATGATGGGAAGTTCTATCCTCTGTGGAATTAGAACTCCTTCCTCTTTTGCCTCGTCCTCTGCCTCCTTGACCTCGACCTCTATTGAAAGAAGTATGAGTGCTAAATGCATGAGACAGAGACTCGTCTTCCTGACTGAGTCTAGCTTCATGAGACAAAAGCGACCCTGATAACTCTTCTAGAGTAAACGTCGACATATCCTTAGATTCTTCTATGGCTGTAACCACCATAGAGAATTTCTTAGTGAGGCATCGAAGTACCTTTTCAACAATACCCTTCTGCTCTAGGGATTCACCATAGGTTTGGAATTGCGTGACAATCCCAGAAACCCTAGTCATAAATTGATTGACAGTCTCTGTGTCTTTCATCTTAAGACTTTCAAATTGAAGTCGAAGGGTTTGGAGTCTTACCATTTTGACTCGATCTGTACCTTTGTATGCATATTGTAGAAGATGCCATGCCTGATGTGTGATCGTAGCTCCAATGATCCACGGGAAAATGGACTCCTCAATGCAACTTTGTATCAACCACTTCGTAGTGAGATCCTAATCTCAGCTTTCGTCGAGGGCCTTCTTATTTGCATTCAACATAGCAGTGGTAGTAGCTGCCGCTGGTTTCGTGAACTCCTTTTCGACCATGTCCCAACACTTGTTGAGATGGATAAAGGTCTGCATCTTGATGTCACGTACCCCATTTTGACCCTTGTAATATTTGGGCTATAATGTAAATATTGTATGCATATTTTGTATGATTCCTAGTGTGGAGCTCAAGGTCAAGGCCCCGCTAGTGAACGCTCTATCTTGAAGAGGAAAGTATGTTGGTATTAATTAACCCATGTGCTAGTGAGCCATGGAAATTGTAAATATGCATTTTAATATAAATCCCCACAACTAGCTATGCAATGCAACAAAGAGATGGGGGCATGATATTGCAAGGAATTGGGAGGGAAATATTTAAACACTTGAACCAGTAAAGTCAAGCCAAGTGTCAATGTGAGAACCCATGAACCATCAACTACCCATGTTGACTTTGGTGCCCAATCATTCATTTCTCCCAAGAGGTGGGTGAAGAAGTTAATGCCTTGGGGATTGGGGAGGTATGGCTGTCCAAATTCGAGTATGGGCAACCCACCCTCATGGAAAATCCTGTTTCTCCTTCTTGGGCAAGAAAACACCCATGAATTGCCTTCCCAAACCATTATTCATGGTCAGACTTCATCCTCTCACGTTTGGAGAGCCTGCTGGGCATCTTTAGAGCTTGCTGGGCATTTTTGTTGAAGCTTGTTGGGCGTTTTGGCTTGATGGGCATTTTTCTTGAAGCCTGCTGGGCGTTTTTAGCTTGCTGGGCGTTTTTGGAAGTTTACTATCCATTTTTCTTGAAGCCTACTGGGCATTTTTGGAAGTTTGCTGGGCGTTTTGGCTTGCTGGGGCATTTTTAGCTTGCTGGGTGTTTTTGTTGAAGCCTGCTGGGCAATTTTGGCATTGCTGGGAACTCATTTTTGTGTTGCAAGCCTGTTGGGAAGAAAAGAGCATGATTTTAGGGGTTTGTAGAGACCATTGCTGCTCTTTAAATGCCCATGGACGTTTTCTAAAACCGAAATTGCCTTTCCAGGGTTGTTTTCCCATTTCTCATTTCGTTTTGGGTTTCCCACGTTTTCCCTTCATACTCAACACATGAGATTTTGCTGTTATGTGTACCCATGCTTAGTTTATGAGTTTTCTCTATGTGGGAGATTACTGGGGTTGAAATGGGTTTTCATTGTTTTGGCTTGAACTTGAGTGGAAGCATCCACAATTGAAGAGGGTTTAGATTTGGCCTGATAAACCTAGCAATGGTCTGGCTTGGCTTAAGATCCAAATGATTAATTGGCTGTTTGGTTGTGTATGAGCTTGAAATTCCCAAGTTCCTTGTAGATATCATGCCCATCTCGAGGGTGGCCTTCGAACGAACTCAGTATATGTTGTCTAAGAGCCTACGGTTGGGTGGAACGTTGCAGCGACATAGCTAGTTGCTTGGGACAATTGCACCATGAAGATAAGTATTTTCTGTCTGTGTATTCACATCTGCAATGCATTAATTTGATGATTGTTTTGATATGCTGGATGGGCATGAATTGTGTGTGGATTAGTTTCAATTCTGCTGTGCATTTTGCCTAATTTGTATCTGCACACTAATGTTTTTATTCATATGATGCTAATGACTGGGCTGAGTTTTATGAAAAGCCCCATAGATTGGCTTCATGATCCCTCCCTTGCCTTGGATGGATGGGTGGGGTTGTGACACTTGATAGACTGGAACTCATAATTCTTGTCGTTCAACATTGGACTTGAGATCGAATTCATGTTCGTGCTTGCCATGGAGTATGATAGCTATTAAACTGATCGTCGCACTTTACTAATTGACACAGTGCATTGATGGGGTGCAACGGACAAAATCCTATAATTCCAATGCTGTCATCGCACTTTTCCTTCAAGCAAGCTTGCGACGGTCGTCGCAGGTTGTCCTCAGCCAAGTTGTAATGTCTTCGTAGTTTCTCTTCAAACAAGGTGCGACACCATTGCACTTTTCCTTCAGACAGGGTGAGTCATCGCACTTTTCCTTCAGGGCGAGTTTTTTTATTTTCACCCCCAAAAAAATTGTTGTAGCCCGAGTGTTCCATCTCTGTCCCGTGCTGCAACTTCCAGCTGTGTGTGTGTGCTCTCCAACTTCTAAAAAGGCTTACCCAAAAAAAACAAGATGGAAGGATCAGGCTGTCAGCTCTGATACCATGATAAAGTTTGGAGAGACACAGAATAGAGCAGAAACACAAAGGGCATATTGATTGCCTTCTCATTATTAAGCACACATAAATATAGTTTCACATAATACCAAATCCACTGGCTAATACTATGGGCCAGTGTAAACCATGGGTCAACAAATGACCTAACTCAACTAACTTAGGACCATTGACTCAACTAACTAACCAACTTAGGACCATTGAGATGATAACTCTTAACATTTCTTGCATGCAACATCTTTATAATTGTGCCTCTTCTACCTTTAAATGAAATATATGCTCAAAATTTGTATGTGTTGGCTTGATGAATATGGTGGAAATCCTTGCTTCGTGGAAACCTTTTCTTTTGGAACTACCATATTAGGGTTTTCTTTCTCACACGACCCACTATAGAACTCTAATCCTTGCGATTTGAAGATAACTGATCCAAAATATCCTTTGATACATATGTTCTTCTCTTGAACGGTGTTGCAGTGTTGTTGTAACCAAAATCTCAATGCACTGCTGATAATCATGTCAAGAGTTAACATCCAAAAAATAATGAAAGAACAAACTTCATCATTAATCTTATAGGAGGGACAATTTTAATCTTGAAAATCAAATAAATTTTGAAGTGCAAAAGGTAATGTAAATATTAACCTGTAACATCCCTAAAATTCATAAAAATTTAAAATTTTCTAAGCAGCCTAAATGTCATTAAATTGTGTGCGGAAGTATGAAAATGTGTGTTCAACATTTTAATTATGGTTTACTTGTATTTGAATACGACATTCAATCATTTGCTATTCTGTCTATAATGATTCTCATTATCTTAATGATCATTAGTTAGATATGCATTCCTATGTCTGTAATTGATTTAGTACGGAACAAAGAACAACATTTAGCTAGCAGATCTATTATGCTTTTGATGTAAAAACACTTTGTAGGTTTAATGAGGTCATCAAGCTACTTATAAATTCGGTACTTTATGCTTATGGTTTTATGACATTAAAGTAGGATCTTAAATTCTGATTATGTCTTAGTACCTGTGTGGACTATTGATAGATGCGGTGTATAAGTTGGTGTCCGACTATCGACATCCTAACCTTACTGCATACTTCTGCTTCATGACATTTTTAGTTGGCTTCCAAGACGCTAGATTTTACTATTCGATTCTAAATAAATTTTTTCGTTGACAAGAGATTACTGGTGTAGACATGGGGCTTACTTAGCTTTTAAGCTAATGAATACTATTATTTACTTTGTCCAGGTTACAGGTTATGTCTTCGACCTACAAAGAATTTAATAGTTAACTCTTGTATTAATAATCTTATAGTGAGATTATACCCTAAGCTAGGTATACAAGGTCCAACACATTTGATTAGAGTTATAAGTTTCATACCAAACTCGATGGTACAAGGTCCTATACTATGCAAGGGTGGTGGGTAATATCCATGCTAAGGTAAAGTTCCATGATGAGTAAAAACAAGCACAACTATGGACTCGAGAGTATGTAAATCGGAACCGGTGGATGACAAGTTAAGACTTAAATGCAAACACATGACCGTAGTTAATTCTGCCTCGATATGGAAAAACCCTTAATGCTTCATTTCGGGGTTGGTCTTTTACCAAAGTGGTTAGTTTTTCTGTGTTGTCAGGGAGGTTGAGCTCCTCTTGGTCGCCATGGTTGTTGGGAACCCCTTTCTCCACTCGCTAGGTTAGTTGACAAAGAGAGTGTTGGGTCATGAGACTTTATGGAGTTCCTTGATGTGCGTTGGAGTTTAAATTCTGGTACACTCCTCAGCTCGAGTTCAAATCCCGAGAGGTAATAAATTGATTATTAATTTGTTTTACAACTTGTGAGTTTCATCTGTGTTCCTCTTTGACCTTGTCTAAAATGTTATGGCAGGTTCAGGTGTCTCCTTCCTTGGTGATGGCTAGTTGAGAGGAAGGGAACAAATGCACGGTAAGCCCCGGGTCCATCCCAGTTGTTCCTCGATCAACAATGTTAAGTTGTTTTCTCTTTCATTTCCCTTCACCAGTGTATCTTTGTTTTTTGAGTGGCCTACGAGGCCGCTTAGGGTAGCATTACATTGTTAGGTAGTTTTCTTGGCTTAAATCCTAGCTGGGGTTTTGCCTGACGGTCTTGTAAGGAAAGTTTATTACAGGTTTTTCTACAATGGAGTACCTTTGGTCTCCCTGTGCAAAATGTCTGCGAATGTAATGTTCCTTTTTAAGAAATACAAGGTTCTCTTTCTTCGGCGCTATATTTTTATTTTTCCTGTGTAAAAATGATCATGACAATCTCGGCTTCCTATAGAATTTAAAAGTTGATTTGTAAAAATAATGTGTGTGCTCCCTTGATGTTTTCCGGTTATGAAATGTTTACAGGGTTAAACCCTAACCGTGATTTCTGTTTAAATTTTGTGTTGCTGGGTTCGATGGTTGGAAGGCTACATGGCTTGGACCCTAAACATATCTATGAATTTAAGTTTTATATTTAAAAATTTATATTGCTAAGATATAAGTTTGGGCGAGTCGAGATTCGAACCCTTGACCTCCATTTGGTACCCAAACCAGAATTAACTTGCCTCATTGCTTATGTTTTTCGATTTAATTATGGGTTAGCTTGAGCTTTGTTGTTTATAAATTGATAGCTGGATAATTGTACCATTTGTATTGTTAAATATTGGTTCTAAGTAATGCTGGTTCGTGAAGTTGATACTAAACATTTGGGTGAGCCCTTATGGGTCTCGAACCCAAGTCTTGTAATACTTCTGTATTTTTATATTGTAGAAAAAAATTAAGCTGAGGCATGCCTTATTCGAACCCGTGGCCTTTTAATGATCCTGGCAGCAATACATCTAAGAGATGTCGCGGCTTAGCCCAGAAGCCTGGAGTCATTGCTTCGAATTACTTAGAAGTTGATTGTATATTTAACTTGTTTTAATTAGTGATTGCATACCTTATATCACAGTCTTACGACTTATTGAAGTGATTTAAGGTATAGGATTTGACCTTTAGCCTATGGATGTAGCTGGTTACAGGTCGTTGTATTGTTAGCTGAGTATATTGTTACAATTTTACGATCTAATGAAAACAATTTTATAAAGCCAGGGTTTGACCCTTGGTACAATGGATATGTAAATGCATTAAGGTTATTCTGTTTGTATGATCCCTTGATATATTTTAGTAGTAGTGAAAGTTAATCATATGTTATGGTTCTTAGATCTAAGTTTCGATTTTGTTTATTTACATATTATCCTGTGATGTGAAAGATAAAACTGTGAGGGTTTGAAATAAACTTTGTACATACTAAAGGGTTGATTCGAAAGTGTTTTCTATACTTCTATATATATATATATATATATATATATATATATATATATATATATGGTGTTCTATTAATTGTACTTGCATTAATACTGTATAACATCCATATTATTGAAGGAGGCATTACTCTTACTATGTGTCCTATGTTTGTTCTAAAAGTATACTCGAGTAGAAGACTGTAAGTTCTGTATAAAACAATGAAATGCTATATAATGTTTATTGTGTATGTGAGATAATTTATGGAAATTAACCTCCCTTGTAATGTTTACAAGTTAGAGTTTGCAACAAAGTTCTGTATAATGACATGATTTGATTTAAGTATGAACTTGTTCTTATATAAGAAATACAGATGTACATCTGCATTTACAATTCTGTTGTTAAGCCTTGAATATAAATTCTAGGGATTTCTAGTTAAAGTTATGTCTTAGAAGTAAGTAATATATTATTGCATTTAAAAATAGAATATGTTTACTGATACAGATCTTTATAAAACAACTTCTATCTATGATATTAAAATCATTCTGATCTATTTATAATTTAACTTTTCTGTACTAGAGTATGACACTTAACTCTATGTGGAAAAATACAGAGAAGTATTTCATTCAATCATACTACATTTCTAATCTATTCTTTCATTCATAGTACATAGTCAGATTAAACAATTATCCTCTATACTAACTAAAAACAAATCTGGAGTTCATGATACGTTTAAACATTTTCAGAAATAGATTTACAGTATAAATAAAACAATGAGACAATAAGAACCTGATAATTGAAGAGGGAAACAAACACCCAAGGGAGCCCATTCCACCCAACCTTCTCCTAAAGACAGCAAAAATTACTTGCCTTAGGACCCCCGAGCCTATTCACTGAACCACAAGGATGAAGATACTGTGTGGAGGAAAATATTATCCTCTGCAACTCAGCAGTGATGTTGACAATACTCAATGATGAGACATATTCTTTTCAGCAATATTGAGTTCTGCATTCAGCAGTACTAACTCAGATTAACAGACTTAATTGAATCAGTCACTCTAGCCTTCCCCTCATCAAATCTCTTGTCCATTCCTCTTTCTTGCTATGTTCAGAATTGCCACAAGGTAAAACTTGATTAGCCTCCTGCTCAAATTTGATGGGTGTAAATAGGTTGCCTAGGTCTTTGGTCAATTTTTTTTTTACAATTATTGAGCCACCTGCTCTGTTCCACTTCCTTGGGGAACATGGCCATAAATGTAGGGAAGTTACCACATGCAACAGCTAGAGGTGTATTGATGCTACTGCCAAGTGTCAATTTTCTCTCCACCCCAGTTCATTCCTCCTAGTGGGTCAGTGAACACTCTTTCAACAGTCTCCTTGGGATATTTGTCTCATCTTTTATTTATTAATAATAAAATATTTGAGAAATTAATTACAGTCATCCTTGACCCCACTTGGTCAATAGTCATAAAACATTTATAATAACCTATAACATAAGGTTTTTCTCATAACATAAAATGTTCATAATTTGGGTATGTGACAAACACCCCCTCTTAAATTCAACATCATCCTCGATGTTGCTTAGAATCATTCCCAGCACCTTCCTGGAACAGAATTGGATATTCCACCTGCATATTACTTTCCAATTCCGAGGTTGCTTCCTCTAGACTAGGGTGCTTCCATTACACCTTTACCTGTCCAATGGTGCGATTCCTATGTGAAATTTCCCTCCTTTCGAGGATACAATCCAGTTCCACTAGAAAATCTCCTTCGAGTTCCACTTGTACATCATTCTAGTCAATCACATGAGTAGCATCATGTACATACCTTTTCAAAATAGATATGTGAAATACATTATGAATTCTCAAATTAGGCGGCAAAGCCAACTAATAAGCCACTGAACCAATCCTTGATAAGATTTCTAATGGTCCACAATACCTGGGTGCTAACTTAGCACAACCCCCCAACCTAAAAGAACTTTTCTGGGGCTTCACCTTTACGAAAACATGCTCACCGACTTGGAACTCTTTCTGAGTTCTTTTTAAATCTGCTTGAATTTTTTGTCGATCTTGTGCAATTTTTAAATTTCCTTGTACCTGTTTCACTGTTATTTCCATTTCTTTCAATAATTCAGGTCCTAATATCAATCTATAAACATGATTACTCCATGAAATAAGAGTATTACATTTCCTTCCATACAAAATTTCAAAAGGACTGAGTTTGGATGAGGTTTGATAATTATTATTATAAGCAAACTCAACTAAGTGCATAAATTCTTCCCATTTAGTTGGCTGGTCCTTAACATACATTCTCAACAATCCTCAAGAATCTGATTTACTCTTTATGTCTATCCGTTAGTTTTTGGATGGAATGAGGTACTGAAATTTAACTTTGTATCTAGACCTTTAAATAAGGACTTCCATAAATTTCCTGTAAATTTAGAGTCTATAAGAAATTATGACTTTAGGAATTCCATGCAAACAAAAAATTTGTTTCATAAAAATTTCAGCAGTGTTAGCAGCCTTGTAATTTGCTGTAATAGGTATGAAATGGGTTGCTTTACTAATATTATCCACAACTACCATTATATAATCATTCTGTTTCTGATTTTTAGGTAAACCCGTTATAAAATCGATGCTGATTATTTCCCACTTCCAATCTGGAATTGGTAGGGGATGCAATAAACAAGCTGGGTGTTGATGTTCAGCTTTAACTTGCTGACATTCTATGCACCTAGCTAAATATTCAACCACCTCATTTTTCATATTTGGCCATAAGTAATCCTTCTGTAGCATCGTTATCATCTTCTGGTAACCTGGGTGTTCTAAATACGGACTTTTGTGTACTTCATTCAAAACTAGTAACTTAATTTTAGAAACATTAGACACATACAGTCTATTTTTGTACAGCATTAAACCTTTTTCATTCAAGCTGAAATCTGTTATTAAATTCTTAGATATGTTTTCAACAACTTTTCCACGTAACTTCTGATAATTTTCATCTTGTTTAATTCCTTCTTCAAGCTGATTTTCCAGGTCTGTTTTATAAGTGCTGATTGTTTCCATGAAATTCAATTTTGCATTTCTGCTTAAGGTATCAGCCACTTTATTTTCTTTACCCTTTATGTGCTGAATCTTGAAATTGTATTCGCTAAGGAAAGCTAACCACCTAGCTTACCTTGCATTCATATTTGGTTGATCCAACAAGTATTTTAAGCCTTTATTATCTGTCATTAATGAAAACTTTCTACCGATTAGGTGATGGCGCCACATCTTTAAGGAATGTATCATGGCTGGCAACTCTAGATCTTAGGTCATGTAGTTCTTTTCATGAATTTTTAGCTTTCTTGACTCATACGCTATTACATGACCTTCTTGTGTTAAGATCCCGCCAAGTCCATCGCTGCATGCATCAGTGCATACAATGAAGTCTTTGTTTGGATCTGCGATTTTTAATACAGGTGCTGTTGTTAACAGTTCTTTCAATTTCTTAAAACTTTCTTCACATTTTTTATCCCAGATGAATTTCCTCCCCTTTTCTGCAAGGAGGTTATGAGATTCGCAATTCTGTAGAATCCTTCAATAAATTTTCTATAGTATCCTGTAATCCCCATGAATGACCGTACATCAGTTACGTCCTTAGGGATAGGCCACTTGTTAATTGCTCTTAATTTATCTGGATCAATTGAGATTCTGTCTTTGGATATTACGTGGCCCAAATATTGTATTTTATCCTTGAAGAAATCACACTTACTAAATTTTGCGTATAGTTGATGTTCTCTTAAAACTTGTAGAATTATTCTTAAGTGTTCGTCATGTTCTTCTTTAGTCTTTGAATAAACTAAAATATCATCAATGAAAACAATTACAAACTTATCTAAATAGTTTTGTAAAGCGTTATTCATTAGACACATGAAAATTGTTGGGTGTTAGTTAGCCCAAAAGGCATCACCACGAACTCGTAGTGCTCGTAACGGGTCCTAAAAGTAGTTTTAAAGATGTCCTCATCTTTAATTCTGACTTGATGATACCCATATCTCAAGTCAATTTTAGAAAATATTGTTGCTCTACGTAACTGATCAAACAGATCATCTATGTGGGGCAGAGGATATTTGTTTTTAATAGTCATTTTATTTAACTGATGGTAGTCTATGCATAAATGCAAGGTATTGTCCTTCTCTTTAACGAAGATAACAGGTGCTCCCCAACAAGACACACTTGGCCTTATGGAATTTTTATCAATCAATTCTTTTAACTGTGACTTTAGTTTGTTAAGCTCCATAATTTTCATTCAGTAAGGAGCCTTTGAGTTCGGTACCACACCCGGTACTAGCTCAATGGTGAAATCTAATTCCCTTTTCGGAAGTAGTCCTGGAATTTCTTCCGGGAATACATCAGAAAAGTCCTTCAGAATGGGTATGTCTTCCAATTTTAACTTATCTTCCTTAGTTGTATGTTCATCATTAATTACATTTACAATAAACATTTTACACCCTTTTCTTACAACCCTTTTTATTTGCAAAGAAAAAATTTGTCTAACAGAATTTTTCCTAGGGATTCCTTTTACTGTTATTGTTTCACAGTTATCATTCAAACAAGAAAAGGTCTTTTCAAAACAATTTAACGCTACCCTATGCTTATCCATCCAATCCATTCCAATTAGAACATCGTAAGAACTTAATTGTAATACATTTAGCTTAACATGAGTCCTAAACTGATTCATTAATAATTCATAATCTTTTACATAATCAATTACTTTCCTCTTTGTTCTGGTAGCTAATTGAACCAACCATGACCTTTCAAACTTTTCTACTTTCAGATTGCAACCTTTTACTAAATCAGGTGACACATAACTAAGACTAGCTCCTGGATCAATTAAAATAGAAATGGGTTTATCTTTTAGCATACCTTCTACTTCAACCATTGAAGTTCAATGATCATCCTGTCTATTTTCCAATGCTGCATTAATCATGGGAATTTCGCTCACTAAATCTCCAACTGTGGTTTCTCCTCGTACTGTATGGATGTTGATGACTGCTCTCTTTCTGTTTGGATAGTTTGATGCATAGTGTCGTCCCCGATAGTCCCAACATTTAACAGGTTCTTTATGTTCCTTGCAGCTATAAAGTTTGGCTGTACATTGCCTCTTGGATTATTTCCTTGAAATTTTCTGTTAGAAGAATTATGATAATTATGGTTTCCAAAATTTCAATGAAATGAATAATGCTTCTTTCTCTGTTCAAAATTATTAGACCTCCTTGCCTTCCAGCTTGGTATGCTTTCCCTCTTTCTGTTTTGTTCATAACAGATGTTTGCCTTTCTCATGGCCTCTTCAAGGGTCTTAGGGTCGTCATACTCAATTCTGTCCTTTATATGAGAGGGTAAACAGCTCAGAAATCTATGTTCCTTGGGTTTTTCTTCAGTAATGTAAGGCACATACCTCAACAAACTTAGAAACTTGCTGCTTAATTCCTTCATATTATCGGAACCTAACTTTAATTCATAAAACTCTTTAGCTCGTTCCTCATAATATTGTTCAGACATAATTTTTTTTTTAAAATACTTCTTAAAATTAATCCAGTTTACGTTTTTTTCTCTTAAGCCTTTTACTCGTTTTAAATCTTGCCACCAAATGTCGACTTTTCCTGTCCGATTATAAATTGACATTTTAGTTTTTAACGGACTTGACTAGTTAAAAATTTGAAAATATTTGTTCATACCAGACAGCCATGCTTCGGCTTTCTCTCTTTTTTTTGTTTCTCCATTAAAATTTGGTGGTTTTATTTGCTTAAATTCCCATGGAATCTTTTCGTAGGGTCTGTACTTCTTCTTTTTTGTATAGCAATCACTTTCACAACTATTGCTGGAGTACTTATGTTTCTTTCTGCACAATTTAACATTAATTTCATAAGAAGAGCTAGTTTCATAATTAATAAGTTTTAACTTTTTACCTTTACATTGGTAGGGCATGGTTCCAGATTCATAATTATTTTTTGTTCCCTTATCCTTATCATTATTATGGAATTTATCCAATGGGATTTTATTCATCTCCTCTTGAGATTTTAGAATTCGTTCATTCTCCTCCTTAACAGTTTTTATTTATGTTTTTAAATCTCTCACTGTTCTCAATAATTCAGATGAATTATCGTTTAATTCAACAAATATATTTTCTGCATTAAAATGTTTCTGCTCATTATTATTTTGATCATTAGGATGGGACCTGTCCTCAGCTGACTCTTCTGGTCCTTCCATAACTGCAAACTAAATATAAAATGTGTTGAATAGAAAACAAAATTAAACAAAAGTTAGTAGTTGTATTTTCTGTTTTAAATTTTAATTTGCGCGAGTTGAGCCACTTTCAGGCCTAGAGTTTAAACTTGTGCTCTGATACCACTTGTAACATCCCTAAAATTCATAAAAATTTAAAATTTTTCTAAGCAAGCTAAATATCATTAAATTGTGTGCGGAAGTATGAAAATGTATGTTCAGCATCTTAATTATGGTTTACTTGTATTTGAATGTGACATTCAATCATTTGCTATTCTTTCTATAATGATTCTAATTATCTTAATGATAATTAGTTAGATATGCATTCCTATGTCTGTAATTGATTTAGTACGGAACAAAGAATGACATTTACCTAGCAGATGTTCTATTATGCTTTTGATGCAAAAACACTTTGTAGGTTTAATGAGGTCATCAAGATACTTATGAATTCGCTACTTTCTGCTTACGTTTTTATGACATTGAAGTAGGATCTTAACTTATGATTATGTCTTAGTAGTTGCATGGATTGTTGATGGATGAGGTGTATAAGTTGGTGTTCGACAATCGACGTCCCAACCTTACTACATACTTATGCTTGATGACATTGTTAGCTGGCTTCCAAGATGCTGGATTTTACTATTCGATTCTAAATAACTTCTTTCATTGACAAGAGATTACTGGTGTAGACTTGGGGCTTACTTATCTTTTAAGCTAATGCATACTATTATTTAATTTTTCCAGGTTACAGGTTATATCTTCGACCTACAAAGAATTTAATTGTTAACTCTTATATTAATAATCTTATAGTGAGATTATACCCTGAGCTAGGTATACAAGGTCCAACACTTTTGATTAGAGTTAAAAATTTCATACCAAACTTGATGGTACAAGGTCCTATACTATGCAAGGGTGGTGGGTAATATCCATGCTATGGTAAAGTTCCACGGTGAGTAAGAACAAGCACAAGTATGGACCGAAGGGTATGTAAATCGGAACCAGTGGATGATAGGTTAAGACTTAAATGCAAACACGTGATCGTAGTTAATTCTGCCTCAGTATGGAAAAACCCTTAATGCTTCCTTTTGGGGTTGGCCTTTTTCCAAAGTGGTTGGTTTTTCTGTGCTGTGAGGGAGGCTGAGCTCCTCTTTGCCGCCATGGTTGTTGGGCACGGGCCTTACTCCACTCGCTGGGTTAGCTGACAAAGACAATGTTGGGTCATGAGAATTTATGGAGTTCCTCGACGTGCATTGGAGTTTAAATTCTGGTCTGCTCCTCGGCTTGAGTTCGAATCTTGAGAGTTAATAAATTGATTATTAATTTTTTTTACATCCTGTGAGTTGCATCTGTGTTCCTCTTTGACCTTGTCTAAAATGTTATGGCGGGGCCAGGTGTCTCTTTCCTTGGTGATGGCTATTTGAGAGGAAGGGAACAAACCCACGGTAAGCCTTGGTTCCATCCCAGTTGTTCCTCGGTCAACAATGTTACATTGTTTTCTCTTTCATTTCCCTTCACCAGTGTATCTTTGTTTATTGAGTGGCCTACGAGGGCACTTAGGGAAGCATTATAGTGTTAGGTAGTTTTCTTGGCTTAAACCCTAGCTGGGGTTTCACCTCATGGTCTTGTAAGGAAATTTTATTACAGGTTTTTCTGTGATGGAGTACCTTTGGTCTCCCTGTGCAGAATGTCTGCGAATGTAATGTTCCTTTTTAAGAAATACAAGGTTCTCTTACTTCGGCGCTATATTTTTATTTTTCCTGTGTTAAAATGATCATGACAATATCGGCTTCATGTAGACTTTAAAAGTTGATTTGTAAAAATAATGTATGTGCTTCCTTGATGTTTTCCGGTTATGATATGTTTACAGGGTTAAACCCTAACCATGATTTTTGTTTAAATTTTGTGTTGTTGGGTTCGATGGTTGGAAGGCTACAGGGATTGGACCCTAAACCTGTCTACGAATTTAAGTTTTATATTTAAAAATTTATATTGCTAAGATATAAGTCTGGGTGAGTTTAGACTCGAACCCTTGACCTCCATTTGGTACGCAAACCAGAATCAACTTGCCTCATTGTTTATGTTTTTTGATTTAATTACAGGTTAGCTTGATCTTTGTTGTTTATAAATTGATAGCTGGATACCTGTACCATTTGTATTGTTAAATATTGGTTCTGAGTAATGCTAGTTCCTGAAGTTGATACTGAACATTTGGGTGAGCCCTTACGGGTCTCAAACCCGAGTCTTGTAATACTTCTATATTTTTATATTGCAGAAAAAAATTAAGCCCCGGCGTACCTTATTCGAACCCTTGGCCTTTTAATGATCATGGAAGTGATGCATCTAAGAGATGTCGCAGACTAGCCTAGAAGCCTGCAATCATTACTTCGAATTTCTTAGAAGTTGATTGTATATTTTAACTTGTTTTAATTAGTGATTGCATTCCTTATACCACAATATTATGACTTACTGAAGTGATTTAAGGTATAGGGTTTGACTCTTAGCCTATGGATGTAGCTGGTTACATGTCATTGTATTGTTAGTTGAGTATATTGTTACCATTTTATGACCTAATGAAAAGAAGTTTATAAAGCGAGGGTTTGACCATTGGTACAATGGATATGTAAATGCATTAAGCTTATTCTGTTTGTATGATCCGTTAATATATTTTATTAGTAGCGAAAGTTAATCATATGTTATGGTTCTCAGAATTAAGTTTCGATTTGGTTTATTTACATATTATCTTGTGCCGTGAAAGATAAAACTGCGAGGGTTTGAAATAAACTTTGTACATACTGAAGGGTTGATTCGAAAGTTATTTCTATACTCCTATATATATGTGGTGTTCTTTTAATTGTAGTTGCATTAATACTATATAACAACCATATTATTGAAGGAGGCATTACTCTTATTATGTGTCCTCTATTTGTTCTAAAAGTATGCTCGATTAGAAGACTATAACTTCTGTATAAAACGATGAAATGCTATATAATGTTTATTCTGTATGTGAGATAATTTATGGAAGTTAACCTACCTTGTAATGTTTACAAGTTAGAGTTTGCAACAAATTTATGTATAACGACATGATTTGATTTAATTATGAGCTTGTTCTTATATAAGAAATACAGATGTACATTTGCATTTACAATTTTGTTGTTAAGCCCTGAATATAAAGTCTAGGGTTTTCTAGTTAAAGTTTCATCTTAGAAGTAAGTAATACCATACTGCATTTAAAAATAGAATAGGTTTACTGATACATATCTTTATAAAACATCTTCTATCTATGATATTCAAATCATTCTGATCTATTTATAATTTAACTTCTCTATACTAGAGTATGACACTTAACTGTGTCTGGAAAAATATAGAGAAGTATTTCATTCAATCATACGAGATTTCTAATCTATTCTTTCATTCATAGTAAAGATTCAGATTAGATAATTATCCTTTATTCTAACCAAAAACAAATATGGAGTTCATGATACGTTTAAACATTTTCAGAAATAGATTTACAGTATAAATAAAACAATGAGACAATAAGAACCTGATAACTGAAGAGGGAAACAAACACCCAAGGGATCCCGTTCCACCCAACCTTCTCCTGAAGACAGCCAAAATTAATTTCCTTAGGACCCCTGAGCCTATTCACTAAACCACCAGGACGAAGATACTGTGTGGAGGCAAATATCATCCTCTGCATCTCAACAGTGATGTTGACAGAACTCAATGATGAGACTTATGCTTTTCAGGAATCTTGAGTTCTGCATTCAGCAGTACTAACTCAGATTAACAGGCTTAATTCAATTAGTAACTCTAGCTTTCCCCTCATCGAATCTCTTGTGCATTCCTCTTTCTTGCTGTGTTCAGAATTGTCACAAGGTAAAACTTGATTAGCCTCCTTCTCAAATTCGATGGGTGTAAATAGTTGGCCTAGGTCTTTGGTCAGTTTTTTTTTACAATTATTAAGCCACCTGCTCTATTCCAATTCCTTGGGGAACATGACCATAAATCTAGGGAAGTTTCCACCTGCAACAGCTAGAGGTGCATTGATGATGCTTCCAAGTGTCAATTTGCTCTCCACCCCAGTTCATTCCTCCTAGTGGGTAAGTGAACACTCTTTTAACAGTCCCCTTGGGATATTTGTCTCGTCTTTTATTTATTAATAATAAAATATTTGAGAAATTAATTACAGTCATCCTTGACCGCACTTGGTCAATAGTCATAAATTTTTTATAATAACCTATATCATAAGGTTTTTCTCATAACATAAAATGTTCATAATTTGGGTATGTGACATAACCATTAATTTAAGAAAATAGATTATTTAAGTTAGAAGAATAAGGTAATAATTATTAAAGTAATCACCTCATTATACCAGTTTATGAAAAATTACAATTACATTTTTTGAAAACCTTTACTAAGCCCAAAAATACAACAAAATGGTATTACATTTATAATTTTCTTCCTTTAGAATTAAGTGAGCTTAAAAGTATCTAACTCATTCTCAAAAATGAATTTAAATATGATGAAAAATTTCAAGGGAAAGACAAAAATAGAAAAGAACAAGCCTTAAATAAAATTAGGTTATAAGTGTCCAATTATCCAAATGGGAATAATTTTTAATAGACACGATTTAGTGTAGTTAAAATTGATGTCTAACTCAAAATGAATAAAAATTTCCTCATCTCCAATCTAAGATATTTATTCTTTTAAGGAAAGAAGTGAATCGAGAATGAATAAGCTGAAATCTAATTAACTCGGTTCAACAAAAGAAGAAAAAAATACGAAAATGCGAATGATTTTTAAACAAAGCGCAAGGCTTGTAGAAATTAATGCTTAGTCCAAAATTAGAACTGGTGATTCCTTTTCATTGTTTGAAAATATTTTTTTTAAGTATGCAATCCAATCATATAAAATAATCCTTAAGTGAATCATTTAAATTTGTCCTAAAATTATAGAATTTCACAAAAAAAAAAATTCTATCAAGACAAAATTTGATAAACCATTCAAATTGAGAACTAAAGGCATGATTCCATTATTTTGTATGCACTCTTTCAATAGAAAACTCAAAATCATTAAAAATAAGCAAATAATCAATTTATTTTAAACGACAAAAATGCTCATTAATTCATTGATGCATTAAAAACCGAAAATTAGCGAGGCTATCGAAAGATCAAGATAATAAAATTTCTTCAAATTGAGGCATATAACCAATTCACATAACCTCAAATAATGGGAATCACATGTTTTTCAACAACCGAAAGGCCACAAGGCTCAAACGACAGAATGATAACTTATAGGGGAAAACAATTAGTTTAAATTACGCAATAAATCCATCATTGAAATTGTGATGATTGAGTTGGATGTATGCACGAGATTTCACCAATTGCTTCACTACAATAAGATAATTTGTGAAAAATTCACCATCCCATTAAATATAATTCCAAATAAAATGAGAATAAAAAAAATCAAAGATTCAAAAAATAGGAAATCAAACATCTACTCTGAATCTAGAAAGGTGAAACCAAAAACAATGTGAAATCTAAGTATTTATAAAATTTCAAATAGGGGGGCCCTTAATTTTTTTGCAATGTTTAGAGGAAGTTGTTGGAGGCCCAATATTGTTACGAGGACAAAGCCATTATGGATGCAAGCTTAATACCATGCAAGAGATCCCTAAGTTTAGTAGCGTTGTTGGATTTGATCCTAAGGTTCTTTGCATAAGTATAGATGATTGCACCTTGAGAGCTTTAAAAGACTCCACCATAGTTAGCTTCCCCTATAATTCATTTAGAGGCCTCATTGAAATTGAGTTTGGTGAAACCTTGAGCTGGAGCGCTCCATGTGGATGGGCTAATTCGAGTGATGTTGGAGGAGCGATGGGTGTGATGTGTAAGAGGAGGAGAAAACCAGTGGTTTAAGATTGCTTTCTCAATTGGATCACATTCAAAATATGTTACAGTCTAGTATGAAATGGAGATAGTCTATAATATACTCTTTCCAATTCTTACCCAGATAGACTACCATGAAATATTGGAATTGTCACCTACCCAAATTTCTGAAAATTATTATTTTAATTGCAAAATACTTTATGTTAAATTTAATTACAAAGTTTTGTAATTATGATCAGTTTTGATCAAGGATGAATGTAATTACTGAATATTATTATTTAAATAAATTAATTAGGAGACAAACACCCAAGGGGACTGTTAAATGAGTGTTCACTGACCCATTAGGAGGAATGGAAGTTGGAAGGTATGGGACAGATCGCAGCAATTGCATCACACCGCTAGTTGTTGGTTATGGGACAACTAGCCCTAAAAATGTGGCATTATCCCCCAGGTGGAGGGAGTGAGAAGGCAACTCATTTAATGACCCAATAACATCTAAAAAGGCCTAGGCATCCTACTTAAGACAAATTCGAATTGGGCAGGCAACCCTTACACAATATTTCTGCAGAATATTTTCCTCATGTGCATCAGGTGATCACTGAGAGATTTGAATAGGGAGGCTAGTTGTGAGTGCAATCATAAGTCTATATTTTACTAAGAAGAACTAGAGGTGCTGGAGTAGGTCCCTGGACTGCTATCTATTGAAGATTCAGAAGTTAGTTGCTACTGCAAGAAGAGATCCTAAATTCCTAAGTTTCTTCCTCCTGGTGGTTCAGTGAACAGGCTTGGGGGTCCTAAGGCAAGTTCTTGACTGTCTTCAGGAATTGGTTGGGTGGAACAGTTTTCTTGGGCTGTTTGTTTCCCTACAGAAATATTCTAGGTTTCACTATCTCCTATTTTAATTCATTTATTAATCTCTGTTTCGAAGAAGAAATGTATTCTGATTCTATTTTGAAAGTCTGCATGTTAAGTTTCAATGATGATTGAATTGATAAACCAGTATCTACATTTTTCCACATGCTGTTTTATGCATCGTACTCTAGTATAGATACGCAAATTAAGAATAGATGAAAGATAGGCAATTGCCATTGATTCAATAGATAAATAGTAATCTGTATGTTTATCAGTTTCTGTTCTATAGTTAAATAACAATAGAAATTACAGTATAGTATTTAAAAGTAATTTAGAATAATTCATGGTTTAAAGAAAATGGTTATTTCCAGTATAGACACCTTGTATTTATTTTCCTATCTCTATTGTATATACTGGAAGGAGAGGGAATTCAAGTTCCCATACTTCATCTTATGTCTGCATTTTGAATGAGTATTGCTATGAATAAATACATGTACATGTTCACACATACATTGTGTTTTTCATTTCAAATTTATTGATAGAACGATTTCCTATAATCGTATCAGTGTTATCAAAACTGTAAACAAAAGGAATGTAAAACCTATAATGTTTACACCTATCCTTTAACTTTATAAATTGCTTGTATTTTTCCAATCTGAGTGTTGTAGTTTCTATTATTTTACAAACTGTAGATAATACAAAACATAGAATTACATCAACTGTAAAAACCCTAGATCACATTTCCAAGGTTTCCATTATTAACAGTAACATGAACACAATTTTCACATCCACATTTAAATTATAGTACAAACCCTAGCTACATTTAAGGGTTACACTGAAGTCACATATTTCTTTCTGTTTTCGAAGACAAAACTAGAATCTGGGCATGACCCTATTCTTTTCCTTTCTTAAACCTTAAATTATATTTAGAGACAAGACTCGAACTAGGGTATGGCCCTGTTCGTTTTCCATTACAAACAAATTGAATACCATTTGAAACATCACATATGACAGAGTTATCATCCACGACGAGATTTTAGACTCTGATGGTCACGATAGCAACATACATAAGTCAATGTACAACACAGACATTCAACACAGAATGAAACAGGAAATTTATTATCATTGCTGAAAGAAACATTGAAACCACAGTTGAAGAGCCTCGGCTCCACTTATGTTTCTCAAACTTTAAACTAAACAGGTCATGACATAAACCAGTACAAGTTCCATTCTCAAGAAAACGAAATCGATGGTATCAGAAACAAAATTTACAACATGTTTTTCCCGAAACAAAATCGTATAGGGTTTATTTCCAAGTTCAACATTTGAAAACGAATCCATACAACCCTCTACACTGACGAGTTATAACTCCCAGTTCGATGAAGATAGGTATCGTTGCATAAAACCTTGTATCACATTCAAACAAACGTTTGAATAACAAAAGCTGCTTCAAAGTTCTTCAGCTAACAAACAACGACGAATCATGGCAAAGACCTGTTACTCATTCCTTGAAACCACATCGACCTCATACGAAGGGCACCTACAAGGGTTCAAGACTCGAGCTTACCAGGAATGGAAGCTCTCTTTCCCTTTCCAAACCCTTGCTCAAAAATCGGTCCTCGAACCCTGGAACTGACCAAAAACAACAGCTTATATTTTGATAACGGCATTGTTTATATTTCAACTGAAATTCACAAATTCATCAAAAGATTTAATATATGTTCAAGAAAGCTTACCTTCACAAATGGAGGCCAAGTTCTTTGCATTCTCCAGAAAGACGACAAAGTCTCTGTTGTAAACGAGACAAGAGAACTTCCATCTTTTTACAACTCGGTGAGTTTTCATACAGACTCAAAAAGAAATGAAGTGCTTGAAACCATCGACTCAATAACAATTCAAAACCAGAGACCCAGAATTCTAATACAACGCCATTGCAGCAGAATAGAACCTGCAACTTAAATCCTACCTACAGGTCTCGGGGTCGAACTCCTTACAAGTTTGCTAACCCTAAATTTCGGCAGCCTGTTGGCCACACAGACTGGAGCAATAGAACAATAAACAATATTCAAATCTCTTAAACCAAAACAACGATAAAGGTTAGGGTTGTATCCAATGATCCACGTTCATCACATCCAACGTTCCTGAGAGTGCCAACGATGTTGCATTGGGTTGAACAACCCATGCATTTATTGCTATATCTTTTCACATATACGACCATGACCCTTAGGCACACCGAGGATCAAACAACATCCAGTTCGGAGATTTTTTACAACACATAACCTTTACATAGTGACATTTGCAGAAACAATTACATCGAATTCATATTACGTGGATTGGCAACAATCCCATAATGCTGAGTTGTGAACCGAGTTATTAATGGAGGATTGAGACGCAATCTTCACAACAGCTCGAGGCTTTGCCATTTAATAAACCACCAACTCGCTAACATGTCATTATAAATACATGTCAGTGCTTCGAAATAAACGTTATAACTTATTCGGGGTATTAGAATTTCAAACAAAACCTTATGATAATAATCATATAGTGAATAATAGTTCTCACACTATAGCTACGACTTCGACTTAGTGTATCTAGGTTTAAGTTTAGCCATATATATTAAATTTCAAATTGCATATTATTTTAATATGGTGTATTGTAATATGAATTCAATATTATAAACTTTGACATATAATGTGAATAGTTTAAAAATGTCAAAGTAATGTTTAGGATAGAAATCTATAATATTTATATGGTTAACATGTTTTTCATAAGTTTTCATTCTTATAGCTATTAAAAGAGATAAGAGTATGTAATTGTTATTTTTCAACAAGACCATGATTTATAACTAGTATGAAATCTATGCTATGGTTGTAGACTTCATGTCCTATCTCTTATCACAATGCATACGATGATTTACAAAACATTTATGACTTTAGTAGTGTACAAGTACTTATCATCTTAAGACGACGATAGAGCTAGCCTCTACAACGACGATGATACTAGTGACTATTCTACCAGCCTGATGATGTTAATAAACGACATTTGAAAATCATAATGGAGATGTAAGACAGCGTTGAAATACCAATAAGCAGTACTAGACATTCATACCTGAAGATATTGTTTTCGCAAAAGATTTCACAACATATCTATTTGATGTTGAATTGAATTACACTCGTACTTTTAAACTATGCAGCCATGAAACTTCTTACTTGTCATCTACACATAGAACATTCATTTTTCTTTAGCATTGCAGCTAAGTAAGCTCCAAGGTCCCTCGTAGGACACCCTTTTCATCAAAAGTCAAACTGTCAGTTTCTGGTCAATATTACAAATTTCACATCATAATTCTGACCTGTCCATACATTTAATTACATTAATCAGATTCACAAATGTGTGTTAAATTCGTCATTATCATAATGCTGCTAATACAGAAATTAAATGAGTTTTAGTACTAACAACTTTTCATTTAATGCTGTCAAAATAAGAAATTATTATTTCCATAATTTTAATTATTGTACTTAATGTTATTTTGAAAAGTTTTAAATTTTTATGAAAATTCGGGGTGTTACAGGAATCCTTAAAAATTATTTTGTTCCACTCCTTAGACACCTCCCACATAAGGAATGAATCTGGGAATAAGCTACCAGATCTTGTTAAAAATTGGATTCTTGTAGGTTGTGGAGTGCCAAGATATCAAAGTGCCTCTTGAGTTATTTCTTTTCCTGTCTATTTGTCTCATTATCATGACTACGTGATACTAGATTTGTGAGCTAAAGGAGCAATATTTTTCTAGAAGGTGATCAATTGTTTCATCTTCCTTTGAGCATATATGGTAGATGAGGGGTTACTGAAGTCATGTTGCTGCAAATTGTCCCATGTGAGGATTCTCTCATGTGCTTCTAGCCATAGAAAAGATAAAAAATTTGGTCAGTAGCCTGCGTGCCATATTTTGTCCCAGATTAAATCCTTGTTTAGGAGGTGCACTTGTGTTTTCAACAAATAGGCCTCTTTGTCAGTGAAATTACCGGTTAGTGAGTGACCACATCTTAATATATATGGACCCTTCTTAATTCTAAGTCACCATCGCATAGCTTTCTCAATCGAAGGTTCGACATCTAGGTGCTCTAGGAGGGCAAGCTTTCCATTCATGGTCTTCCAGTTTTTCCATTCTTCATCCCTTTGGGTCTACTGCTAGTAGAAAGAGATTGTATGGCTTAGTGAGTTGTAAAGGTTTGGTAGGATGTCTTGAATTGTTTCTTTGGTGTGTAAAATGGGGAGTTGCTTCCATGAGTCGACCCAAAACTACACTAAAGTTCCATCTTTGATCTCCCAAAAATACTGAGTTCGAATGAAATCCCAAATTATTGAGCCTTGTTGTGGCTCTTTCCATTGAATTAGGTTGTTTTCTTTTATATTAGGTGAGTATTTTTCTCTCTAGAGTTTGACACAGATGTCTGTGGGATGTTTTGGCCATAGCCACCATAATTTAGTTCATAAAAATTGATCCATAATCTCAGGGTCTCTAAGTCGTAGACACTAGTAGAGATATTCCCATTTGATGAGATCTCACTTTCTTCTTTCAATTTCCCTGCTCCATAGAAACTTGTGCTGGAGATTGCAAATGTACTTTAAAACATCTTTAGGAGATGCCAAAGTAAAGAAAGATAGAGAGGGATGGCTTGCAAGCCTAATTTAACTATATTGAGATGTCTAGCTAAGTTAAGAGGATCGAAATTCCAAGAGGAAATCCTATTTTATAGAATATTAAAAGGTCTTCCCAATATCTCTTGTGAAGGGAATTATCAATTAGTGGAATGTCAAGGTATTTGGATGGAAGGGTACTCCATCTAAAGTTGAGAATGTGAGACATGTGATGTTGAATAGCCAAAGGAGTATTGAAGAAGAAGATATGAGACTTGAGGTTTTTGATTGAAGTTCCAAAGGCATCACTTAAGTCTTTGAGAATGGATTTAAGAGTGACTTCATCCGTGACTGATGGTACCCCATGAGGAGGGTGTCATATAAAAATTGACTATAGGAGACCAGAGGATCTAAGTCATGGAGGGAAATACCAATGAGGGTGCAATTTGAGATGGAAGATTTAATATAGCGACTAAGGCATTTTTCCATTATAATGAAAATAAAAGGTGAAAGTGGGTCTCCTTGGTGAATTCCCCTTAAAGGAGAAAAGGGGTTTGAGGGAGATCCATTAAGAAAAATAGAGAAGAAGGCTGGGGAAGAGAGAGTCGTTATCCAATTTATACATTTAGGATCGAACCCAAAGGTTGTTAAGATAGAATTCATATATTTCCAACTTAATTTATCCAAGGCTATATGAGCATACCTGTTGTTCAGGTGGTGCACGGGGAGTGAATAACTTCATGAGGTAGAATGACATTTTCCATGATCTAACTTCCTTCCACATATCCTTTCTATCCCCTAGAAATTAAATGTGGCAGTAGCGTCTTTAGTCTGAGGACAATTACCTTCATGATGACTTTTTAAATTACATTACAAAGTGCAATTGGTCTGAAGTTTTTGGGATCTTCTACTTTGTTTTCCTTTGGAATGAGGGAGATAAAAATGGCTTTGAGAGAAGAGATAAACCCTTCCATCTATTTTGAATCCTCCACTAAAATCCAAACTTCTTCAATCACTAATGACCAACAATGAGGAAAAAATCATGTTGTGAAGCCATCCAAAACCCGAGGACTTCCCCAATGGCATTTCTTTCATAGAAAAATCAACTTCTTCCAGTCTTATGGGACTCATCAGAGTGGAAATTTTTTCCTCCAAGATGGAGTGCATAAAGTGTTGAGTAATCTTGTTGATTTCTTTTTCACTATGCATATTTGGATCCATAATCAATTTCTTAAAGAAACGAACTAGTTGATGCGCAATATATGCCCGTTCTGTGAGCATGTCCCCTTTTGAGTTTTAGAGCTTATGAATGTGATTAGCATGTCGTCTCTAGATAGTGGACAAAAAAATTTAGTGTTGCATCACCCTCTTTAAGGCACTGGAACCTTGAATTTTTGTGCCAAAGGATCTCCTCCTACAAGTTGTATTCGACTATTTGTTGCTCCACGAAACACTACTTTTCAATTAAGGAAGTTGTGCATACCAAGAGAGCGATGTCCTCTTGCGTTTGTCTCATTTGGGCCTTTAGATCCCTTTGATCTTGGAAAATGTGGCCAAAGTTTTTTTTGTTCCAATGCTTGATTTTTTTCCTGAAACATTTGAGTTGTTGTTGAAAGCAGTACATTAAGGAGCCTCTATAGACAGTTAATTTTGCCCACCAATTTTCAACATTGTCTTGGAATTCCTTGTTGGAAAGCTAGAATTTTTTGAAACTAAATGGCTTGCAAAAAGGGAGTCCCACAAGGTCTATGGTAAGGATTATGGGCCAATGATCAAATCCACTAAAGGGGAGAATGGTGGATTCCATTGTAGTAGCTTACATGATGAGAGATTCACTGACCAAGAATTTGTCCAACTGCAATGCTACCTATTGTGTGCTTGATCGTCTATTACTCGAAGTGTGGATGCCATTTGTGTTGATGTATATGTAACTTCGGAATGTATTTCATATATATATTTATTGTACCCATATAAGAGATGTGTTATTCCTCTATAAGGAAGTGTCGTCATTTGTATTGACAAGTGTCCCAAGTAGATTAACTTGCCAATGGGTTATTAGACTACCTGATGTGGGTGTCGGCCCGATATATATGTAACTAGGGTTATTAGTCTGAGATAGACAAGTCGGCCCCATAAGTAATTAGGCAGATCAGGACAAGTATAAATAGAGAGTCGGGATTCTCTATTTTGATCATCTCAGAACTCACTCTTCTCTCACTCAAAAAGTGGTGCACATTGAAGGAGGAGGATCAAGCTACATAGTAGGAGACTATCTATTGTATTTGGTTTTACTTTGGTTGAGCCATTGCTCTATCTATCTCTAAGGAAGTTGTGCGGTTTTTCACCTTAGGGTTTTCCCCACGGAAAAATCTATGTGTCCATTATCTCATGCTTTTGATTCTTGTGATGCTTGACATGCTTGATATGATTGTTATGCATTGATATATTGTACATGTTATTCTCTCAGTGAATATCCTATATCATATTGAATTAATGCTTAAAATATAACATGGTATCAAAGATAACTTGAGAAGAAGACGTTGTGCAGTTGCAGAAGCTAGGGCTTCTTGTTTTTGGGTTTCTCTCCACATATTTTGGAAAAGTAATATGATGGATTGACTCTCCTTAGCAAGGTGAATCTATCTGTCCAATCAAAATTCAATTCTGAGCACTTTCAGTTTTGGCCCTAAAAATTAGGGTTTCCTCAAAAATAGGAATTTCTGAAATCTGAAGACACAGCTAGAAGCTCCTTGGAAAATCGGAAGTTTGGAGCTTTGGTTCAATATTTTTGGTTGTGTAGATCTCCGGGAAACTCAAACCCTAATCCGGCACCAAATCTAGTTTTCAGCAATCCAGTGGTAAGAGTCAAATCTTTTCTATTTCCATTTGAAGTACTCTTTAAGATGTCCCACGAAACCAAGCTTGAGGACAAGCTTGAAGGAGCTGATAACTTCCGAGAATGGAAGTATAGGATTGGGTTAATCCTTGAAGAGATTGAGTTGGATACTTATATAAGTGAAGAGGTCCCTGTCCCAGAGGGAGAAGAGGCTAAGGCTCTTCACAAAAGGAATTTGGTTAAGGCAAAGAGGATCATTGCTGATTCTATTAAATATCATCTCATCCCTCACGTGTCATCCCTAAAGACACCAAAAGAGATGTTTGATTCCTTGACCAAACTATTTGAAGGCAAGAACATAAATCAGAAGATGACCTTGAGGAATCAATTGAAGAATATCAAGATCCAGAATGCAGAGACTATGCAGTCATATTTCTCAAGGGTCTCCCAGATAAAAGAAAAACTTGAAGCTGTGGGTGAAGATATAGAAAATTTTGAAGTGGTGATGACCACTCTTAATGGCCTCCCTAGGTCATGGGATTCCTTCATCCAAGGAATTTGTGCTAGAAAGAAACTTATCTCTTTTGCTAGACTGTGGGAAGAATGCTCACAGGAAGAAGCTCGAATTGTAGCTAGAGAAGAGAAGATGGGGAGTGAAGACCAAGCACTCACAACTCACTCCAAAAGACATGGTGACAAGAAAGCTCACCATCATGGCAAGAAAGGAAAATATTAGAATCAAAGAGTTAGTCCCAGACATCGAAGGGACATGACCCATGTCCGTTGCTATACATGTGATGATAAGGGACACTATGCTAGAGATTGCCCTGAGAATAAGAAAGAGGGTACTCACAAGAAGAAAAACTTCAAAAGAATACATCATGCTCATGCTGCAGAGGATGATGAACCTCCCAGGAAGAGGGCTAGAGAAGATAGTGAAGATTCTTCAAGTGATGAAGAATATGTTTTGATTTCTACTCTCACCGGAACCATTACTTAGGGAAGTAATGATTGGCTCATAGATAGTGGGGCTTCCAAACATATGACAGGATTCAAAGAATCCTTTGTGAATCTATCTGAACATGACTCACCCCACAAGGTGAAGCTTGGAGATGACTACCAGTATCCCATAAAAGGGAGTGGCGAAGCCTCATATCAACTAGACTCTGGAAAGTCTATGAAGATGAAAGATGCACTCTATGTTCCAGGTCTCAAGAAGAATCTACTCTCAATATCTACATTGGATGAAAAAGGCATGAGGGTTGCATTTATAGATGGCCAAGTCTTAATGTGGCCTAAGGGTAAGACTATAGATGATGGAGTGGTGATTGGAGAGCACGAGGGAGGATTGTACAAATTGAAGGGCCATCCAGAACAAGCCATGGTCCATGAGCCAAGTGAACTTTGGAACAGAAGGCTTGCACACATGCATTACAGGGCATTACCAATTGCAAGCAAAGTGGTAGAAGGTCTTCCTGAAATCCAAACAAAGCATGAAGGCATTTGCAAAGGTTGTGCAAAGGGAAAGAATACAAAGAAGACATTTCCAAGCAGTGAAAGCAAGGCAAAAAGAATCTTGGAGATTATCCACTCTGATGTATGCGGTCCCATGTCATCGAGTTCTCTGAGTGGGTATGTATACTATGTCTCCTTTATTGATGATTTCTCTAGGAAGACTTGGATCTACTTCTTGAAGAACAAAGATGAAGTGTTTAACAATTTCAATGAATTCAAAGCCTTGATAGAAAACCAAACTGACTTGAAGATCAAGGTCTTCAGATCTGACAATGGCGGAGAATGTACTTCAGGAGACTTCAAGAAGTTATGTAGTGATTCAGGGATTAAGAGGGAGTTGGCTACTCCTTACAATCCACAACAGAATGGGGTTGCCGAGAGAAAGAATAGAACAATCATGGAAGCAGCAAGGGAAATGCTTCATGACCAAGACTTACCTATGGACCTATGGGTTGAAGCAGCAAGGATAGCTGTATATGTGCATAATAGAACACCCCATAAAATACTTGACAACAAAACGCCAGAATAAGTGTTTACTGGTAAGAAACCAGAAGTGAGCCATCTCAAAATATTTGGCTGTTCAGTATACACTCACATTCCAAAAGAAAAAAGGTCAAAGTTGGATCCTTCAAGAAAGAAGGGTATATTTGTGAGTTACAGTGAAAGCTCAAAAGCTTATAGAATCTACTTCCCTGGATTCGAGAAGATTGACATCAACAGAGATGTAACTTTTGATGAAAGTTCAGCTTACCACAAATTGAGAAAGACACCTATTGAAGACAATGAAGAACCCAAAATATCCAGAACACAAGACACCACAATGAATGAAGCAGTTCCTGAAGAAGATCGAGAAATGGAAGATCCACAAGAACCTGTGGATACACCTCGTGAGAAGAATTCTCACAAGAGGAAACCTACATGGGCTAGAGAGCTCATCCAAGATGCAGAGAGATTTGGCATTCCAGAAGAAGAACACATAGAAAGAAAAAGGACAAGGTCACATACTAGTTATGTTGCTTTACTTTGTGACATCATGGATAAAGAACCTTCCAGTTATGAAGAAGCTGCAGAAAAGAAAGAGTGGAAGGATGCTATGATCGAAGAATACCAATCTGTTATGAAGAATGATGTTTGGGATGTGGTCCCAAGACAAGATGGGAAGTCTGTGGTAACTTCCAAGTGGATCTATAAGGTTAAGCATGCTGCACATGGTAGCATCGAGAAATACAAAGCTAGGTTTGTAGCTTGTGGCTTCTCCGAGAAAGAAGGAATTGATTATGAAGAGACTTTCGCTCCTGTGGCCAGATACACTTCCATTAGATCAATACTTGCTCTGGCTGCAGTAATGAAATGGAAGGTACACCAGATGGATGTCAATATTGCTTTCTTGAATGGTGTAGTTGAAGAGGAAGTGTATGTGGAGCAGCCACTCGGGTTTGAGACACATGATAGAGGAACACATGTGTGCAAACTGAAGAAAGCCCTATATGGTTTGAAACAGCCACCCAGGACCTGTTATGGTAAGATAGATGGCTTCCTATCCATTTTGGGCTTTACCAAGAGTAAAGCAGATTCCAACCTTTACTACAAGGTTGAGGAGGGCAATCCAGTGATTCTACTATTGTATGTGGATGACCTATTTTTGACAGGTGAGGATAGACTGATTTCCGACATGAAGAGGAAGCTAGCTGCTGAGTTCGAGATGAAGGAGTTGGGTATGATGCACTATTTTCTTGGTATGGAGGTGTGGCAGAGTGCATATGGGATCTTCCTTGGACAAGCGAAGTATGCAGTAAAGATCCTGAAGACCTTTGGGATGATGGACTGCAAGGCCATGGCCACACCTATGGCATCGAACCTGAAGCTTCTGTGTGATGCTTCTTCTGAGCCGGTTGATGCTACGATGTATTGTTAGATGATTGGGTCCTTGATGTACCTGACAAATACAAGGCCAAACATTTTCTTTGCAGTGAACACCTTGAGCCAGTATCTGACAGATTCAAGACATGTTCACCTGATAGCTGCAAAGCATGTTCTAAGGTACCTGAAGGGTACAGTGGATTACGGGCTCAAGTATGAGGTGAATCAAAAGTTTAACCTGGAGGGTTATGTTGATTCAGATTGAGCAGGTAGTGCCATTGATCGGAAGAGCACTTCAGGGTGCTGCTTCAGTCTGGGATCAGGTGTGATCTCTTGGTTTAGTAGGAAGCAGTCCTGTGTGGCACTGAGTACAGCTGAAGCAGAGTATGTCGCAGCTTGTTCAGCTAGTTGTGAGGTAGTATGGATTAGGAAGCTACTGCCTGATTTGTTTGATCTCTAGTTGAGTGCTACCTGTATATATTGCGACAACCAGAGTTGTGTGAAGTTGTCAGAGAACCCAGTGTTCCATGACAGGTCAAAGCACATTGAGATCAAGTTCCACTATATCAGGAATATGGTGTGGAGGGGATCTGTGAAGCTCCTGTATGTTGCAACAGGAGAGCAGATAACCAATCTGTTGACCAAGCCGCTTGCTAGAGTGAAGTTTGAATACTTCAGAGGGAGACTTGGTGTACTTCATATCAAGATGCCTTCCAGAGGGAAGTGATGAAGTCCGGAGACACAGATGCACACTAGGCCATTCTTGCATGGTGGTAGGTTAGTCCTCCCATGGCAGGATGTAAGGGCCGGGCCATTCTTGCATGGTGGTAGGTTAGTCCTCCCATGGCAGGATGTAAGGGCTGAGCCATTCTTACATGGTGGCAGGTTAGTCCTCCCATGGTGAGATGTAAGTGCTGGGCCATTCTCACATAGTGGTAGGTTGGTCCTCCTATGGTGAGATATAAGTGCTAGAGCCTTTCCAACATGGTGGTAGGTTGGTCCTCCCATGGTCGTTGATGTAAGTGTTATGCCTTGCCGACATGGTGGTAGGTTGGTCCTCCCCTGGTCGTTGATGTAAGTGTTGTGCCTTTCCGACATGGTGGTAGGTTGGTCCTCTCATGGTTGTTGATGTAAGTGTTGTTAGCCTTTCCCAGATGGTAGTAGGTTGGTCCTCCCATTCTGGTGAGTGTAAGTGCTATGTGTGTGCATCTGGGTTGTGCTCCGTGGACTACGTGGTGATATGAAGACATTGATGTGAAAGTTTGGTACACAGGTTTTGCAGAGGCATATAATCAATCCTGAGATGCTCTTGCAGTTTTTGCCGAGATAGTGTAATCAGTCCTGAGAGATCTTGCAGGTTTTGCAGAGGCAGTGTAATCAGTCCTGAGGTGTACCTACTTGATGGCTTGCTTGCAGATGATGATGATGATCAGGTTGATCATGTGATGATATACATCAGTTGGATGTATGGTGAAGTATCAGTTTGATACTCGGTGGTCATGGACAGGTTGTACAATGGCATGTAAAAGATATTGAGAGATTCAAGAGGTTGAGCTGTGTGCTCGTAAAAGGCCTGGGATGCACTTGCGAGGTTTTGCAGAAGCACATGATGAGTCTTGAGGATTCCACAGTATGACCAGTGATGATGAAGACCTACAGGTGGTGGGCCTATATCCAATATGAAAAAGGACTGGTTCTGTATAACTTCCTATGACGAGTAGATTCATAGATTGGACGAGATAGCAGCAGCTGATTTGATGACGATGCATCGATGATGATGATCCAGAGAAGAAGACTTGTGCCCGATGATTTGTGTCGAGAAATACCTTCCTAGTTAAGAGGGAGTGTTGATGTATATGTAACTTCGGAATGTATTTCATATATATATTTATTGTACCCTTATAAGAGATGTGTTATTCCTCTATAAGGAAGTGTCGTCATTTGTATTGACAAGTGTCGCAAGTAGATTCACTTGCCGATGGGTTATTAGACTACTTGATGTGGGTGTTGGCCTGATATATATGTAACTAGGGTTATTAGGCTGAGTTAGACAATTCAGCCCCATAAGTAATTAGGTAGGTCAGGACAAGTATAAATAGAGAGTCGGGATTCTCTATTTTGATCATCTTAGAACTCACTCTTCTCTCACTCGAAAAGTGGCGCACATTGAAGGAGGAGGATCAAGCTGCATAGTAGGAGACAATCTATTGTATTTGGTTGTACTTTGGTTGAGCCATTGCTCTATCTATCTCTGAGGAAGTTGTGGGGTTTTTCACCTTAGGGTTTTCCCCACGGAAAAATCTGTGTGTCCATTGTCTCATGCTTTTGATTCTTTTGATGCTTGACATGCTTGATATGATTGTTATGCATTGATATACTGTACATGTTATTCTCTCAGTGAAGATCCTATAGCATATTGAATTAATGCTTAAAATCTAACAATTTGTGGTCACTAGGTTTACAAAATTGATATCCTAAATTATACTAGAGAGACCATTCTTTTCTGCTTCTATCAACTTGATGCTCCCCAAATTTTCATCCAAGGACGTGATTATGTTGAAGCCTTTTCCCATTATCCATTTCCAGTCTTGAGAAAGATCATTGATGTGCGATAGGTTCTGCAAAAGTTTGAACTTGTCATGTAGGATTTGGGGGCCATAAACATTAGTTATAATTCCTTTGAGTTCTGATCCTATGTATTTGAAATAAATTGAGATAGTCCAATGGGTGGAGAAATATTTAAAGACATCAATAGTAATAGGATTGCAAAGGATCGCCAGTCCACCTATGGTTCCTCTTGCATCTAGTGTGATTATTTGACTGTTGTACTAACATCTACGGAGAATGCATCTAGCTTGCTCCCCCAAGAATTTGGTTTCTTGTAAAATAATATGTCTAGATGTTCCTCTTTTATTCATTTGCATAAGACCCTCTTTTTTCCCTTGTCATTGATTCCCTTTATGCTTTAGGATTGTATATTCATGGTTAAAATTTAGGTGGTATGGGGATGAAGGTGCATGTGAGCATATCCATCTTCCGTGATTTTACCATTATATGCCCGAATTCTTCAATAAGTTTCTTGGTGTGTTTCCTACCTCACTGATTTTCGCCTTTGGGATGCTTCCTGATGGATTTGCTTGGTCCAATGGCAACACCTAAGCTGGATTTGGCCCTAGCTTCTTCTCCATCTCACGATTTGAGGTATACCTTGTGGACCTTTGCTAGTTTCTCCATCAGGACAACTTTATAGTCTCTTTTCTGACATGCCTCTACAATATTTTCAAGATTAAGGTCTATAAGATCGTTGTAATCAAATTCTAATTCCATGTTGACTCCATTGTCCATTGCTGCATATTCTTGCTATATGGGGATTGATTCCTTCATATTATCTGTTACAAATTCCTTCATTATTGGATCTAGTTGTATTAGTTGAGTGGTGTATTCCATAGTTGGAGTTTTTTTAGGCGAGTCTTGTCTGGTTTTTAGGATATCTCATCATTCAGTTTTGTACTTTGCATGCATCCCAGTTATTTGCATGCATCCCAGTCACAAGTTTGATGCCTCCAGCACCTTGTCCCCAGTTTTCCAGCACCCGGGAGCTTCTTTCCATGTAGTTATAACCCTCCTATTAAGTAAGGAACCCACTTCTCACCTACCACCTAAGAAAGGTGCACTTCTTCACCTACCACTCAGTTCACTTCAGTTCGTTGAGTTCTTTCCTTGATTTAAGGCTAGATTGTCTACTCAACTAATTGTATCACTCCGTTGGACCCCTAGCGAGACTAGAATGCCTATTCTGACTCTAGTTAGCCCCTCATGCACCCTCCATTGAGCCTCCTTCATTCAATTAGTGCCTCCATGTGCCAGTTACACCTACCACACTCAGTTAGACTCAGTTTGACACCTGGTTGACCGTTACTTGTGCATTGATGACTCCACTGATCTGATGATGAGGAATCCTAGTTGGAGCCAAGCTATTCCATGCAGTATTTCGAATGACCTCCTTGGGTAATTTGAATTCATTCAGTCATTTTGACTGCATCTTGTATTGTATTCTACTTCTGAATTCAATAGAGCAGTGCTGCAATTCTCTTGCAGAGTTTACACATATTATTCTTTATGCATCTGTTGTAATTGATTTACTTGTTCAATTAGATCTGTTGTGCTTAATTTAACTGGTATCAGAGCCATGGCAGGGACAAGAATTCTTTTCTACAAGTGTTCTACATGAAGATTGAGTGATTTTTGCTCAAAAATATCACAGTTGTGGCATACATTCTCTCTTGTGCATTCACTACTGCTGAAATTTTCTCTCCAATCCACTCCAGAAGTCAACAGTCTTCCACATAATTCCTAGATTCAAATCATTGGATCTTCAAGCTTGCTTGGTTGTCTTATGTCGGGTGTGAAGTGACTTGAAATGGGTGGATTGTTCGACCTTTTGGTTCTTGTTTACTTGTGATTTGCAGGTTATTCTACACTTCTATTGCAATTTCTCCTCTTGAAAGATGGAGACTTATTCATCAAATCTCCTCACTCCTTTCAACTATTTTCAGTGGAAGGCCAATATGGAGATATTGTCGCACTCTAAAGGTTTCTACAGAGTGACCATGGGCCTAGAAGTCGAAGATACATCAGCAGTAGAGAAGGAAAAATATTTCAATAAGCTTGATGAAGCTTATGGTTTCCTTTGTCTCAGCATCTATAAGGATCTTCTTTTCCATCTCAGTGGATTGAATACTCCAATAGAAGTATGGGATAAACTTGCACACTCTTTGGAAAGTAGGATGATATGAGATATTATCAGCTAGAGAATGAGTTGATTGCCCTCAATCCTGAAAATTTTGAGACCATCAATGACTTCTTCAGTAAGTTTAAAAGCTTGGTTATGCTATTGAAGCAATGTGGAGTAGAAAAAGAAGATAAACAATTGATCCTATGTATTCTTCCAAAACTTGGGAAAGATTACTCAATTTGTTTTTCATCTTTCAATACAGGAAAGCTCACAATCCCGAATTGGAAAAGGCCTACCTTAAGTGCCTTCATTGAATCCGTGACGAAGGAGCATGATAAACTCATTCAATTGGGGACCATATGCTCCAAAGATCAAGCATTATTTGTTGGAGGATCCAAAGCTACGAATGGCAAAGGGAAGCAAAAGAAAGAGAAGCCAAAGTTTGATCCGTCCAAGCAAAGAGAGAAGACAAAGCAATCGGATGAGCCATCTAGTTCAAGAAACAAGCAAAAAGGGAAAGAGGGAAAAAAGAAATCTAAATGTTCCTATTGCAGCAAGGGATATCGTCCTAAAATATCATGCATGAAGAAAAACATAGATCAGATGGCCCTTCTTTTAGATAAAAACAACATAAACCTTCTTGACGTGAAAGGAAGAAGGAGAAAAATGATCATCCCGAGAGAGGTCATGCACTCATGTCAACTGTTTCGACTCCTCCAACTCTACTCATTGATTCTGGAACTTTGAACCACATGGATGCAAATAAAGATTCTCTATCATCATTTGATCCCAACAACACCATCTCCATCCACATGGGAGATGACTCTCAGATCTCTTCAAATGGCAAAGGTACTATTCATTTAGAGCATGGCAGTTTTCACAATGTGCTCTATGTTCCATCCTTAGCTTCGAATATTCTTTCCGTTTATCAGATGAAACACACTGGTTCACCAAAGAAAGTTGTATTCTACCCTAACAAAGTTGAAATTTCTGATATTCAAAGTGGAAAAATTATTGTGGTCGGAAAAGCAAATCATGCTTCAAAAGCATATGAATTTTCACACTTTCTGCCGCATGGCAAGCCCACCTCTCTTCTGACTCATGGCACTGAGGTTAGTAGGCTATGGCATGAGAGGTTTGGACACCTAAATTATATATATTTGCAGCTTCTATATGAAAAATTCCATGGTTGACGGCCTTCCGCCGATCAAATCCTCTAAGGGAATATGCAAATGTTGCATCCTTGGGAAGCACGCCGAGCACAAATTTGACCGAGGAAAAGCTAGTAGAGATTCTTGCATTTTGGGGTTGATACATTCTCATATCAATAGTCCGTTGCCACATATATCCATGAATGGATCAAGGTATTTTTTGACATTCATCGATGACTTCTCCATATTTACATGGGTTTTCTTTCTCAAAAACACGTTGGAAGTACTAGAAAAATTCAAGTTTGTACTTCTGAGAGGAAGATCAAAGCTCTTAGATATGATAATGGAGGTGAATATATCAAATCAGAGGTGTTGCAACTTTGTGTTGAAAGTGGCATTTAGATCCAGCACACAGTTCCCTACACACCTCAGATGAATGATGTAGCGGAAAGGAAGAACAGATCACTGAAAGAGATGGCAACCTGTATGATTGAATCAAAAGATTTGGCTGAAAAGATTTGGGCTGAGGCCATGAATGTTGCTGCATACATTCTAAATAGAGTTCCAAATTCATCCTTGACTGATGTTACACCTTTCGAAGCCTACAATGGTCACAAACCTGATGTGTCCAATTTCAGGGTTTTTGGCTCAACCGCTTGGGCTAGAATTCCGAATAAAAAGAGAAGATCTATGGATCCGCAAAGTGTTGAATGCATCCTATTGGGATATGCTGAAGAATAAAAATGCTACAAAATAATGGATATCATATCCAAAAACATATTCATTGAGCGTAGTGTCAGATTTGAAGAACTGCTTCAAAATCTAGAATTAGTCAAGGAAGAAACTGTTGATTTTCCGCCTCTATAAGAAGACGATTTCGGAGAAGATGATGAAAGTTTTGGTTATGATATTTATGATATTTTATCAGACTTTGATGAACATGAAATATCCTGTTCGGAATCTGATCTAGATGTGCCCCAAACTTGCCAAAGTGAGCCCAAAATACACTCATTTCTGCTGTTCCAAACATTGGAAATCCTACCGATCCGAGGAGGACTGGAGTAGAATTTCAAAGAGTAGGTATGGTTCTTTCATTCTCTGATCCTTTACTATCTGAGAAATACTTTTTGATTATAGGTTCAGATACTAAATCATATTATCATGCCCACCGAGATCTGAGATGGCAAACCGCCATGGATGAAGAGTACAGTTCTCTTCAAAACAATGCTACATGGGAGCTAGTTTCTCTTCCACCTGGGAGGAAATTAGTCCGATGTAAATGGGTTTACCACACAAAGGTTTCTACTGATGGCTCAACCTGCAAATACAAAGCTTGGTTGGTTGCAAAAGGTTTCTCCCAAGTCCAAGGAGTGGACTACACTGAGACCTTTGCACCGGTTGTAAAGATGGATTCGATCCCTCTTATTTTAGCTATTGCCGCATCCAAGCACTGGGAAGTGCACAATATGGATGTGAAGAGTGCATTTATCCATGTAGATCTGAAAGAAGAAATATATATGAAGCAACCAGAAAGATATATATTAGATCCAAAGTTAGTATGTAGATTGAAGAAGTCATTGTATGGCTTAAAACAAGCCCCAAGAGCTTGGTATGCTAAGATGGACTCCTTCCTTCTCTCCCAAAACTTCAGAAGGTGCAAATCAGATCCAAATGTGTACCTACAACAAACTGAAGGTAATTTGCTGATTATAGTTCTTTATTTTGATTATCTCTTAATAACTGGTAGCACTCTTGCTTCAATCGACAATTTAAAGACTACTTTAAATCTAGCTTTTCACATGAGCGATTTGGGCTTGCTAAAACAATTTCTCGGGCTTGAGATTGATCAAAATTTTGATGGGATCACCATATCTCAAAAAAAAAAAAATTCAGACCTGTTAAACAAGTTCAACATGTCAGATTGTAAGGCATCCCCATTCCCATTCCTCTCAAGAATCAGTCTTGAGGAGAGAGCTTCTACACCGCTTGCAGATTCTACATTGTATCGACAGTTGATCAGTTCTCTACTATACTTGACACACTCAAGGCATGATATATATTATGCCGTAAGTGCTATATCAATATATATGCAGCAGCCCCATGACCTCCATTGGTAGGAAGCCAAGAGGATCTTACACTATGTGTAGGGTACTCGACACTTTGGCATACACTATGCTGCAGATTGTGGGCTAGATTTGATTGGGTGCACTGATTCAGATTGGGAGAGCGATAGTATTGATCGGAAGTCCACTTCCGGTTATGTTTTCATGATTGGAACTGAGCCTATTTGTTGGTCAATCAAAAAGAAGGCAGCCATTACATTATCTTCAGCAGAGGTAGAGTATCGAGGAGCAGTCAATGCTTGCATTCAGGTAGTTTGGTTGTAGGGTATTTTGTCAAAGTTTGATATTGGTAGTACTATGTCGACTATCATCTCTTATGACAATTAAAGTGCTATCAAGATCTCGACGGATCCAGTTCAGAGATAGAGGACCAAGCACATCGAGATCCACATGCACTACATCTGAGAACTTGTGCATGACAGAACCATCTTTTTGCAATATTGCCCTACCGACGAGCAAATTGTAGACATCTTCACCAAGAGCTTCACTGAGAAGAAGTTCTCTTACCTCCGTTCACTATCGTGGGTGAGTTCCATCATGGTGGATACAGATTAGGTCCTTCTATGTTCAGCTTGAGGGGGAGATTTCTTCCCATTGGGTTTTCCCTCTTTCCTCACTAAGATTTATTTCTAGCATTTTTGGATTATTGTATGGGGGTGACCTTTGGTCTCAGTAACCAGGCTCCTATTCAGTTATTATTTTTTACATCATAGTATAGATTGAGGGGGGGTGTTAGGATATCTCTTCATTTAGTTTTGTACTTTGCATGCATTTTTGCATGCATGCATGCTTTTGCATGCATCCCAGTCACCAGTTTGATGCCTCCAACACCTAGTCCCTAGTTTGCCAGCACCCGGGAGCTTCTTTCCATGTAGTTATAGCCCTCCTAGTTAGTAAGGTGCCCACTTCTAACCTACCACCTGAGAAATGTGTACTTCTTCACCTACCACTCAGTTCACTTTAGTTCGTTGAGTTAATTCCTTGATTTAAGGCTAGATTGACTCCTCAACTGATTGTATCACTCCGTTGGACCCCCAGTGAGACTAGACTACCTATTCTGACTACAGTTAGCTCCTCATGCACCCTCCACTGAGCCTCCTTCATTTAGTTAGTGCCTCCATGTACTAGTTACACCTACCATACTTAGTTAGACTCAGTTTGACACTTGGTTGACCGTTACTTGTGCATTGATGACTCCACTGATCTGATGATGAGGACTCCTAGTTGGAGCCAAGCTATTCCATGCAGTACTTCAAATGACCTCCTTGGGTAATTCGAATTCATTTAGTCATTGTGACTGCATCTTGTATTGTATTCTACTTCTGAGTTCAATAGAGCACTGTTGCAATTCTCTTGCACAATTTACACATATTATTCTTTATGCATCTATTGTAATTGATTTACTTGTTCAATTAGATCTGTTGTGCTTGATTTCACATTGGTTACCTTTTTGTCCTCTTCCAGTATTATGGCCTCTGGATCTGAAGGTAGATCATCAAAATTAATTTTGGTTCCCAATATTCTTCCTGGATTCCCCCCAGTCCTTTATGAGCAACTTTTCTTCTACCTTGAGCTAAGATAAAATTCTATTTTCTCTTATCCATATCAGGGGCTGTTTCTCTAGGTAGAATGTTGAGGGGACAATCTCATAAGAGATTCCCATGGACATGGAATGTTTTGTATCTGAATGGTATGCGGTTATAGAATATGGTATGGATCCAATCCTCATCATGGTGCACAAGGAATATTCGCTTGGAAGAGCATGTGAAATGTTGATATATAAACATATCTAAGCATATGAAGCATACCAACCCACTTTAGCAGCTTTTGAAGCTTTGACATACTTGCCCAAGGTGTTACTAATTTCTTCCATTGTTTTTAGCAACCAAAACTCCAAAGGGAGAGAGTACAACTGAAACTAGGCCGTGACATGGGTGAAGTCTTCGTTATCGGCACTGAATTTTTCATCAAATATCGCAAAAAAAGTCCTACAAAATTGTAGAATTATGTCCCATTATAAAAAATGTGGTCTCTATCCTCTTGGTTGTGGAATGTTGTGGTAAAAAACCCTTTCAAACCTAGATGCATCTAATAGTTCCCTTTGGGTTTCTACATTGTATCAATCGAGTGAATTAGATCATGTTCTGTTGGCCATAGCCCCCAAAATGTTTTGATCAGAGCATGCTATTTCATAAACAGTGTGTATCCTTCGAATCGCTCTAATCCCATTTCATCTCTAGGCATTGTTTCTATTTGAGGAATTCATTTTCTAAGTTCCCATATTCAAGTCACCTTTGGATTTGAAATAGATGCTTCCTAAGCAGCTTCCTTTCCCTTTCCCTTGTCTTCCACAATTCCTGTAGAGGGAGGCATCGCTTGTTGGTTGTGGAGCCTGATCTTCCTTATTCATAGGTCATGTTTCAGCCATGTCTGGATCCAATTCCATGATGGGGGGTTTGGGGGGGATTTACCCCCCAAAGTAGTCATCATGGGTGGTCCAGGGGGGGCAAAGACTAGTTTGGGAGCCCCCCCTTGGTGGGGGTTTAGGGAGAGCGACCCCGTAGCGAAAATTTCAGAAAAAAATGCCTTGTAAAATGTTGTAATTTCATATTCATGACTTGGTAAATAATGGGTGATTTACGGGACCATGGTATTGGGTGTCCCATAGTATTTTCCCATGGTAATCCATCTTTAAAAGGAAGGCATTGTAATACGGATGTGTATTGTAGCATTGTAAAGATATCTGATTGTGAGAGAGAGACTGTGAGAGAGTGTAGAGGAAGTTGCAGCAGATATGCTGCAAATTGTATCACTCCATTTGTTGGATGGTATAGTAATAAGGACTTGCAATTTATGTGCGGATGTAGTCCATATTGGGTGAACTGCGTTATATTGGTGTCTCTCCTATAATTTGTTATATGCGATTTATATTTGCATCTTGTTTATCATTATTGCTTTGTGATCCTGTTTTTCTAACAATTGGTATGAGAGCCAAAGGTCTATTTGGGAGATAAACTAGCAAGAAAGAATAGTTCCTAGTTCAAGTGTGAGCAATGGTGGAAGAAGGAAAGTTTAAGGTCGATAAGTTTAACTGGAAAAACTACCAGTTATGGAAGATGAAAATGGAGGACTATTTGTATAAGAAGGATCTATTCCTACCATTCGGAGGAAAAGAAAAATAGTTGGCGACTATGAAGGACGAAGAATGGGAGGTTCCTGATAGAAAGGCACTGGGAACAATATGACTATGCCTAGCTTTGTCATTGGATTTCAATATTTCAAAAGAAAAGACAACAGAGGGTCTGATGAGTGCATTGGGTAAGCTGAATGAAAAACCCTTGGCTACCAACAAAGTATTTCTAATGAAGCGTTTATTTAATATGAAGATGTAACAAGGTGGATCTGTTGCTGATCATTTAAATGAATTTAATATGATTACAAATCAGCTAAGTTCTGTAAAAGTGAACTTTGATGATGAGGTTAGGGCTCTTCTAATCTTGTGCTCATTTCAAAAAAGTTGGAATGGCTTGGTCATGGCTGTAAGTAACTCTGTATCTTATTCAAACACTTTGAAATTTGATGATTTTGTTGGTGTTATTCTTAGCGAGAAAATGCGAAGGAAAAGCACAGGTGAGACATCAGGTAATGTTTTGACCATGGAGAGCAGGGGAAGACAAAGGGAGAGATGAAAGAGACCAGGTAATCGCAAAAATTCTAGGAAGGGAAAATCCAAGTCAATATTGGGAAAGATAGAGTGCTGAAACTGTGGAAATAAATGACACTTGAAGAAAGACTGCATATCTCTAAAGAAGAAAGGATATGGACAATAAGAGACTACTTAGGAAGAAAATGTAGCAGGTGATCTATTACAAGATGCTTTGATTCTTGCATTAGATCATACCAGTGATTAATAGGTAGTAGATTCAGGGGCTTCATGTCATGCTACAACCCATAGGAAATTCTTTCATGATTATGTTCTAGGCGATTTTGGACATGTTTTATTGGGTGATGATGAACCATGTAAAATTGTTGGAATGGGTAAGGTATAGATAATGTTCAAGAATGGTGAATGGCTGTTGAAATTTGTAAGGCATATTCCTGGTATGAAAATAAATCTGATCTTAACAGGAAGGTTGGGAGATGGTGGTTGTTTATCTATGTTTGGAGAAACGGGGTGGAAGATCACCAAAGGATCAATGGTGATAGAAAAATGAGATAGGATAGGTACGTTGTATTTATGTCCTCATAATAATGACTGTTCTATCTCTTTAGCTTCCACAGGAACATATACAACATTGTGGCAACATAGGCTTGGCCACATGACTGATAACGGGATGCATATTCTCCACTCAAGGAAGTTGTTGCTAGATCTGAAGCAGGTACGTTTGGAATTATGTGACAACCGTGTTTATGGAAAACAAAAGAGAGACAGGTTTCTCAGGGTTGGGAAACAAAAGAAAAGTGAAAAGTTAGAGTTTGTACATATAGATGTATGGGGACCGACTCAGGTAAAATATCTTGGTGGCTCTCGTTATTATGTTACTTTTATTGATGATGCAACTAGAAAAAATTGGGTTCATTGCATTAGACAGGAATCTGATGTGTTTTCTACTTTTAATAAATGGAAATATTTGGTTGAGAATGAGAAAGGAAAAAGGTTGAAGTTTCTCGGATATGATAATAGAGGTGAATACTGCGGCAAGGAGTTTGATAGTTACTATTCATACCATGGGATTCATAGAGAGAAGGAAATCCCATGAACACCACAAGAAAATGATGTATTAGAAAGGATGAATAGAACAATCATGGAGCATGCAAGGTGTATGAGATTGCATGCAGGGTTTCCCTTACAGTTTTGGGTGGATGCTATAGATACTGTTGTTTACTTAATAAACAAAGGGCATTCAAGTGATTTGGATAGAGGTATTCCAGAGGAGGCATGGACAATTAAAAATGTAAACTACTCTTTTATGATAACTTTTGGTTGTGAATCATTTGTCCATATTGATAAAGAAAATGGAACAAAGCTTGAGGCTAAATCCAAGAAATGCACCTTTATTGGATATGAGGTTGATGATTTTGGTTATAGATTATGGGATTATGAAAATAACAAAATAATTAGGAGTAGAGATGTGGTATTCAATGAAAAGGTCATGTAGAAAGATCAGTTACAGGGAAAGAAACAGGAAAAGGAAAACACATAGTACATATTTCTTGATGAAATCAAAGAAAATGAAGTTCCGAAGGTGCCAAAAAATCAAGAACAATAGAAGGTACCTAAAACTCTTGCAAGTGTTAGAAGATCTACCAGGTTAAGTAAATCGCCCGAATGATTCTCTCCTTCACTATATTATTTATTGATGACTGATTCTGGTGAACTAGAATGTTATGAAGAAGCAATGCAGGTGGAAACTAGGAAGAAGTGGGGACAAGGAATGAACGAGGAGATGGAGTCATTGGTAAGAAACTAGACTTCGTATTTGGTTCAGTTTCCTTCTAGTAAAAGAACTTTGCAGAATAAATGGGTTTATAGGTTGAAGGAGAAAGATGGAGTAAAGAAGCGATACAAGGCCAGACTTGTTGTAAAGGGGTTTGCACAGAAGAAAGGTATAGATTTTGATGAAATATTTTCTCGTGTTGTTAAAATGACTTCAATTATAACTATTTTAAGTCTAGTGGCGATAGAAGATTTGCATCTTGAACAGTTAGATGTAAAAACAACCTTTCTCCATGGGGATTTGGAGGAAGATATTTATATGTAGCATCCATAGGGGTATGAGGTTGAACGGAAGGAGAATTTGGTATGCAGGTTGAAAAAGAGCTTGTATGGCCTGAAGCAAGCTCCAAGGCAGTGGTATTTGAAATTTGACAGGTTTATGACAAAACAAGCTTATAGTAGATGCCATTTTGACCACTGTGTTTATTTCAAGAGGCCAGATAATGGAAGATATATTATCTTGTTATTGTATGTGGATGACATGCTTGTTGCAACATCTAACATGCAGGATATAAATGTGCTCAAAAGGAAGTTAGCTAATTCATTTGCCATGAAGGATTTGGGTGCTACAAAGCAAATCCTTGGTATCATAATATTAAGAGATAGGAAAAATTGTTAATTTTAAACCAAATAGACATGCAAGATCACTGAAAGAAACATAATCACAAGATAGACACAGAATATACCCCGGGAAACCCTCATGGGGTAGAAAACCCAGCAAAGCTTTCCTCAATAAGATGATCAACCAAAATACAAGATGTGCTCCTTCTTCCTTTGACTCCTTAGCAGATCTCCCAGACAAGTGCGCACTCTTCCACAAGTGAGTGAATGATCTAATGAGGAGTTCACCTCCTCTATTTATACTAACCCCCAACTGACTAAAAGACCTAATGGGGCCGACCTCTCCTGGAGAAGTCTAATAACCCCTAAAATATAACTACAGGGCCGACCCCCACATGGTGGGTCTAATAACCTTAGTTAATACAAACCCCTGGAGGAATAAACATCTCCAGATACATGATAGGGTTACCTCGGAGGAATGAAACATCTCCGGAATAATAAAGTACAAATATAATATTCTTTGAAGTTACAATATTCAACACTCCCCCTTAACGAGAAGGATATTATAACAACATCTGCAGGAGCAAGGAGTTATCATACATGATACATCTATATATAATCGGAAGCTTTCTTCAATTCATCTTCATCAGTAACTCAACCAGTTACTGTAACATCAATGTCAATTGTGTTGATATCACTACAATCATCAGCATCGTCACCATACGATTATCAGCATCGTCATCACACGATCATCATCATCGTCATCACACGATCATCAACATCGTCATCACACGATCATCAGCATCGTCACCATACGATCATCAGCATCGTCATCACACGATCATCAACATCGTCATCACACGATCATCAGCATCGTCATCATACGATCATCAGCATCGTTATCAGCATCATCATCACACGATCATCAGCATCGTCATCACACGATCATCAGCATCGTCATCACACGATCATCAGCATCGTCATCACACGATCATCAGCATCGTCATCACACGATCATCAACATCGTTATCAGCATCGTCATCACACGATCATCAGCATCTTCATCACACGATCATGTTCCAGGATGATCAATCCTGCTCCCTTTAGGACATAGGTCCATGGATGATACAATCCGATCTTCAGTTCTCAGAGACATTAGTCTACGGATCAATTCTGGGACCTTAGTCCGGGGACGATGCAATCCCCTGCCTGTTCATTCAGGACTTCATTTTTCGGAGACCTAGTCTACGGCTCTATTCTGGGACCTCAGTCCGGGGACGATGCAATCCCCTGCCTGTTCATTCAGGACTTCATTATCGGAGACCCAGTCTACGGCTCTATTCTGGGACCTCAGTCTGGGGATGATGCAATCCCCTGCCTGTTCATTCAGGACTTCATTATCGGAGACCCAGTCTACGGCTCTATTCTGGGACCTCATTCCGGGGATGATGCAATCCCCTGCTTGTTCATTCAGGACTTCATTATCGGAGACCCAGTCTACGGCTCTATTCTGGGACCTCAGTCCGGGGATGATGCAATCCCCTGCCTGTTCATTCAGGACTTCATTATCGGAGACCCAGTCTACGGCTCTATTCTGGGACCTCAGTCCGGGGACGATGCAATCCCCTGCCTGTTCATTCAGGACTTCATTATCGGAGACCCAGTCTACGGCTCTATTCTGGGACCTCAGTCCGGGGACGATGCAATCCCCTGCCTATTCATTTAGGACTTCATTCTCGAAGACCTCACGTCTACGGCTCTCTTTAGGACTGAAAGTCCAGGGATGATCCAATCCCCTCAACTGTCCACTAAGGAATTCATTCTTGGAGACCTCACGTCCACGGCTCTCTTTAGGATTGAAAGTCCAGGGATGATCCAATCCCCTCAACTGTCCACTAAGGACTTCATTCTCGAAGACCTCACGTCTACGGCTCTCTTTAGGACTGAAAGTCCAGGGATGATCCAATCCCCTCAGCTGTCCACTAAGGACTTCATTCTCGAAGACCTCACGTCTACGGCTCTCTTTAAGACTGAAAGTCCAGGGATGATCCAATCCCCTCAACTTTCCACTAAGGACTTCATTCTCAGAGACCTCACGTCTACGGCTCAATTTAGGAACCGAAGTCCAGGGATGATACAATCCCTCTTCTTTCTCGAAGACCTCTGTCTACGGCTCATTTTAGAACAAGTGTTCAAGGATGATACAATCCCCGCATGTATTCTCATCAATACAAGTACAAGTATCCTCATCCATATAAGTACATTAATCAATACATGTATCATCATCAACAATATGTATACATCATACATCAAAAGCATGTATCCAACGTCAAAAGCATGTATACATCCATCATCAAAAGCATGTATTCTCACTAATACATCTAACATCAAAGGCATGTATACATCTATCATCAAAAGCATGTATTCTCACTAATACATCTAACATCAAAGGCATGTATACATCTATCATCAAAAGCATGTATACATCTAGCATGTATTCTCACTAATACATCTATCATCAAAAGCATGTATAAGTAAAACTAAGTATTCTAAATATAGTAGTCCTAAATTTAAATATTTCTAAGTAACTAGGTGTAGTGATAAGGTAGCCTCATCATTGATGAGACAAACTTGTCATCAGAGATCATACTACTCCCCCTTTCGAGGAGGGTCCTTTTGAACTACACCAATCTTGTCTCGGAAGTATTCAAACTTCACTCGAGACAAAGGTTTGGTCAAGATGTCAGCAATTTGATCTTCAGTGCTCACATACTCCAGCTTGATAGCTCCCTTCTGTACCATATCTCGTATATAAAAATAACGGATCTCTATGTGTTTTGAATTATCATGGAACACAGGATTATCTGTCATCTTGATGCAGCTTTGATTATCACACATAATTACAGTGGGATCCATTTCTAAGTCAAACATTCCAGATAGCAGTTTCCGAAGCCATACTGCTTCACAGCTGGCAGAGCAGGCAGCTATATATTCTGCCTCAGCAGAGCTGAGGGCCACACTAGATTGTTTCTTGCTGAACCATGAGATCATGGCGGATCCAAGACCATAACATCCTCCTGAAGTACTCTTTCTATCTGAGACACTACCTTCCCAGTCAGAGTCTGAGTAACCATGTAACTTGAGTTCATGACTTCCGTGATAAAGTAAACCAAAATCCAATGTACCTTTTAGGTACCTCATTATATGTTTTGCAGCTATTAGATGAACCTTTCTAGGTTCTACTAAATACTGACTTAGGGTATTAACAGCAAAGCATATGTCTGGCCTAGTATTTGTTAAATACATTAGTGACCCAATGATTTGTCTATATAGAGTTAGGTCCACTAATTCTGATGAGTCATTAACCAAAATCTTCAAGTTGGAGTCCATGGGAGTGGCCATGGGTTTACACTCCAACATGTCAAATCTTTTCAGAATCTCCACAGCATATTTACCTTGATTTAGAAAGATTCCTCTTGGTTCTTGCCATACTTCTAAGCCTAAGAAGTAGTGCATTAATCTGAGATCTTTCATCTCGAATTCTGAAGAAAGCTTCTTCTTGCTTTCAATAATTTGTTTCTCATTTCCAGTTAGAAATAGATCATCGACATATAACAATAGTATAACTGGTTCATCATCCATTACTTTGAGATAAAGGTTTGGGTCAGCTTTACTCTTGGTAAAGCCCATGCTAGTTAAGAAACTGTCAATCCTTCCATACCAAGCCCTGGGAGCTTGTTTCAACCCATATAATGCCTTTTTCAGTTTGCATACATGAGTCCTTCCGTCATTGACCTCAAACCCTTGTGGTTGTTCTATGTATACTTCTTCTTCAATTACACCATTCAGAAAAGCTGTCTTAACATCCATTTGGTGTAATTTCCACTTCATCATGGATGCAAGTGCCATGATAGTTCTAATTGAAGTATACCTGGCAACTGGTGCAAATGTTTCTTCATAGTCAATTCCCTCCTTCTGAGAGAATCCTCTGGCTACAAATCTTGCTTTGTATTTTTCAATGCTTCCATCCGCAGCATGTTTTATTTTGAAGATCCATTTGGAAGAAACCACACTTTTATCTTTTGGTTTGGGGACTATATCCCAAACATCATTTTTCATTATTGACTGATATTCTTCTGTCATTGCTTCTACCCATTCTTTCTTCTGAGCAGCCTCTTCAAAGCTAGTAGGTAGTTGATCTACAAGATCACACATCAAGGCCATATAGTTGGACACCAGTTTTGGTTTCTTCCTTTCTCTAGTGGAGCCTTCAGGAGCACCATATCTTTCAGCTCCTTGAATAATGTCTCTAGCCCATGCTGGTCTTCTTTTCCTAGATAATTCTGTAACAGGGGGTTCTTGTAGTTCCAGCATGTCATGATCCTCTGGTGCATCCTCTTCAGGGATGTGAATAGTCTCTGAGATTCTGGGAGATGAATCTTCTTCATAAACTTCTTCAAGTTGACACTTTATGGATTTCTTGAGAGCTGCTTCCTCATCAAAAGTTACATCTCTACTTATTTCTATATGATGGAAACTTGGTATGTAGATTCTGAAGGCTTTGGAAGTTTCACAATAACCAACAAACAATCCCTTCTTGCCTAAGGGATCCAACTTGGTTCTCTTTTCTTTTGGAATGTGGATGTACACAGGACACCCAAAAATTTTAAGATGACTTACCTCAGGCTTCTTTCCTGTAAAGACTTCTTCTAGTGTTTTGAAATGAAGAGCACTGTGAGATAGTCTATTTTGTACATATACTGCTGTCTTGGCTGCCTCAGCCCATAGATACATGGGAAGATCTTGGTCATGTATCATAGTCTTTACAGCTTCCATGATAGTTCTATTTTTCCTCTCAGCTACCCCATTTTGTTGGGGATTGTATGGAGTGGTTAGTTCCCTCTTAATTCCAGCTTCTTTACAAAAGTCTTCAAATTCCTTTGAAGTATATTCTCCGCCATTATCTGTTCTGAGAATCTTGATTCTCTTATCTGAGAGATTTTCTATTAGGGCCTTGAACTCTTTGAATTTTCCAAAGACTTCATTCTTACCTTTTAGGAAGTATATCCAAGTTTTCCTTGAATAGTCATCAATGAATGAGAGATAGTATTCAAACCCACTTAGAGAAGTGGTGGGCATAGGTCCACATACATCTGAGTGTATTAGCTCTAGAGAGTTCTTAGTCTTTGTTTCACTTTTTGGAAAGGGATTCTTGACATTCTTCCCTTTCTTACATCCTTTACATGAGCCATCATGATCAGCCTTCAAATCTGGTAAACCTATAACCACCTTGCTTACAAAGGGTAAGGCTTTATAGTTGATGTGAGCTAGTCTTCTATGCCATAGCTCACTGGGACTAGAAACTTCATGAGCAAGGGCAGATTCTGGATGACCCTTGAGTTTATAAAGTCCTCCTTCTTCTTCACCAATGACAATTGCATCTTTGATTGATTTTCCTTTGGACCACATGAGTACTTGTCCATCTATGAATGCTACTCTAAAGCCTTTCTTGTCTAGTGCTGAGATAGAGAGTAGATTCTTCTTTAAACCTGGGACATATAAGATTTCTTTCATTTTTAATGGTGTTCCTGAATCAAGCTTGTAGCTTTCTTCACCAATTCCCTTGATGGGATATTGATAATCATCTCCTAAAGATACCTTTTGGGGTGAAGACTTTTCTTCGATCCTGGAGAGAATTTCCTTATGACCTGTCATGTGCTTTGAAGCACCACTGTCAATGAGCCAAGTGCCTTCACCAGGAGACACAGATCCAGAGAGAGCAGAAAATAGTACATATTCTTCTGGATCTTCTTTCTTCACTTTAGATCTTTTCTTTTGAGGTCTTTCCTCCACTTCTTCTTCTTCTTCTTCTTCTTCTTCTTCTTCTTCACTATCATCTTCTGCCATATGAGCATGATGTCTTTTGTGGACAAACCTTTTCTTCTTCTTCTCTGGAAGGGTACAGTCTCTAGCATAGTGTCCTAGCTTAAGACAATTGAAACATTGGACTGTGGAGTTGTCTCCTCCTTTCCTTTTGAATCTATGAGAAGGTTGAGACCTTTTGAAGTTCACCTTCTTGAAGTAGCCTCTCTTTCCTCTTTTGGTGTGGGTGGCCAAAGCTTGGTCATCTTCTTTGAGAAGAGCTTCTCTGTTGGAAACCCTAGCCTCTTCTTGAACACAATCTTCCCATACTACATCAAACTTCATGCTTTCTTTTCTGGCACACATGGTTTGTATGAAAGATTCCCAAGATCTTTGTTTTTTAAAAGTCTACCTTGTGTGTAAAATTTTGGATTTTATACCTTATAAGTATTAAAAAAAAAATATTGTGTGATTTTTTTTCTCATACAGCTATATGAAAATAGAAATAAATAAATAAATATGAATCGATATCATTTTAGATATTTATATTAAGTATTTAAAAAAACTTATGATTATTTTTCCATTATATCTATATAGAAATACAAATTATTATAAAAAAAATTCAATAATATCATTTTTTACTTTTTAAATAATTATATTAATTGAGATATATCATTTACCTTTACTTGCATATTTCAAATTCGAGATAGTAATGACTTGTAACGGTTTCCATAAAAACATTATTTTGTAAAATGAATTTATGACTATTTTCTCATGTGTGAGATGATTAGATTAGTAGATTTCTTAATTAAAATATATATGATAATTAAGTATGGTTAATTATCTTTAAGAAATGTTAAAAATTGACTATAGTTGAACATGGTTGACCATGGTTCAATTTGATTGACCATGTTTAATTATAATTAACTGTGTTGACTATGGTTAACCATGGTTGATTATATTTGATTATGGTTTGGCCATGGTTGACCATGTTAATTAGTATTAATCATGCTTGACTATGATTTGAGCATGATTGACTAAGTTTGATTATAGATGACCATGATTGACCATGGCTCACTAGGTTTACCATCTTTAATTATGTTTGACCATGGTTAACTATCCTTGAACGTGATTACTCATTTTTTACCATAGTTTATTTATGATTGCCCATATTGACTTTCATTAACTAGTATGGTTGAAAATGTTTGACATAAATATTGATTTAATTTTTAATTTAAAAACAAGATTATCTAAAATATTGGCAAGGTTAAATATTTTCTTTTTATAGAAACATTTGTTTTACTTTCATAATTAGCACTAGGTTGTGGGTTCAATTCCTAAAACCTTCCCAACATGAAATTTGAAAAATAACCCCTAATTAAGATTTGGTATGGAGAGTTGGACAAGTGGTCTGTGAGGTGAGGTGAGGTGGAGAAGTGGTCTTTACGGTGAGTTGATGGTCTTTAAGTTGAGTTGAGTAAGTTTGATTTCAACACAAACTTTTAGATCAAGGTCTTAAAAATTATAATGCTGTGTTTTCTATGTTATGAATATTAGAATAGAAAAATAGAGAAATTAAATTAAAATGAAGTTTATGATTTCTAATATTCTATTATTTACCAACATAAATCTATTTTAAACAAGGATATATTAAGTCTTTAAGAAGGATTCAATTTTTTGAGATATAATTTTTTTTTTCTCTCTTTTTTTTTAACACTTAAAAATAATTACACTAGAAAAATAGATCTATACTAGTTTTAATTTTTTAATTAATAATACTAATATATATACATAACTAATTATTAATATATTAAATAATGTATTAAGAAAGACTATTTATAACAAATATGAAATTTATTAATATTTATAGGGTATTTAATATATAAAAAATATTAACATTCTTTTAATATTTACAATTAAATTCATAATAAATAAATACACATATATGGTGGATAAAATTAATATTTAATCTATATTAAATATTAATTTTAATATTTGATTTTAATAAATAAATACACATGTATGGTGAATAAAATTAATATTTAATCTATATTAAATATTAATATTAATATTTGATATTAAAATTAAATATTAAAATTAATATTATGTTTAATATGAAATATTTAGTAACGATATTAATATTATTATTTTAGTACTAAATATTTATTTTTAATTTTAATATTTAATATTGTTTTTAATTTTAATATTCAATTCTTGTATTATTTAATAAAAGATACAATCATATAAATAGATAGAATGAATGAATGTCAAAATAAATATTAAGGAATTATGTTGCATTGTGATGTTCGTGAAGGGTTATGCTAAATTGTGACATTTCTTAATGGTTATGTCACATTGTGATGTTAATAAGCATGTATTTATATGATGAGATAGGAACATGGAGTAAAACATGTGACATTGCTACAATAAATAAATGTATGCCACATTATGATGTTCCTTAGGGTTATGTTGGATTGTCATGTTATTCAATGGTTATGTTGGAATGCATTGCTTATCAATAAATACATGGCAATGTGACACATTTTTATTGGTTATGTTGAATTTTTCTACCCATGAATAATTAGATGGCATTATGAAACATATATATTTATAGGATGTGTATATCTATTCTAACGCTCATCTTAGTCGACTGAAGCCAACTTGCTATCTCACACAATGGTTACATCACAATATGATGTTCTTCATGAATTATGTCACATTGTGATGACTTATGGAAGAAAAACAACATCCACTCACTATAATGTCAAATGTTGAAAACTAAATTACAACAAAGAGATGGTGTTCAATTATTTTTCACTTACTAAACATCTACTTCAAATTCAAAGAAAATTAAAGAGAAATCAAACCATTTAGAGTTTTTATATGGATAACTTTGTTGAATATTGTAACTTCTAAGAATATTATATTTGTACATTATTTATTCTGGAGATGTTCCATCCCTCCGATGTGATTTTATTATGTATCCGGAGATGTTTATTCCTCCGAGGAATTGTGATAACTAGGGTTGTTAGACCCACCATGTGGGGGTTGGCCCTGAAGTTAGGTTTTAGGGGTTATTAGACTTCTCCACGAGAGGTCAGCCCCATTAGGTATTTTTGGTGGTCAGGAGTGTGTATAAATAGAGGAGGTGAACTCCTCATTAGATCACTCACTCACTTGTGAAAAGAGGCGCACTTGTCTGGGAGATCTGCTAAGGAGGAATAGAAGGAGGGAGCACATCTTGTATTTTGGTTAATCATCTTATTGAGGAAAGCTTTGCTAGGTTTTCTACCCCATGAGGGTTTTCCAGGGTAAATATTGTGTCTATCTTGTGATTAGGATTCTTTCAGTGATCCTGCTAGTCTATTTGGTTTAAATTTAACATGGTATCAGAGCCATACTGAATAGGACATCTTTCACAAGGTAAGAATACCTCTCTCTCTCTTCGGTGAAGTTAGGGTTTCAGCCCAAAGTTGGTATTATTGAATTTTGGTTGCATGGCTGGATATCCCTTTTCAATACCTTTCTTTTAAGCCCTATATCAAACTTTTTGGTTGGGTAGAACTCCGAAAAATACAAACCCTAATTCTACCAAAAGTGTGATACATCAGATTTTGGTTTCAGAAAAAAGTTGGAATTTTTGAATTCTGATTACATGGGTGGATAGCCCTTCTCAAGAGCATTATTTTGAGCTATAGATCGAACTTTTTGGTTGAGTAGAACTCCGAAAAAGTCAAACCCTAATTCTACCAAAAGTGCGATAAAATTCTATTCCAGATTCCGGAAAAGTGAAAAGTAACTTTTCAGGTAAGTCTGCTCTATCTCTTGGACTCCCCCAAGAGAATATGGCTCCAAACACTAAGCTTGAAGACAAGCTAGAAGGTATAGAAAATTTCTGGGCATGGAAATACAGAATTGGTCTCATTCTTGAGGAGAATGATCTTGCTCAGTATATCAAGGAAGAAGTTGCAGAACCAGAAGGAGATGAAGCCAAAGAAAAGCATAGGAAGGATTTGATTAGGGAAAAGAGAATCATAGCTGATTCCATTAAAGACCACTTGATTCCCCAAGTGGCCTCCAAGAAGACTCCAAAGGAAATGTATGATGCCCTAGGAAGAATGTATGAAGGAAAGAACATCAATAGGAAGATGAACCTGAGGACTCAATTGAAGAGCACTAAGATGCACAAAGGAGAATCCATTCAAGACTACTTCTCAAGGGTTTCACAAATCAAGGAACAACTAGATGCAATTGGTGATACCCTTGATGAGGATGAACTTGTGATGACTGCTCTCAATGGTCTCACTAGATCTTGGGAGTCATTTATACAAACCATGTGTGCCAGGAAAGAGAGCATGAAGTTTGATATAGTATGGAAGGATTGTGTTCAAGAAGAAGCTAGGGTTGCAAACAGAGAAGCTCTTCTCAAAGAGGATGACCAAGCTTTGGCCACTCATACCAAAAGAAGAAGAATGAGTCATCTCAAGAGAGTTGACCACAAAGGATCTCAACACTTCTCTAGATCTAACAAGAGAAGAGGACCAAATTCAGCAAGAGGTCTTTCCACAGTAGAATGCTACAATTGTCATAAATTAGGACACATCTCCATATTTTGTCCTTCTCAAAAGAAGAAGTTCTTCCACAAAAGACATCATGCACATATGGCAGAAAATGATAATGAAGAAGAAGAAGAGGAAGAAGATGAAGAAGAAGAAGAGGTAGAGGTAAAGCCTAAAAGGAAAAGATGTAAGGTGAAGAAAGAAGATCCAGAAGAATATGTTCTATTCTCTGCACTCTCTGGATCTGTATCTCCTGGAGAAGATACATGGCTCATTGATAGTGGTGCTTCCAAACACATGACAGGTCAAAGGAAGACCTTCTCAAATATTGAAGAAAAGTCTTCTTCACAAAAAGTATCTCTAGGAGATGACTACCAATATCCCATCAAAGGAATTGGTGAAGCTAGCTATAAGCTAGATTCTGGAACACCCTTGAAGATGAAAGACATCTTATATGTACCAGGTTTAAAGAAGAACCTTCTCTCTATTTCAGCACTAGATAAGAAAGGTTTTAGAGTAGCCTTCATAGATGGACAAGTACTCATGTGGTCCAAAGGAAAAACAATTAAAGATGCAGTTGTTATTGGTGAAGAAGAAGGAGGTCTCTATAAACTCAAGGGCCATCTAGAAGCTGCCCTTGCACATGAGATCTCTAGCCCCAGTGAGCTATGGCATAGAAGATACACACCCATCAACTTTAAAGCCTTACCCTATGTAAGCAAGGTAGTCATAGGATTACCAGATTTGAAAGCTGATCATGATGGCTCATGTAAAGGGTGTAAGAAAGGGAAAAATATTAAGAACCCCTTTCCAAAGAGTGAAACAAAGACTAAGAACATTTTAGAACTAATACACTCGGATGTATGTGGACCAATGCCCACCACTTCTCTAAGTGGGTTTGAATACTATCTTTCATTCATTGATGACCATTCAAGGAAAACTTGGATATACTTCCTGAAAGGTAAGAATGAAGTCTTTGGAAAATTTAAAGAGTTCAAGGCTCTAATAGAAAATCTATCAGAGAAGAGAATCAAGATTCTCAGAACAGATAATGGCGGAGAAGTTACCTCAAAGGAATTTGAGGACTTTTGTAAAGAAGCTGGAATTAAAAGGGAACTAACTACTCCTTATAATCCCCAACAAAATGGGGTGGCTGAAAGGAAAAATAGAACAATCATGGAAGCTGTGAAGACCATGATACATGATCAAGATCTTCCCATGTATCTATGGGCTGAAGCAGCCAAGACAACAGTATATGTGCAAAATAGATTATCTCATAGTGCTCTTGAGTTCAAAACTCCAGAAGAAGTGTTTATAGGTAAGAATCCTGAGGTAAGTCATCTTAAAATATTTGGGTGTCCTGTGTACATCCACATTCCAAAAGAAAAGAGAACCAAGTTGGACCCTTCTGGTAAGAAGGGAATATTTGTTGGTTATTGTGAATCATCCAAAGCCTTCAGAATTTACATTCCAGGCTTTCATCAAATATAAATAAGTAGAGATGTAACATTTGATGAAGAAGTAGCTCTCAAGAAATCCAAGAAGTGCCAACTTGATGAAATCTATGAAGAAGATACTTCTCCCAGAATCACAGAGGCTGTACCCATGCCTGAAGATGATTCTCCAGAGGATCATGACATGTTGGAACCACAAGAGCCTCCTATTACAGACTTATCTAAGAAAAGAAGGCCAGCATGGGCTAGAGATATTATTCAAGGGGCTGAAAGATATGGAGCTCCTGAAGGCTCCACTAGAGAAAGAAAGAAACCAAAACTAGTGTCCAACTATATGGCCTTGATGTGTGATCTTGTGGATCAACTACCTACTAGCTATGAAGAGGCAGCTTAGAAGAAAGAATGGGTAGAAGCAATTACAGAAGAATATCAGTCAATAATGAAAAATGATGTTTGGGATATAGTTCCCAAACCAAAAGATAAAAGTGTGGTTTCTTCCAAATGGATTTTCAAAATAAAACATGACGCAGATGGAAGCATTGAAAAATACAAAGCAAGATTTGTAGCTAGAGGATTCTCTCAGAAGGAGGGAATTGACTATGAAGAAACATTTGCACCAGTTGCTAGGTATACTTCAATTAGAACTATCATGGCACTTGCATCCATGATGAAGTGGAAATTACACCAAATGGATGTTAAGACCGCTTTTCTGAATGGTGTAATTGAAGAAGAAGTATACATAGAGCAACCTCAAGGGTTTGAGGTTAATGATGGAAGATCTCATGTATGCAAATTGAAGAAGGCATTATATGGGTTGAAACAAGCTCCCAGGGCTTGGTACGGAAGAATTGAGAATTTCTTAACTAGCATGGGCTTTACCAAAAGTAAAGCTGACCCAAATCTTTATCTCAAAGTGATGGATGATGAACCAGTTATATTGCTGTTATACGTAGATGATCTATTCCTAACTGGAGATGAGAAGCAAATTATTGAAAGCAAGAAGAAGCTTTCTTCAGAATTCGAGATGAAAGATCTCGGATTAATGCATTACTTCTTAGGCTTAGAAGTATGGCAAGAACCAAAAGGAATCTTTCTAAATCAAGGTAAGTATACTGTGGAGATTCTCAAAAGATTTGATATGTTGGAGTGTAAAGCCATGGCCACTCCCATGGACTCCAACTTAAAGTTATTAGTTAATGATTCATCAAAATTAGTGGACATAACTCTATATAGACAAATCATTGGATCATTAATGTACTTAACCAATACTAGGCCTGATGTATGCTTTGCTGTAAATACCCTAAGTCAGTATCTAGTAGAACCTAGAAAGGTTCACTTAATAGCTGCAAAGCATATAATGAGGTACCTAAAAGGTACATTAGATTTTGGCCTATTTTATCTTGGAGGTCATGAACTCAGACTACATGGTTACTCAGATTCTGATTGGGCAAGTAGTGTCTCAGATAGAAAAAGTACTTCAGGTGGATGTTATGGTCTTGGATCTGCCATGATCTCATGGTTCAGCAAGAAACAATCGAGTGTGGCCCTCAGTACTGCTGAATCTGAATATATAGCTGCCTGCTCTGCTAGCTGTGAAGCAGTATGGCTTCGAAAACGTTTATCTGGAGTGTTTGACTTAGAAATGGACCCCACTGTGATTATGTGTGATAATCAAAGCTGCATCAAGATGACTGAAAATCCTGTATTTCATGATAAGTCAAAGCACATAGAGATCCGATACTTTTATATACGAGATGTGGTGCAGAAAGGAGCTATCAAGCTAGAGTATATAAGCACTGAGGATCAAATTGCTGATATCCTGACCAAACCTCTGTCTCGAGTGAAGTTTGAACATTTCCGAGACAAGCTTGGTGTAGTTCAGAAGGACCCTCCTCGAAAGGGGGAGTAGCACAGTATCTGACAAACAAGTCTATCTCATCAATGATGAGGTTACCTATTTACTGCACTTATTTACCTAGAATTATTTAGATGTAGGACTCTTATATTCTTTATTTTGATGATAGATGTATACATGCTTTTGATGATAGATGTATACATGCTTTTGATGATTAGATATACATGCTTTTGATGATAGATGTATACATGATTTTACATGTTGTGGTTATATATGTTTTGATGATAATGATACATGTTGTGGTTATACATGTTTTGATGATGATGATACATGTTGTGGTTATACATGTTTTGATGATGATGATACATGTTGTGGTTATACATGTTTTGATGATGATGATACATGTTGTGGTTATACATGTCTTGATGATGATGATACATGTTGTGGTTATACATGTCTTGATGATGATGATACATGTTGTGGTTATACATGTTTTGATGATGAGGATACATGTTTTGTTATACATGTTGTGAAGGGATTGAATCATTCCTGGACTTCAGTCCTAAAGAAGAGCCGTAGACGTATGTCTTCGAAAATCAAGTTCTTGGTGAACATGTGAAGGGATTGGATCATTCCTGGACTTCAGTCCTAAAGAAGAGCCGTAGACATAAGTCTTCGAGAATGAAGTCCTTGGTGGGCGGTGAGGGATTAAGTCATCCTTGGACGTAGGTCCTAAATGCACGGTTGAGGATTAAGTCATCCTTGGATGTAGGTCCTAAATGCACGGTTGAGGATTAAGTCATCCTTGGACGTAGGTCCTAAATGCACGGTTGAGGATTAAGTCATCCTTGGACGTAATTCCTAAATGTACGGTTGAGGATTAAGTCATCCTTGGACGTAGATCCTAAATGCACGGTTGAGGATTAAGTCATCCTTGGACGTAGGTGCTAAATGCACGGTTGAGGATTAAGTCATCCTTGGACGTAGATCCTAAATGCACGGTTGAGGATTAAGTCATCCTTGGACGTGGTCCTAAATGTACGGTGGAGGATTAAGTCATCCTTGGACGTGGTCCTAAATGTACGGTGGAGGATTAAGTCATCCTTGGACGTGGTCCTAAATGTACGGTGGAGGATTAAGTCATCCTTGGACGTCGTCCTAAATGTACGGTGGAGGATTAAGTCATCCTTGTACGTGGTCCTAAATGTATGGTGGAGGATTAAGTCATCCTTGGACACTGTCCTAAATGTACGGTAAGGATTGGATCATCCTTGGACTTTGGTCTTGTAAACTGAGCCGTAGACATGTGGTCTCCGAAAACATGATAGGACTGGATCGTCCTTGGACTTCGGTTCAAAAGGTACATGATAGGACTGGATCGTCCCTGGACTTTGGTTCAAAAGGTACATGACTGGTTTGCATCATCCTTGGACATAGAGAACTGGATTGATCGTATGATGATGATGCTGACGATCATGTGATGACGATACTGATGATCGTGTGATGACGATGCTGATGATCGTGTGATGACGATGTTGATGATCGTGTGATGACGATGTTGATCGCGATGCTGATGATCGTGTGATGACGATGTTGATCGTGATGCTGATGATTGTGCTGATGATTGTGTGATGATGATGCTGATGACCGTGTGATGACGATGCTAATGATCGTGTGATAACGATGTTGATCGTGATGCTGATGATCGTGTGATGACGATGTTGATCGTAATGCTGATGATCGTGTGTTGACGATGTTGTTATGACGATGTTGATGATTGAGCACTATCAACTCTGATGATGTTGATGTTCCAGTAACTAGTCAAGTTACTGATGATGATGAATTGAAGAAAGCTTCCGATGATATATAGATGATGTAGTAAATGACTCCTTGCTCCTGCAGATGTTGTTATAATATCCTTCTCGTTAAGGGGGAGTGTTGAATATTGTAACTTCTAAGAGTATTATATTTGTACATTATTTATTCCGGAGATGTTCCATCCCTCCGATGTGATTTTATTATGTATCCGGAGATGTTTATTCCTCCGAGGAATTGTGATAAATAGGGTTGTTAGACCCACCATGTGGGGGTCGGCCCCGAAGTTAGGTTTTAGGGGTTATTAGACTTCTCCAGGAGAGGTCGGCCCCATTAGGTATTTTTGGTGGTCAGCAGTGTGTATAAATAGAGGAGGTGAACTCCTCATTAGATCACTCACTCACTTGTGAAAAGAGGCGCACTTGTCTGGGAGATCTGCTAAGGAGGAATAGAAGGAGGGAGCACATCTTGTATTTTGGTTAATCATCTTATTGAGGAAAGCTTTGCTGGGTTTTCTACCCCATGAGGGTTTCCCAGGGTAAATATTGTGTCTATCTTGTGATTATGCTTCTTTCAGTGATCCTGCTAGTCTATTTGGTTTAAATTTAACAAACTTATTATTAATTAATAACAAGAGATGCCAAATATTATACATTTTTGTAAAAAAATTAAGAATATTTAGTAATGTTAAAATAAAAGAATCATATGTATAAGGTTATATTATTGATGTGAAATATTTCAATGCTCTTTTTCCATGCATACATTTCCATCAAAATGTGGAGAGTGGAAGAAAGTCATATTTTTAATGTGAAATATTGCATTGCTCTCTTTCCCATTTATATATCTCCATCAAAATGTGGAGACTGAAATAAAAATAAACATGATAATCTTTTTAGTATGTATAACCATACAAATAATCTATCACATTGTTGGAAAAGCTTTGCTCACAACAAATGTTGAGAATATAAAAATGTTTTTGGATAAATTACAATGTTGTAATGTGGAATAGCATAGTCCATACGTGTCGGGACAGAAAAAATAATTTGGAGATTAGAAACAAGTGCGAAGAATGGAAACATATCGAATAATAGAAATGACCCAAAAACATATGTTTACCTCATAACCTGTAAATTGTAGATGGTGTTTTGAGTGACAACACGAGTGGAAGGAATTAAAATGTGACTTGCATTGTCCATATTTGTTGGGACACAAAAAATAAAATAGAGATAAGAAACAATTGAAATAAATTAAAATATACGATATGTTATATAATATAAATCACCAATAGAAATGTTACAAGTGTGCAGCGTTTTAATCTTAAAATGTCCTAATTCTTAACAACTTCAAGGAAAGGAATACAAACATGACAGAAGTAACATTATTGTAATATTTTACTTGATACCTAATGTCGAGCAAAGAGTCAACATCTATTAGTGAAATAAAAAATAGGTGTACAATGATTAAGTAATGATGATAACCAAATCCATAAAGAAATGATATATTAAATAAGAAAGGAATTAACCTCACTTGTTACTATTACAATGAAATATGTCATAATCGTTGTTCTTCATTCTTTTTAATTGTAACAATGAAGCTTTACCCCTTTTTGCATAGCATTTGAAGGTAAACATGGGTGATATCCTAAGACCATATAGTGATTTTACCCTTGATAATGCTGTGAAGGTTAAGCCTTTCCTATTGACACTGCCAATATCAATTGTTGCCATTTATAAAGTCAATCCCTGTGATTTATGGATAGTGAGTGCCCAAGTAAGACGAAGTAGGACTTGCCTATGATTTCCTCTAGTAATTGGTGTTATTGGTACAATGCTCGTATTAGTTATGTCCCATGGCACTCTAATGTACCTGTGAAAAGAAATACTAACATACATATGGAGTTAAGGTGGTTTTCATCCAGGATTATCAAAAACTCCTTGAACAGTTCCAAGAGCACAATTCACTAAACTAGCCTCCACCCACAAGTTACATGTTAAAATGACACATTGACTAGGACACAAAAGCACCTTGCATTCTAGTTTCTCATCATCTCCATCTCACATTTCCTTATTCTGTGAAGATTCAACAACATATCATGCAATTGGTGTATTTAGTTACTTAAGCATGCAATGTGCAGTGCCCACCCTTTAGGATGGACACAAAGTTCTAAGTTTGTAAAATAAACTAAATACATAGCTCATATAGAGTTGTTTTGTAATTTATTTTTTGATAATAGAATATTTTGTTTTGTCCAAATTTATGGTGTAATTTATAGTTTGTGATGTACTATTTTTTTTATGCATACATTTAACTAATAGTTCATCAATTACTAGGAATTTTCAACAACATATAGACTTAAATTTATGCATAAAGAGATTATGCGTTATTTAACATTAGACATTTTAAATAGTATCTAGTGCATGTATATATATGATTTTCGACATTTCATTTAGAATATTAAATATAAAAAATATAACTAAAAATACCACTATAATTCCTGTATGTTAATCATTGAATGAGCCTAATTGTAGAATAATTGTCACCATAGGTTGTAGTAGATCTCGTCACTCCCGCAGGATTCCTTAGATCCCCTTAGCAATCAGAAAAATGATGTTTCCACCCTGTCAACTAGCTACAATATTGCTAGACCTGGGAAATCAACGGATATCCTAGCCCCCAATCCCACGGCCGATAATACCAATAGTAGCCTTGTCCTTATTTCAATAATCATACTGTTTGGTGAGTTTTCCCCCTCCTCATAAGATTCGTCTCCCTCCTCCAATCCTCGAGCTACCGCCCTCCTTGGAATATTTCACTTCTCAATACGAATCCTCATAGTTCTCCCCAAATAACCCCCCCCCCCCCCAAACTACTTCATTAAATCTTCACTTTATAGAAATTTTCCTCCTGCATAACTTCCCTGTCACTCCACCTCGCTAGTCTTCATGTTTTGGAAATATCAATCATTAGTGCAACACCCTTTTCAAGATAAAATGAAGATTATATATTATTTAAATCATCCTTGTTTCTCTCGAGCAGTGAAAGTATTGAAATTCTAATTACATAGGCTTATTTTGATTTGACTTCCTTTTGTTTACTCAAAGCAAGATAATTATGAATTATATGTTTAAACTCCTGAGACAATTTTCAATAATATTAAAATCACTCCACCACTTAGTTAATTGTTTTGAATAAAATAATATATATTTTGTGTGACTTTCAATATGTGAAAAGGCATAAGTCTTAAATGTTTACCCAAATCCTGATTTGACACTAAGTGTTCTAACTTGTAATAAAGTCTAGTAATCATATCATATAAAATAAAATATTATTCAAAAATATTCCCTCATATCTCCCTTAATTTAATTCATTAATATAATGTTCCTTCTTCAAATAACATGGAAACAAATCCACATTACTCAATAATTTATTAAACAAATATTTTAACTTACTTGGAATGATTCAGTCAATTACTTAACTCAATAATCCATTTTATTATTGGATCCACTATGGTTTATAGAAAATGACCAATTATAATAATAATAATTATTAAATTAATGGTGAATAATAAATAAAAATATTCATTTGTCTAATCGATAAGTGATCCAATATCAACATAGTACCTCTCTGTATTAATAAAAAAAATACCCTTAATGGTTTAATTATTCATGATCAACAATTAAATAGTACACTCTTGCAGTATTAATGTTTAACTATTATACTTCATATTGACGACACCTTCACTTGAGGATACTTACAATTGATGACATTTATTTTAATTGTTCAATACAATGTTTACATACAAAGACTAATTAACTTATTTTACACATTAGCAACTTGATCATCTATTACTTAAGTCATTTACTAAATCCTTAACTGAGTTATCTATGACAACTTATAACATTGTTAAATCCTGATAAGTATGTTGTAAACCGATAATATCACGCATCTACAAAATGTCCATGCGTGGCCAACGTATGCACAGGATGGACATGTATTATAAACATACGTCATATTTCCTATGCATAACATCTAACTAATACTAATATACCTTCATGCAACACAACAAGTATACATATAATGTAATATTACTAAAACATCAACAGTTATTTTATCAGTTAACCTTATAAGATTTCATTTCATTATTTTTATGTTTATGTTAGTTTAATCAATCAAGTATAAGAAAGGGTACCTACTACCACTAAATCGACATCAAGGAATACCCAAACCTCCACACTACTAACTAACATATCCTCACATCCTAACCTATGTCCACATCCTCCCAATCCTTCCTCTGCTAGTACAAAAGTGTATGCGAGCTATACTGACCTTACCACATAGAACCTGAGAGTGGTAGCATCAGCTAACTAGTGGACCTAGCCTCTCCTAGTAGGAATCTGACCAATGTCATCACAACAACTTGGGGAGCATGTCTCAACATGACCCTCCCACAAGCCCGGGTAACATAGTAACATAGGGTGGGAAATACATCCATCCCTGTCAACATACTGGGTCTATACCCTATCAAATCATACTTTGTTGCTATCAATATTATCGGACCGTGTCACCATATCATCAATTTTGGTTGCTAAGGTTTACTGCATGAGTAAATTCTTAGCCCATATATCAGATCAAGTATCCAGATATCCCATAACCCTTGTGTCCTGTAGGTTAGTATTTCACAAAATACACATTTTATAGAAAGCATTTCCCATCGATTACCAATTGATCCATATTATCAACATCATTTTATTTGATGTAACAATTTTAGTTCATCACAGATGCACATGACATATAATAATTCAATCAATTGCATCAAAAGGTGGTATCCTCATACTGCATCATATATTTCACATTTCATTAATGAAAAACATTTAAACATACATTGTCATCATAAAATAAATGAATCTCATGATAACCACAACATAGTAACTACATAAACATGGTAACATCATAAGCATGGTAACATTATGACATCGTAGCATTATAATCATAGTGGCAGCATAACCATAGTAAAAACATGTAACGTCCCCCAAAAATAATGATAGGACATTATGTTTTGTTTTAAAATATATAAATATATATTTATATATTGTTGTGAAATTCATTTCAATAAGAGGGCTAGATGGAAAATCTGCAGAAGAAGTCCTAGGAGGACTGTTGTAAGAAACAACTTTTATTTTAATTATTATTTTTATTTAATAAAAGGATGTAGCAGGAACAACCACGTTAAATGAGGAGATCATGCATGGAAAAGTGGGGGACAAGTTAGAGTTAACCTCTGGGAAACCAGAACAAGTGTCAGAAGTGTAATTAAGACACTAGACACACCCTGAAAATCAGGGATTTACTTAGCTGCGAAAATTCCATGAGGAATTGGCTGCTAATGGTAAGACCTAGGCAAAAACTATAAAAGGATGGCATATGTGGGAGGCAGGACGCTACTTAGTATGCCATAGAGGATGATAATTGTTGTGTGAGCACTCTGTGCTAGGCAAGGAACTTCCGGAAATGTGACTGAGTTTTGAGGTTAACTGTCCACACCTTTCATGCATGCATCTGGCTCGGGGGTGATTGCGGACAGACTTGGTGTTTGTACCTAATCTATGGTTGGGAGGAACGTGGCTATCCCTACTGCATTCGGGTTACAAGTTCCAGGTTTTGTTATTACAGACTCTAAGCATTTTTCTGTTATTTTATCTGTCTCAATTTATTAAAAGTATTGTGTTTACGGGAAAACTGATAGTTACAATGCTGTCGAATAATGCTTGATCTGCAACATAGATATTTAGTATTGCTAGCAAAACAGTGACAAAATTGAATGGATTATGTGCTCACAGAAGTGTCGATTTCCATGGTTTACAAGTTGGATTTATAAAGCCCTCGGGGTAAAAATTTCACGATTTCTTTTACATCCTTATTGTTTATTATATCGATTTCCGTGGTTTACAAGTTTTACTGAAACACCAGAATGCAAGGATCTATTCTTATGTAATACCAAACTGACTCAATCCATTCTTAACCTGCATGACTCGGTGGTACAAACTCCCACAAAAATAAATAGAGCACATCTGAAAACCTAGTTTGCAACTAAAGGCGTATATACTATATTTGGCATATCATACTTTGAGATGGCGTAAAGGTAGGTGTACCTATCAAAATCTGAGATCAGGAACCATAGGCAGTGAGCATATTATGGTGAAATTAGGGAACGACAAGGGTCTGTGCCAAAATCAGCTACTAACACCGTCATTCTCTCATAATCGGTGCAGTCAAAACATAAAGAAAATATATATAAAAATATGATGAGACGGAGATTACAGAGACTCTAATATGAGTTTGATTTAGCAATAAATATATATCAAGTAGAGATAAATAAAAATGTATGATAACTTCTCACCGGAGGGTAAGAACGGCTTAGCAAAGAAATGGATCGCTGTGTTTTTGGTGGAAGTCGCTCTGTAAAGTTGAGATAGGTAATAACCTGAAAGCGAGGGATTCTCGGTGTTAGAGTGGGAGGCATATCTGCATTTCCGGGTTCTTCACAACTCTTGAGGAAGTCCCTATCTAGATACAGGCCAACTCTTGCCAAGTAATAGGAGGACATCGCAAAAATAAAATATCAAGTCTGAAGATCTAAGAATTTCTCTAAAAATTTAGTATACGATAGAGAAATGGTGATCTATGTACCAAGCTGTTTTGTAGCGCGTAGACAAAATGGATCTTTAAAACATTTCCCTGCTAGAGAAATACAGAGTAGTTAAAAGGATTGATTTCAAGATTTTGTACCGCTAATTTAAGGGATTTAAGAAAATACACACGGATAGAATCCGATCTTCACCAAACGCCTGTAGACATATTCTATGCCAATCAGCCGATGTCTAAAGGGATAAGAAACACAGGAGCCGAACTGAAATCCTAGTTGGGCGTATTCACTTACCACAATTTGCATACATCCTTTAGACAAGGATCTTATAAAACCGAGGCAAACAAAAATTCAAAGCCCATTCCAAACGCCAGAATCTATATATTGTTCCGGCGACCTGTGTAATAGGGTTTTATTTCATTATCACGATTTCTCTATGTAATGTCCTTACCGTGAATGCTGGGAATTCTAGATTCCCTTCCTTTTAGACTGATAAATTACAGTAGTATGTCTTTTCTGTTAATTGTGTATTTTTCTCCAGCTAACAGTATGTAAAATGAAATCGACAGAAAGTTAAAAATGCACTTATCCTACCTACCATATATATACCGGAGAGAATGAGATCAGAATCATACAAAACTATACTTAGGGTAAGATTTAAAGTATCCAAAAATCATATTTACATTTTTAACCTGGGGTCCTGGAACCGAAGAGACCAAACCCCATTCACTTACAGTTTTTCGAAAATTAAAACATTCTATATATTCCTAAAAATTATGGAAATAAATACGGATAGTAAGTCCTTCGAGAAACCGAAAGGAAAAGAACCCTTGAGCCTAACTGCAAATAGTTCAATATACTTTCTCTAAATCCTAGATCCTCAGGAAGGAAGAAGCATAACAAATAGTTATTACATCGGATTCATGGCAGTAAAAACCCCTGGCCACATTGAACCGTTGAAGTTTCAAAACAAACTAACCATGTCATGAAACTAAAAACCCTTGTTGTCGTTGAGGAGGTTCTTTCCCAAGTTTTCCTGTCGTTGTATGAAGGCGAAGGAGCAATACCACTTACCGGACAAGGAAGGTTCCCTCTTTAACCTACGCTGCTTCAAGCTGGAGACACCTACCATCATGAGCAAACAGTACATTATTACCAAATGGCGATGGAATGCTTTACAAAAAAACAAATCATTAAGAGAAAAGAATTCTGAACTATGGCGTTATGAAGTTACCTCCATGGCATCGCAGGGAAGTGGTTGCATCCTTGAAGCTCAAGAAGAACTCCCTCTGGAGTAACCACGCTGGAAAGTATCCATTTCCTCCCAAACTGCAGAAGAAATACAGTGATAATAACAGACCGAGATATAACCGGATCACCAGGGTAAGTATGGACAATGTCATTTGAACCTCACTCGAGAGCCAAAAAGTATTCGAACCGGAGAAGATTTAATATATGTTGAGAAGATTATTATTTTCCTAACACCGAGACAATCAAACCCTGTCATTTCCAGGTGCAGGTGGCACCTTAGCATTCAAACACAATAAATGTATTCACATGGCCAGACGAGAAGGTATTGAATACACCCCAGTACGAGTAAAACTGTCGAGGTGCAGGTGGCACCTTCGACAACATCTACATTGATTGTGTCACCTGACTAGTTCACCTAGCTGAGCTTCGCTGGTTGGTATGGAGTACCTGCAAAATAAATGTTAGAGTAACTCCTATATCCTTCCAATAAATTGAAGGGTTTTATAAATCAGTTTCAAACATTTTAATTTTACCTAGCTGTGTAAAGTACATGGTGATTGAACCGTATCCTTTGCTAGGCTTGGACAACGTTAGTGCATTTAAATTGTCCTATTGTCATGTTATTGAGATTCAAGAAAATGTGATATATTATACCTATACCTTTGATAATATGGTACTGCTTTTTGAATATTGGGTGTTAATACAAAAGGTTCGCTAAAAGACCATATCAACACAATTTGGAGTACAACTTATCAACCTAGTTATGATTATGTGCATTTTGTGAATCCAATACCAGGTTATAAGAAAAACATTAAAGCATCTTTTCAACCATACCTTGTTACTGGCTTCATGAGGAAACTCCGGAAGCATAGGAACCTGCATACCAGTATGTGAAGGGAAGTTTAGCCGGAGCTAAGTAAGTGGTATGCTAGTATAACATCCTTCTAACCAGTAGGAAAATACAAGGGTAAGAACATAAGTAAGATCAGCGTTATGAAGGCATTAATTATTTTTAGATGGTTGATTAACATAGATCTGCCTTCTGTTCATTTACAGTATAGAGTAAGGAACTACAAAAATAAACAAACAAAAGAAAAAAAAATAAAATTGTATGGAGACTTGACAAAACATAAACTTTTTAACAACATATAATGAGGTCTATCATGTCATGAGTATAATTTACCCAATCGAGCTGAGTCCAATAGATAATAAGAAAATAAAGTGCAGTATTTCTGATTGATAAAAATGTCTGGTGAAAATATGGGGTGTTACATACACCCACCCTTCAGGAAACTTCATCCTGAATTTATGGTCAAAATAGTGAGGGAAAACCTCAACTTATGGTCTCTACATCCTCCAAGGTAGTAGATCCTAGGCTATACTTGTCCCACTTAGCTTTAGCTTGACCAAACATGTCTATGTTATCTTATAGTTTTAATTCTTTTACCCCATTATATGTGTTCTAATAAGTAAAGAACATTTAGATTAATCCTTCTATCGAATATCAATATTATATCGAAAATTCCTAAATGTTATAATCAAGTGCTATCCACCTTAGCATCCTACTTAACTTTTAACAATATCCTTTAAGTTATATCATCCATACATGTTTACTCATCACACAACCAAGTTTTCTTCAGAAGCGTATATCAATCCAACATAGCATGAAAATAATTAATGATTTAAAGAAGGGTTTAGAGCTCATATTGGTAATTTACTCAACGATCAACTACCAAGGACCCTTAAGATTTGCATACGTGTTCCAGCAGAAGAAGGTCCACATCATTCCTTTCTATGATCATACATTACTATTACCTTAGTGGTAATAAACAAATTTGTATCCATGATAACAAGAGTATTGTAACAATTATTAAATTAGGAGAACTATTGTTGTTACATGGTTTTCGTGACTATATCGTATAAGAATGCAAATTTTATCAAGTTCATTCATTGATATCTCCTTTTCCATCTAATATAATTCAAGGAAAAACAATTACTTCTTCAATTTAATAAATTTATAGTTAATTTTGTTCTTACTCTCAAAATCATAGAGGTACTTTATTAGTGTTTATCTTAGTATGCATACGCTGAGCACACCTTACAACTCGTGAGTTGGATCCTTGACACTTGATATGTTGGTGATTTGGTTGAGTTTATTAATATAATTATATTCTCTTATATACATACACTTATTATTCTACATGGATCCTATAAATACTTACACACATTTTGCACTATGACCACCTCACAAGGTACTAATATGAACCCAACACATTCACATGGCATCCAACATTTTTCTTTATTTACGAGATGTTGATGTGAAAATAGACATATCAGCCTTTCTTCATAATATTACACTTCTCATTTGGTTTACTCTCTCTAAAGTAACAACAATTTCATCTCTAATGTGACGATCAATTTCTTCCATCATATAATAGAGGTTTAAACATTGTAACTTTATTCATTGCAATGCACATTGGTTCTCATTTTCATTCATTACTATTCCATTTATTCGTATTATTATTTCACTTAACCTCATTGAAATTTCATACATGATCATTAATGCCAACTCATTAGTTCCTCGACAATTTCCATACTTTTATATTTTATTGCTTGTTCATTTTGTAATGATTAAACCCTAGTTGTCTCCCAATATTTTTTTTTTCTTCAATTCATAACAATTTTACATAAGCAAGACTAGCCACATATAACCTCTATCCCTTTCCCACAAATAAGTAGTCCCCTCATGATCTTTCCACTTACTATGACACATGACTATTCACACACAATGTGGCAGAATACATCATCGTTATCAGTAGCACTTTCAAGCATCAATCCCCAACACTTGTGCACTTATATTTATTTACCAATTTGATGCCTAGAGTCAAACTACGTTAGCTCAAACAATGGTGTTGGCCGATAGAACTAGACTAATTAACATCCTCTCATAGATGAAGGTATTATAAGGCATAATGTCACTTATTAGTTAATGTAGGTTATGGGTTCATAGCATAGCCTTTCCTTACAACATACTATTGATACTAACTATAATGTAACACTTAAACAAAAATAATGATTACATTACCATAAAATACATGCTTTCATACAAATCATAATGAGGTAAAAACCTAAGGTCTAATCCTAATGCCAACTAGGGAGGGATCGACACTATACCCTTAATAGATTTAGGCTCATACTTATGCCTATACCTAAGTACAAAGGTATCTCAACTGCTTAGCTACTCTTCCCAACAAACTCATAATGAACAACACATCATACCCAAATTCCACAATCTTGGTAGTGTCTCGTCGGACAATATTAATTCGTCATTGACCCTCATTTCTCTATCAATCGGGTATCACCCTATAACAACCAATGATCTTTCACGTCGATATCATGAAGTATTTAGAACATACCAACTTCCTCATCAAGTCGTCTTCAAGGTAGCAAGGTAATAACAACTTCACTAGTTTAATGTAATTTTATAAAAATAATATGGTATCATTTTATACTTATCAATATCATATTAACCTTATAATATTAACATTATGTAATCAAAATACTATCAAATAATTAATAATTAATTCACTGCATTGCTATATCATATTGTAAGATGTTTGTTTTTAATTACCATTCACTATAATTTATTGTACTTAATATTAATTACCATAAAACAATTAACACTTTATTTATATTAATTATATACTATTATTATTTTTTTTTCACCCACAATTTACCACATTTTAAAAAACTAATCTTTCTTTATGTATTATTAATCTTTGTAATTATCATTACTAATATGATTACATGTTACAAATTTCTTCCTTTACATCTACTTATATACATACACTTTAATATACTACCACTACATATTACTCATCTGTATACTAGCCTTACATCGTATACACACTACTTAGTCTATAATTTTAAATATCTAATTTCCTTACAATAATGAATATAATTGTTCACATAGATTCAAAAACATTTTATCATTTACTTTATACATTATCCCTATAGAGTAATTGTATTTTATTTCGTTTACTATTTCTCTTCTAAAATATATTAGAATGTAAATATAGTAAGTAAAAGTAACTCATTGTAAGTAATAGATAACGGTATAATAAAATGTAAAAACGAAATATCATAACATAAGCACATATGAGTATGAAATATTATATATTAAAATAAAAATAATATATATATATATATATATATATATAATAATAATAATAATAATAATCCAACAAAACAATCGTGGATTGTTTTATTTTTTATTTATTTTATTCTCAATTATAATTCTATATTTTGTTTTATGAAACAAATTCATTTATTTTACTTTTCACATAAAATGAAATTAAAATCCTCATAATAGAGGAATTATGCAGGGAATAACCGATAGATTTTTGGGGGGCAATTAGGCCCAATCACTCTCATCCAACCAAAAGGTAAATAATTAAAATATTTATAATAAAAAATGCTATCATCCAATGCGCATTCCTACATCAACTCCTCAATTTATTTTTGGAAGTTCTTTAATCATTAAGTCGTTGCCTTCTTATATGTAAAAGCCATTGAAACCTTAAATTTTTTTTTTTGGCTTCAATATTTTATTTCTAATTTTAACCTTTCTATACGACAATTAATATTTATTAAGATTTATACTTATAAACTCCCATTAATTAATGATTACCACTTTTAACTACAACAACTTTGCATATTATTAAAATTTACTACTCCTTCCGCATATTAAATTTACTCACTCCTTCCTTTGTTTACTGCACCGGTAACTTAAATTTTATATTTCGTCAAGACTTAACAACAAATTGTTTGCTATGGCATATGGTAAAAGAACAACAATATATATATATATATATATTTTTCCAGGAAAATATATATATATATATATATATTGAAATCAAAGGAAGTTGTAGACATAGGTGGCGCTCCGTTGTTTATAATTATATATATTTTTTTATTATATCAACTTCGGGTTATTAATTGACATTCACTCAAATTTTCGAAGCGTGTCGATCAATTGTGTGGGCCATGGACCTTTGCATAGGCCACGTGCCCTCTTGGAATGAACATATTAACAGCAGTTTATTGTATATATATATATATAGTGGACGTGGCCTCTCGCATTGACCACTTTCCCTCTCCCCGTGGAAACATGGACAAACCTTAATTACGAACCCCCACTTGGGCCACATCCTAGACCCTTGCATTCATGCGTGCCATGCGTACATTTATTCGGCTTGCAAATTCCCATTCGTAAAACATTAACACGTAATCGTTAAACCACGTGACTTCAAATATGTTTACAACCCTAATTTTGTTTTTTCCATTCACCTTTTTGTTTCCACCACTCTCCGGCGTCTTAATGGTTTACAGTGAGGGTTTCATTTTTTTTGTTTGAATACCATACAAATTATTGGGATCATGCATCAAGCTGCGTGTCTCTTGCTCCAGCCTCCCATAAGAATTCTCCCCAAAACCCTACTTTCCAGTATCCAGTTCATTTTCCTCCAACAATTGTTTCTGGTCTGAAAGTTCGCTAAGCGCCTACGGCTTCAACTAGAGGGTGAGAATATGTTGCATGAATTCAATTACCAAATCATGCTCAGGTTTACACTTCGTTTCATCGGATAAAACACTATAACTCAAGCTTCTTGGCGTTCTAGGGAGGAATGGCACCAAGTTTGGCTGGAGGAACTGCACCTAAGCTTGGATCAAATTCACAGTCCATGGATCCGGGGCCTATTGAAGAGCTATCAAGTAGGGAAACATCGGTATAATTTGGGAGGGGACAATTGATGTAGGCACTTCGGCCGGCCACAGGTAGGGAATGTAATTCTCGGCTCTGTCTCTATTAATGTTGATTACTTCCAGATATAACTTAACCTAACCCTAAACCATACAGCACCTAAGACCATGCGACGTCTCCACTCTATCCACTACCATGCAAAGGGGAGTGTACACCTGAAGACCACGAGGCCTCTCCATGCAGCCCACCGCCATGCAAAGGGAGAAAACCCTAAATAGGGTCAACCCCAAGGGCGTGCATCATTTTATCCTCATGTCCTTGGTAGAGTTTTGACAAGCTCTGCAACTCGGCCATGGCTGCGCCTTAAGCTGTGGGTTTTATTCACCCGTCAGGCTCATGGCCGCTCCATGGCTTGCTGGTTGCAGCACAACGTGGAAACACTGTTATCCCTGGGAAGAAGGGCTATCGAATATGGAAACATTGGTACAGTTCTTTCCACGCTGTTGTGGGCTCCTGTGGGCTCATGCAAGGGATTTCTTAACGCATTGAGCACTTGTCGAACTCGATGGTTGGTGGTCGCTTTGCTCGATAATGAGCTTTTGGTTTTAAGGAGAAATTAGGGTGTAGTGTTATATACCAATGGGCTCATATGTGGCCCTCAACCATGGGAACCGGTGCTTGGATTTGCATTGGTTGCTCCTAATATGACGCACAGAGTATGGGGATTGGTCTTGTATTAGCTAGTGGCTATGATATTGAGCCACCATTTCAAACAAAATTTTGGTTCTACCTTGCGGATTCATGTGGTTTGAGGACTGAGGGCTTGCAGTTCTTCGCTTGGAGCAATGTGCATTGCTACTTTTGTGTGGGATTTAGTATATGGCTGTAATGTCCCTAAAAATAGTAAAAATTTAAAATTTTCTGCTAATGTAATAAAAGCTATTTAAAGGATGATGATTTGTAAATTAACTTCAAATTGACTTCAGCACCGATAAGATATGCATTGGTACTTGTTTGTGGTATTTTAAAAAGTCTAAGTTTTCCTAAATAACATAAACTCACTAGGTTGTAAGTCTCTTGGCATTGCTGAAGGGATATACAGTATAGGTGTAACATACCCTTTTTGCTGGAAAACATTTTGTGTTAGAAAACATTATGATAACTTTTATTGTAAAGTTTTATGCTAGACAAGTGTCCAAGGATGACTGTAATTTGCACAATATTTTATTATTTAATAAATAAAATAGGAGACAAACACCTAAGAGGACTGTTGAAAGAGCACGGTTACTGATCCACTAGGTGGAATGGAATCTGGGGTAGAAGGAAATAGACAAGTGGCAGCATCATGATGCAACTAGCTGTTCGTATGGGGCAACTCCCTTGAAATTTGATCATAGTGCCCTAAAAGATGGGATTGGAGCTTGAGGCTAATTTATTCCAAACTGACTACTAAAGACCTAGGCAGTCTATATAATAGCCATCAAATTATGAATTGAGGTTCGTCACTTTTCCTGACGAGGAAATTTACTTTGGGGATTTGTTGTGTTTGCACCCAAGAGATTTGATGAGGGGATATGCTAAGTTGTTGATCATGTTGTGAGTGTGCCAAACTTTATTGAGTTCAGGAGTTTGATGCTAAGTGCTCAAGGCATGTTTTTACAGGAGTTTAATGCTGAGTGTTGAAGGCATGTTTTTACAAGAGTTTGATGTTGAGTGCTGAAGGCATTTTTTAGTGCCTTGCTTCTACATAGATTCCACCTACTTAGTGGTTCAGTAATCAGGCTCGGGGGTTCACAAGAAGCTAGCAGTTGGGCTGCTTCTTCTGGAATAGGTTGGGAGGAACAGGCCTCCTTGGGTGTTTGTCGGCCCTATCTTCATCTACAGGTTCCATTATCTTTTCTATTTTCATACATTTTAAAATTCTGCTGCATAGTAACTTTTACTGTTTGATTTTATAAATTTATTTCAGTTTCATGAGTAAGTTAAGATTCCGTATAGGAATGATTTTGATTGAATAAAATAATCTTTGCATTTTTCCCCATGTAAATGGATCTACATCGTACTTTAGTACAGAGATAAATTAAGTCAGATAGATCAAAGATAGGCAAATAGCCAAGTGATTGAGAAGATGAAATTGTTATGTTTTCTTAAGTTTCTACTTACTATTAAATTTTTGTGTATACATGTATCAGTGTCTTCGTTATAATTTTATTTACAAATAATTCTTTTCCTAAATGAACAGTAATGTTTTCTTCATTCCATAAATATCTTTTGTCTCGAAACAAATATTTTTCTTTTCTAACAGTATAAGAATTGTCTCTCTGTATTATAGTAGTTAAAATGTATATGTTTATATCATAATAGTTGCATATTCAATCTCAACATACAGTATATTGTTATTTTTTTCCTTTTAAAAACAGTGCACATAATTACCTACAACTATTGCTATTCTTTATTTCAATACATTCCAGGCAGAACCGAGATATTGCTTCAACATCACAACAGGTTTCCAAACTTAAGATTTCGTTTCTCCTTCATAGTATCATCAATTCTCGGCTCTTGGCCAACATTTAAACAGTTCATAAAACATAACGTCAACCACATATTCTATTGCTACAAATTTAAATATATAAACAATATTCGTTTCTTATAGATCTCAACGAGGAGCAAAATCGAAATAATACATTGTAAACAGAGTCAAACCCTACCCTTGATTTTCTTATAGAATAAAAACCGCAGTGTTTATAACATCGATGAACTACACACAGGCTGAAGCCTTCCATAGATTTCAAACATCTACCCATTGTTCATTGAAACTCATAAATTTTACATTACCCTAGTATGTGGATAAGAACGATTTCCCCACGACTGTTACATATTGCAGTTCATTATTCTACGAAGGAAACAATAGCAAGGAAGTACCAAATCTTTGTTTGCAAAACCATAACCTTTTTATACATCAAAGATTAAATGCAGAACCATTTTAAAACAAGTTTTTACTCCTACATTTTTACTCACTCAAATCACAGGATACATCCAAGGTTTGAAAACCCAAAAGTTGAACGAGACAATTGTTATAGAACCGACTTATTACAGTCTTGTTTAATAAAAATTCAACAACATTAGTTACATTGTCCATTGGACACAAAAATCTAAAGAACCTGTTATTCTAACCAGGTAAGCCGAAAGGCATCCATACTACAAACATAAAATACAACACAGTACTAGAATATCATTCCAAAAACCACAAAATGGTTCAAACATCAACGATGGCCATTTCGATAGGAGAACCTATGAAGGGTTTTGACACTAGGGCTTACTAGTTGAGCGAGCCATCAACTGCGAACAAGCTTTAACGCTATAACTCCACAACGAAGACAACACCTGCCACATAGAACTACAACGAGGTTACAACATTTCAAAAACGAATACTATACACAAGTCCAAAACTGTAAATATAGAAAACAGTCTTCATATAAAAACCAAGCTCACCTTCGTAAGAACAGGCAGATGGAATGCTTCACGATTCCAATTTCCAAATCATCCAACCGGCGCAACAGGGACAACATGCAGCTACGAAAAATCTCAGGCTCTCAATATAATTTCAATGTAAACCCTAACTTGTTACACGACGAAAGCCACAGGGCTTCAACACATATTCTCCATTCGAACCATAGTAACTTATACAATAGGTTTCCACCATTAATTTCTGGAGATGGAAGTTGCAAAGCCACCCAAGAAGCAACCTGAGGTTGAACGCTACTATTCAACAGCCTATCCGCCTCTTCCCCCAAAACCAACATTCCAAATGAATGCGAAGGGTAACAAACAATGGTATGGCAAATGCATTAGGGTTTTTAGTTCTCAAAAATTGAGACAGGTAGATCAACCGGTGAGATCAGGCCAGCCAAGCAACGCCACTACCAAGACAGTGATACGATCAACCTACCCATTAATGGTTCATTCAATATCAATCCCAGTTGGAGGCCATATCACCACGGTGTAGCATACAGCTCGGCAGGTTCCCACGATTTTATACAAAGTCCATCATGTGGAGCTATTACAGGTAATAGCCAAAGGGGCAATCCACTAACAAGACATAGGGTTTTCATAATTACTTGATCCTATGTATCACCTTGCCAGACTACGCCTGCGATGGTATTAAATTCATGTCAGCATCGTATTAAGTGGCAATAACACAACCCTGTATCATATAACCATGTTATATATAGTTCCAAACTTTGTTTACAATTTCGCAATAGTATCCATGTTATATAACCATAACCATGTTATATATTTCCAAGGTTAAGTCTTATTTCATATAGTATGCATGTAACATAATTCAAATGTTAAAGTTTCAATTCGCATAGTATGCGTGTATTACAATTCTAATGTCAAGTTTTATTTCATACAGAATGCATGAAATATAATATCAATGCTAAGTTATATTTCGCATCTAGAGTCTATGCATTACCATTATTCCATTTAGAGCATAGGATATTGTGACAAATGTATATATGTCACAATTACATAACAAATCAATATCTTGTCCATCCAATGATATAGTAGATTAGGATTATAAAAGCATATAGTATTTTAGGATGCATGTGATATAGGCCATATAGTTTTGAAGGCCAACTTTCATTCATGCACCATAGCATTGTAATAATGCTAACATTATTATACAATTGCATTATCGAGTTAAATACGGTAGAATCCAAATTCTATGAAGTCCCACTAGAATCGATTGAAGCATTATTCACTAAGGTCACATAATGTTCAGCCTCGTCGTAATGGTAGATATCATCATATGCATATTGTTAATGAACTATGAAAACTTTTCACTAACTGATGTTTCCATTGTCGCATTATTCAGAATGTTAGAACTCTCATAATATTCATATCAATTGTAATCCCAATGATTTCTATCAACGATTATAACAGAAGTTTAGTATAAAATATCTCTAGCTACACTTTCCCGTCATAGGATAAAAATTGTATAAGTGGATAAAAGAGAAATTGAAACTTCATACCATCGATACCTTCATGCACGGCAGTACACACATCTATCTTAAAAACAGAGACGGCTAGCTGGAGCGTATACCATTTCTTGAAGTACTTGAATTATTTTATTATCTTACCTATAGATCTACGAAACAAAAGGTCCAATGTTTTAGCTATCAAGATAGGTAAACCCAAGGGCACCATGTAGGAACCTCTTCAGAAATATGCAAACAAGTCGTCAGTATTATTACTAGAACCATAACACATGAGAAGATAAACATTGTTTTATCGCATTTGATTTATAATCTGCTATCTTTTATGTTTAGGAATAACAATGGTAATTATGTGAAGCTTCCATTAGTTAATTAGTTAAATATATTTCATTCCGCAGTTAGCATTTTCTTTATGATTTTGCTATATCAAAAATTTTAAATTTTTAGCGATTTTTGGGATGTTACAATAGCTAAGGTAATTCTATTGTCGGTATGCCAATACTAGAGTGTTAATAAAAGAAACTTCCTGCTTACTATTTTAAAGATCCATGTGCATATTATAAAAGTCTCATTGTTACCTCAGGTGATACGGACTCTTGTTGATGAAAGTTAAGGCCCATGATGGGTTACTGATGGTTTGTAACAAGGGAAAGGAGTACCCTTGGCAGAGCTGCAGAGAGGTAAGGGTAGCCTTGGAAGGTTCTGGTCTTACTTAGCAAATTGCTAATGTATCTATTCCTTTTTTATGTGTAGGTAGTCCTATGCGGAAACTCTTCCCTTGTTAGTCTACCACCATGTAATAGAAGGTTATGTGTTTGAAGTGTAGAGCACTAAATTATGAATGGCCTAAGTGTACATGGATATGGGTAAAAACTATGGTGTAATGCTTTATTATGATGGTGTAATACTATGGAAAACCTACTTGCAAACTACCAATTTCGTTGATATATTTCTATGACCTTATACTATGGCACTTGGGTGGTCATTCGAATCGCATTAATGGTGAGTTGGTGGATAATATCTATCCCCCATGATACATGCATTGTGAGACCAGCTGGCATGGAGGGTTTCGATGTTTGGGGTTTGGCACTAGTGCATGTTACTCTGCATTTTCATTTGGATTAGTTCCATCCTGCATTGCATTTTTGGGAGAGGGTTTCTATGCCTGACCTCAGCTACACTCATGGTGAGGGAACTTGGTAGCTTCTAAAATGATGGAGAATGGCAACACGATACCCATGCTTAGGTGATGTTTCTCTCCTAAACGTCATTCCTCTTCTTCTACTTCAGTATTTAGTTGTCGGTTGTCTATGTTTCTCAGGGTTTAACCAGAGTATGTTTATGGTGATGACAGGTGAAGGGAGGCAAGAATATCTGCATGGTTTGTTGTAGGTAGTCACGACATTCATCTTCATGTGTAGGTCCATACTTTTGCCAACATTTCTCTTCCCTCTCATCGCCATGGCAGGGGTACTGTATGTTGTTTTTGGGAGACTTCATGGAGTCCCTTGACTCACTAGTTTGATTGAAGTCTGGAGGTCGTCGTTTGGATGGACCATGAGTTTAAATGTATCTACTGTTTTAATGGGAACACAATGTCATGGCTTGGGCCATTAGACTCTATAGGAGCTCTAAACTTATTTAAGGGGATGATGAACTTCTGTTGTATGGATTTGGGGTTTTGAAGAGTCATGCCACAGCCTGCGTTTTCTATTTTGGATTTTGAACATATATTAATACGATGTAAAGTAATGTATAACTTTTGCGTTTTCTTTCATGGCTGCTCTACCTTGTGGGTTCTCGATTTGATGTCTTCATGTTTAAAAATATGAAAGGGTGAGGTACTCTGTCTGTTGAAAAAGGAATGATGTATGCACCTAAAATCTTCGTAATGTTTTGGCTTGCTAACAGTGAATGTTTGATAGAAGAATTCGTAACCATGAAGCTGTTTTATAAGCCTGAAAAGTTTTAAGGTTTGGATCTTACTGCTGCGTTTCTGGTGTTTGCAATAGATAGAAACAAAAAGGGTTTTGACTGAAGGAAATGGTAGAGGGATTCGATCCCAAATCCTGTATTTGTATATAACGCTCTTTTGTATGTTATTGCATATTGTTTGGTTGAATGTGAATGTGGTTCTGTAGATTGTAAGACTCACTTAGTTGAAAAGTAATTGTGTAAAACCTCATGCGTTTTAGTTGAAGATGTAACCCTAGCTGTTGCTTGTTTTGTTTGTTGGAAAGGGAATAGGGTCTCCACGTTGATGCTCTTCCGTTTGGCGATTTGTAAGATAGCAGGGTTATCGTTGATGGGAGTCGATCTCTTGTCTTATGTTTCATTGTATTAAAAGAATTGTCTAAAATGCTAGGTGAATGCTATGATATTTTATGTGGGATTCGATCCTTGAGAAGGTAGCGAAGCTCTATCAGGGTTCGGGGTTTAAATTTTTGTAATGTAAGATGTAATATATAATGTCTGTTTCATTGATTTGCAATCATGACTTATCTTAAATGTATGATGCGTTTTCTTGCAATGGGTTGACTGTTGGTTGTTGAATTCATGACTATCGGTTGAGGGGTTTCGTTGATAAAAAAAAAGGTTGAAACTCTTGTACAATATGATTCTCACTACTATAATGTTTCTGATAGGTTTTTGGGAAAAACAATATGACATTACAATTTCTGTTTAAAAAGCAAATATTTCTAACAATGACTGTGTTGGTTTTCCCAAATTTAGTTTAAAAGAGTAACACAATTGAAAGCATAAAAAAATAAGGCTAATAGCAATCTACATGAGTAACCCTACCAGAAAGAAAAGAACTATGATGTTTAAAACGATAGAGGAAAGACTCTAGTTTTAAGAAAAGCATGGATGCCTAGCACAGGCTAGCTTGGCTAGACCTGCTAGACATTCTGCTGGTTTTTTAAAGCAAGTTTCTGTAGTAATAAAATTATGAGTATAAAGTTTTATGCCTATAAAAATAACAACCCAAGAGCCTATGCCCAAAATCCCTTGCTCGATAGGGGAAGTGAATGCTAGAAATGTGAAGGGAAAACACAACACTATAATATTAATAAGCCTAAATTAATTACTTAACTGTCCATATAACTTGAATTGGTGAGTTAATAATTCATACCTAGTCGTCCTGAAATTTGACATGCTCCTGTAGAGGCCTACACACTCAAACAATAATTAGTGTAGAAATCTTCTGAGCTTAGCTGACCTGTTAGAGTGATTCCTTAACTGGATAACTTTGGGGCTACCATGTTCCGCCCAACCATGACCCTTAGGCCGTTCCTAGTTCTAATTGGATTCCCCTGAGTTGGTTCTAACATGCAATGAGAGATAGAGGCCCTAGGTTCACTGCTGGTTCATATCTAGAATTATTAGATAAGATTGCTTCAGTTTCTTGGAGCAGAAAACTTCTCTCTGATTACCATAAGAGAATGATAATGAAAACGATAGATGATCCCCAACCTTGGGATCTGCCCTCTTTATGTAGGGGACTCTTGAACTATGACTCTTGAATATTTAGTTTCTTTAAATTAAGATAATTGATATTTTAAAAGATATTATTTACTCAAATATCTAGTCCTCTTGACCTAGGATTTTTCCTTTGTTTTAACTATGAGTGATTTTAATTTAAACTTTTCATAATAATAATAACACTAATTATAATAATATTTATAACCTAGGTATTAATACATTATTAATACTATTTACAAATGTGGCTGCCCACTAAATATTAATACTTTATTAATACTAGTAAATAATGTGGCGTCCCACTATGCATAATCTATATGCAATAAATGTCTTTTATAAATAAATAATCACATAATTATTTATTAAAATTCTTAATACTAATATTTAATCTTGTATCTTCACATGATACTTTGTTTAATAATTTAAGGGTAATGTCCACTTCTTTGGATGATCTTTTGGTAAGCTTGGATAGGCGCCTCTAGTCTCTCTCTTGCATGTCGAATTCTTTCGTTTAACATGGTAGTTCCCACAATATTTGATGATGGATAAAAGATGAATCATTTAATCAATTTAAATAAATGTGATGAAAGTAGAAGTGCTATTTAGAGTCTTTCTGACTCAACACTTTGATATTTAGTAACCCCGAGTGCTCTTCAGAGCCTTTTAACTCAACACTTTCACATGGGTGTTATGCTAGTGCAATTCCAGAGCTTCTTGCTAACCACGAGTGCTAGAATGTGGTTGTGAGACACATCTAGAATATTCAAGTGGCCTCAGATCTGGTATTCATTTGATCAAGCTTGGAGTGCTCCAGGACTTATGCCCAACACTCAATGTACCTCAGGGATTACTCCCAGTACATAAACATTCTTCTAGGTGCATCAGGGCTTATGCCCAGTATGTAGGTTATATGTGTGTTTCTGAGTCCACGTTCAACACACTCATAAGTCAAATCATGTAAAATCATAGCTCTGCACCGTAATTAACAAAAGATCATCTCAATATATTAGGGTTTGTACCCATATCAAAGCTGAAGAACATCATTAGAACATTGGGGCCTTTTCACCCAGTATACACTCAAATAAAGAAGTCAGTCTGGGTCGATGCCCAATATGTCAATATATATATAAGAATAAAGCATAGGAGCTAGGGCTCATGCCCAATACTCAAAATAAAACATATGTGCTGGGGCCGTGGCCCAATATATCAACATAAATAGTTAGTCCAAAATTCGAGATATTACAATGTCCCATTGCTTGATTCCTAGGGATTGGCTCATGGATTAGCTTAACATGCGACCTAGATTTTCAAGATGGACGATGGCATTAAGGCTTGGATTTTGGCATTTGCAACCAGGTAGGATTTGGTAGTGGCGTTTTTCTTGTAAGCTCGATGTCACGTAGTGTAGAAGACTAGATATGCGGTCTCTAAGTGGGAGGACTTGACAGTAGCGTACTTGACTTGGACGCTGGCTTGACTTGTTGTTGGTTTCAACTTGCACCTTCACAACTTCTAGTTAAAGAAACCGCCCACCAAACATAAATATAATGTATCCCATGCACATAAAAAGCATCAATGCACGGGGTTTGGCCGACACATAGTGTAGTTGGAATGAAATCTCGCGGGCTCACCCCGTAGGTCCATACGTGGGATTGTATTTCACACTGGCTACAACTGGTGATCTTCATAAGAATACCATGGGAGAGGCATACAACATATTCTCAAACTGTGTTGCCATATATCGTTGCAACATGTTTAGGAGCTATCTTGTTTGTGTACCATCTTGATGTTGTTAATGGAGCTCCTAACTACAATGTAAAAGATCTTGGATTTTCCAAAAGTACTTCTTTTCAAGGTTATTATATTGAAGATGTTTTATATCTTCTCCTTGTCAACACTACAGCACTTTGTGACAACTACCTTGCAAAACTTTGTTCTTAACCCAAGAAAACGTTTTCCCAGATTTTGAAATTTTGTTTTCTGTCTAAACAAAGTTGCTTAAAATGTAGAGGCCTTGGTTCTGTGTTTGAATCTACCAAAATTTATAGTCAATGCTACAATATACACAACAAGAAAATCCATCTTTTAGTACCACTTATGTTTTGTGGTGCTAAAGTGCTGGTAGTAGCACCACTTATAGTTCTGTGATGTTAATGCGGTGGTAGTAGCACCACTTATAGTTCTGTGATGTTAATGTGGTGGTATTAGTACCACTTATATTTTGTGGTGTTAATGTGGTGGTATTAACACCATTTATATGTTGTGGTATGTAACGCCCCATATTTTGACTAGGCGTGTTTATGAGTTAGACACCTTTCACCTTATTTTCTTATTATCTGTTCGACTCAGCTAGACAAAGTGAACTATATTCTCGGCATGTTAGACATGATGATATGTTGTTATTATGTTTAGGATGTTACTATGCCCATGCTGATACTACGGTTATGATGTTATGATGTTACCATCCTCATGATGTTATTTGGTTTATGTGGTTACTATGTTGTAGTTATCACGAGATTCTCATAATGATAGTATATGTTTAATAATCGTCCTGGATGAAATGTGATATATATGATGTGGTATTTATGCTGTGATCGATTTAATGATTTTATGTGATGAAATAAATGATGTTCACAATATGGATCAGACGATGATAGAATGGAAATATTGTTATAAATCTATTGCTGCAGAGTACTAATCTGCAGGACACCGGGGCTATGTAATAGTCGGATACCTGATACGAAGTATGGTATAGTACCTATTTTGCAGAGAGCCTTGGTTACCAAAGTTAATGATACGATGACACAAACCAATAATCTCGAGAGCAACAAAGTATGAGTTGATAAGGGCGTAGACCCGGTATGTTGAGAGGGATGGATGTATTTCCCACCCTATGTTTCTATGATACCCGAGGTCGTGGGAGGGCCGTGCTGAGACACGCTCCCCAAGTTGTTGTGATGACGATGGTCGGATGCCTGCTAGGAGAGGTTAGGTCCGCTAGTTAGCCGACGCTACCGCTCTCACGTTCTACGTGGCTAGGTCAGTATAGCTGACATCCACTTTTGTACTAGCAGAGGAAGGATAGGGAGGATGCGGACGTAGGTTAGGGTGGGGGGATATGTTAGTTAGTACTATTGAGGGTTGGGTATCCCTTGATCCTGATTTAGTGGGAGTAGGTTCCTCTTCCTTAAAAATAATCGATTGATTAATTATGGTAAATCTGGAAAACATAAATATTACAACTTAATCGGATAATTATCAATGCTTAATGATGCTGAAATGATTATGATTTATGCATGTTGAATGGGTTAAGTATTTGTGATTGTTTGTATGTATGATTGTTATGTCAGTACAAATCATTGTTTTGCTGAAGTTAATATATATGCATAAGGGAAATGATGTTTTCTTATAGTACGAGTACAGTCTATGCATACGCTGGCCACGGATGCACACCTTGTACATGTACACTAGTATTAATGTGATAACTATTGGTTGTGATTGAATTCTAGATAAGACTCAGTCGTGAATTAGTGAAGTCCAAATGATGGTTGTTAATAATGTAAAAATGCATAAATGGATCAGTCTGTTAGTTGTTAATTACATGCATTAGTAACTAATTGTTGGAAATAGTGTTGAGCCTAACATCATTTATGATGCGTTGGGGATAGTGTTGTATTTAACATAGTCCCTGTTTAGCTTACACAATTAGCGTTGTTTGTTCTAGCATAATTGTACTTCTCTTTGAACAGTCAAATTATGTTGGTTAGAAGTAACTCAATGTTATGTTTATAACCTTTAAGGTCATAATGTTATAAAATAATTATCATTAAATATTTTAATATTAATATTATTATTGTTATTAGTATTATTAATGTTGTTATTAACATGCATAATCTTATTTGTTATTATAATCGTTGTCAAATAAACATAGCTTAATGTTTTGCATAAATGGATGAATTTATCACGATTGTTTTATGTGAATAATAAAAAGGAACCAAAATTATTAAAAACAATTGAAAGTGAGTCATATTATTATATTCCATATTATATTGTTATTTAAACTTTAATTATAAATCAAACAACATTTCGAATCAAGATTTAGTTGAGTAATAAAGACATGAATGTCCTCCATGTGTAAATTCAAGTTTTTCATTTATTATATTATCCTATCTACATTTAAAGATCAAGCGGTGGGGTAAATTCGATACAATTTAACTTGTCCCATATGTTTAGATAAGGCAAGTCATGCTTATTTATTTAATTATTTTTCTGAACAATAGGAAATCTACACAAAAGGACAACCTTAATTAGAATTGAATTATTTCACTGCTCGAGAAAAACAAGAAATCTCACAAGCATATTTAAATATTATTTTATTCTTAGAATTGAATTATTTCACTGCTCGAGAAAAACAAGAAATCTGACAAGCATATTTAAATATTATTTTATCCTTGATGAGTGTGATGGTATTAATGGTTTAAGAATCCCAAAACCTGGAGGGCTAAGGCGGTGGAGTGAGAATGAAGTTTGGAGGAGGAAAATGGATCTATAAAGCAATGGTTCACGAAGATGAGGGGGGTTGGTTTTAGGGGATAAGTACACTTAGTATTTTGATGAGAAGGAGGAATGCCGAGGAGGGGGATAACTCGAAGCTTTGAGGAGGTGGGAAACTCAAAAGAATGAGGTGGGGTTAACTCTGGAACTATGGAAAGGTACTAAGGAAGGATGCTGTCGGGATTATTGGTTTGTGGGCTCGGGGGCTAGGAAACCCGTCGGTTTCCTAGGGCCAGCATGATAAGAGCTGGTCGGCAGGGTGGATCATCTATTTTTGGTTACTAAGGCTTGGACCAAAGGATCTACAAAGTGGATAGGGGCAATCTACAACCTACATCGGTCCAGCTATTCTACTGGTAGTTAGAAAAATTACAACTTATGCAAGAAATTACAATTATATGTATGTTGTTAAAATTACTATATGTAGGTGCACTTTATGCTGTTAGACATTTTTCTAATCACTAAAATTATGCAGAAAATTAGCATAACGAAAGCATAATGATACTCATTTATTATTGAAATAAAAAGAAGGAAAAACAACTGCTAGGAGCTGGTTACAAAACTTGATTTCAAAATCTAGATCTTCAGTGGCCTTCCAGTTAGGGGGGGCACTGCATTTGGTATCAGAGCTTAAGGCTCGAACACTTAGACCTTTAGGGCCTGCACATACCTAAACTACCTCGACTTTTCACCATGTTAAAGCCTACAATAACTTAGAACCACTTAGAACATGAACCTTCATAGAAATACCTGCACGAACACAAACACCATTAGGAAGTTAGATATGTTAGAAAAACTGCATATATGTAAATATATGTGTGTTTGTAATTCAAAATAGATACATATTGCAAATATATTTAAGAAATTAAAAACATTTTGTCATCAAAATCGATTACTCATTAGGAATGAAATTTAATCTCCAGCAATGTTCTTGGGATAAAAATATTTACATAATATAACAAAGGGAATCCAATCACACAAATTTTTTGGAGAAAAAAATAAAAAATAGTACAATTATTTGCAGGTTGAAGCAAGATAAAAGATACAAATTGTATATATAAAGTTTTAGTGTTATTTTCTAGCGTGAGCTATGTTAATGTAAGTCAACTGGAATGCGCAGCCATAGTGAGTCTTACCCACTTAACTTACAGCCATGGTGAGCCTCCCAGGTACCTGTAGAACCACAATAGGATTAACATTTAGAAAATCAATAAATTTTTCTAACCTAAAACTAGTCAAAGCTTCCATATACTCTATTCCGAGCAACACCAAAGCTCCCGATGGGCTTTGAACTACGTCCCTTGCCTCTGCTATGAACCATTCCCCTTCTTGTCTTTACTGTTGCATGGAAATTCAGCCTTTGGCTTTTGTGATGCCTGCAGTTCCCCTCCAATAGATTACATCCTTCCTGACTTGACAACATTAGTCAACGGAAAGATATTGGTTCACTGTGACAGTCTTGAAATTTTATCACACAAGAACAAAATGTCACATTAAAATACATAGCCAAAACTTTTTAGATTTAAGTGTAGGGTTTCAGAGACGAACGCTGGGTGAGAAGTCTCTATGCCATGCGAAGGAATACATCAATGGTATGACACAGCTGAAAGATAAAAGTTCAAAAGGGGTATGAAAAGTAATTGCAAGGTAAACGGTAAGAATAAAATTGAAGTTTGGAACTAAAGGAACAAATCCAGTGTAGGGTTTATTGAAATAAGGATTGTTTAACCATTTTATTTACAATTAAAAAAAAAAATATATCAATGGATGAAAGCAACAGTAGCTTTATAGACTTTTTGAAGTCTAAAGTCAATCTTTAGTTTATGAAAACAAATTCAACCGAGCAGAGCGAACTGTATTATTAAAATAAAAAAATGGTAGAAGTTTCCAGTTATTGTTCGAATATAAAAAAAAACTCTTCTCCCGAATAGAAGGCCTTTAGATATGCGAATACTTTCTATACTGTAAGTGCCTCTGATATTTTGCTTATCTACTTGAAATGTTGAAGAATAGTGCAGTCTTAAAAACTAAAACGAAATTGGTTGGGAAGGATGTTGCAAGGAAACCGATCATGTGTGGTGTAGAAGAAGCCAAACAACGAGCTATGGTAACGTAAGGATGATAGACAGAAGACAGGAAAGAATTTTCATCCAGGCAAAGCGAAATGTATAAAATTTTTATCCAGACAAAGCAAAATGTATATTGAACGCTAGTTATAAATTGCTTGAGAACGAGAAAGGCGCAGAAAGTGGACAAGACTATGAGAATGTGGAAAGGGAGGAACACTTATTTTAGATTGGTGAATCAACTTCAAAGATGTACAAAATGGTCATTTTTATTTTGATTTTTAATTGATATTCCATGCACAAAAAGAACAGTTCACTATGAATTAAAAATGGAGAACACTCGGTAACTGTAATAGCAGAAATAATATTTGCAATGGACATAAGACTTAGACCCACTGTGACTAATATTTATATGCCTCACTTCATAAGCAGCTACAGGAATCTCACAAGGTTGACTGTACTTAATCAACAATACAGATCTATAGATGTTATCAGCTGCTACAGGAGTTAATTAGTCAATAAATAAATCAGATTTTAACATGGAACTCTAACCTGAAGAGTACAGTGAAGGCACCGCCTGTAACGTGGGATATAAGCCCATTTTTTTTTGATGCCACGATTTGTTCCAAAGAAAATTGTCAGCATTTCCCCAAACTTGATGAATGAATAACAGCTCAATATGCCTTCTACTCAGCCTGTAGACAATGAATTTGCAGACTCTTTTTGATGTGATAAAATGCTTCCCAGATGGTCACACTTTTACCTCTACCACTGGTGCTCCCAGCTCCTTCCTTGGCCTCTTTTACTATGATATTTTGTGGTCTGTTGGAAGATCCCTCTTCGCAATGAGTGCACCTTCCTGGTAGGCAGTCTCACCATGACCACGATCTTGGACTCAAAGATGGCCGCCTTTTCACAAATACCAATCGAGTGACTCACTCCTTTTCACAACTGTAGCAGTGACCTCTGAGAGAGGAAGGATGAGTGCAAATCGATGTGGACAGCCACAAAATGTATTGAACTCAGAGAATGCGCCCAGTATGCTGTAGCATGTTTTTTTATCTTGGTCCTGCCCTCTAAGAGAACTACAAACACCACAGATTGTTGCCTAAACTCGTCCCTAGGGACAGAGTTCCTTTCTCAAGAAGACTGTGACCCCCAAACAAGTGAGGAAATCGCTGCCCACAGGTGAATGCACAGTATCTGAGGTCAGTGCGATTTCTACAATGGGAAACTATCCCCCAAGACGAATGCAACCTCCTCCTAAAGCCAATCACTGATAAGCAGAAAAATACAGCCTCAAGGGGATAACTGCAACCTTCCTACTGGTGTACCACCTATGCCTGAGAAGTGGTGATGCACCTCTCTTACTACTGACTTCAGGCAACTAAGAGAGGAAAAAGTCAGCCAACCTACTGGTATTTTCAGGTTCTACGTGAGTTTCACTGCCCAGTTATATTCTAGAAAACTGTAAATAAAAATGATTTCTTTCATTTACCTTCAAAGCTACACCTGACCAAGCTCGCTGAATCTTCGATGAATACCGAAATCCCCTCTTGGTCATGTGGGCATGAATGAGTTTGCCTTCTGATAGGGATTTATTGGCAACACAGCCCTGCAAGATACGGAGATATTGAGAAGAACTATTCTGTTAATGGCGATTGTTGTAGAATTTCTGTGGTAGAGCCACGGTGTTAGCCCTGCCAACGATATCGTTTTCTTCTCTAGATTCCTTAATGAATGTAACATTGCCACGGGCGTGGATTTGCATAAAGATAATTGCACCGAGAGGTTCTTGGCATCTTGGCCAATGAAGAATGTAGATCTCGTGTTAGCTTATTCAATAGAACGCAGGTCTGTATATTTTTAGTTGTTTTGATAAACACTTCGGCTACCATGAAGCCTGGATACACTCTATAAACCTAGACATGCATTAAACCTCATGAGAGAAATTTAATCATGGTTCCATGGCATCAACACTCTCCAGGCAGAGTCGCAGAGCCAAGAAGGGCGTCACTGAGTTGCTGAGCCAGCAGGAGAAGAAATGAGAGTTCACGCGCGCACGAGGTAAGTGGAGACTTGATATAAAGAAGATCACCTTCAGCTGGGGCTCCTCGCCAGAGTCCACCTGGTAGCATGCACACCGGCACATGGAAAGCATGCATGAGACCCTCACGTGGGCGCCCTTGAACCATAGGCTGCCCTGGAGGTGAAAGGATGGGGATCCCGGGGCAAGTTAGGGACGCGTGGGAGAGAAGGGCCGCATACCGTGTGGAGAGAGCCACTTGCTAGCTAGGGTTTAGGCTAGGGTTAGGTTAATATTCTTAAAAAATATATATAATAATAATGAAAACAAATGTTTAAAATTATTATTATAAAATGTTTAAAAATTCAAAACTATAGTTCCATTAAGTCTCAAAATCAACGGAGATTTTTGAAATTAAAACAAAAAAAAAAAATTAAAATTAAAATTGATGTTGATTAAATGTTTTGATTAGTGTCTAAATTAATGATATATGAGATTTTAATTAATGATGAAGTATGTTTATCTATATAAAAAAAAAAAAAAAATATAGACGACCTAGTGAGGACGGGTGGCCTTGATACTGCCGGTTTAAGGGTAAAGTGAGGTGGATAGGTTAGGTAGAGTAAGACGCGCAGGGTATAAAAAAAAAAAAAAAAAATAGATAATTAATTGAAATTATTAAATTTTTTTATTTTGTTTATTATTTATTTTGAATTTTGATTATTAAATGGAGTTTAAAATTTACATAAAGTTGTTATATATCCTAAATTACAGATTGCTTCATTTTAGATAGTTAGTTATTTAAAAAATTTATTCAATTTTAAATGTTTAAATTTGATATCCATATAAAATATTTGAAATTGTGGATTTTTCTTTATGTTAACCTTAAAAGTTACATATTGTTTTAACGGTTTAAATATAAGGTAAGGTAATTAAGTTGACATTATGTTAGATAAATGACATACAATTAAGTGATTAATTAATTAATTAATTAAATCTTAAAATTGAACTCTATAACCAATTTTATAGGGTTAGGTACATGTCAAATTAGTACAGAGTTAGTAGAGATTAGACAATCTACCGAGTAAGACTTTAGCTAGTATATTTAGTACCAGGTAGCCTCAGAATGGCTTGATCGAAACACCCCGAAACTATAGACCTTTGTAAAACGACCCACAACGTATGTTGCCTCGCAATTTCATTAGTGACACTGGTTATATTGATCAATTATATCGTGTATCCATAGCCTTTCCACAGAGTTTCTCCCTTAGTATGAGAAAGAGATTTGTCCTCATGAACGTAGAATTGAGAATGTGTTTAATTACAACTTGCTATGACTTAAATTACAACGATTTGATGTGTAGTCGTGAAGCAGTAACCCTCATGGTTAGGACACAGGGAGGTCGAGATCGATCATATATTAATGTTCAAACATGTAAAAGGATAACAAACAAACAACAAAAATAAAATTTAATTAATTGATTGGTTGATCATGGTAATTAGAAGAGGGTTAGAGATGGACCTCATATCCAAGATAAGAGAGTAGGCTATGGTGTTCAATTTCCTCATTTACACGAGTGTTATAAATGTCCTTTTCAATAGACGAGAATGGGCATGATGCAATGGTGAAACTTATAGCAGGGATCATTGCCTCAACAAATTTATTTACAAAGCATCGATTAATGTATTCAATTTGGTTATTTTAGTTTTTTTTTTTTTTTCTTCCTAATAATAAACATTTATTCTACATAGATTAAAATAAATAAATAAATAAATAAAGAGACTTGTTATTTTCTTTTGACGACAATATATCACTTAGGAGATTCCTTACGACTATTTCCATGTAGTTTTGAGTGTGAATTATGATGTAAGATGAGGAATACGTTATGTGACTAGATCCTAAATTTTGGAAGGCAACTACATGTCTTCACAATATGCCTCATTATTTTGTGGTCTACGATATTACGTAATTAGGTTTTATCTATAGACATGATGATTAGGTTGAGTTATAATCATGATCATAGGTTGTTATAGGATGATACCTGAGCGATAGAGAAATGAGGGTCAATGATGAATTAATATTGCCCAACGAGACACTATCGAGAATTGGGATTTGGGTATGATGTATTTTTCCACATTGTGTGCAAATAGCCATGTGACAGTATAGTAAGTGGAAAGAGTTTGTGCGAACTAAGTAGGTGTGCGAAAGGGGTAGAGGCTATATGTCGCTAGTCTTGCTTATGCAAAATTGGCATGTTTTGAAGGAAAATATTATTTGGGAAACAACTAGGATTTAAAAATTACAAGCGAACAAGCGATACAATATAAAAAGCATGGAGATGGGTGGGGAACTAATAAGTTAGCCTCAGTAAGCATATACGAGGTTAAGAGAAGTAATGATAATAAATGGAATAATGATGGAGGAAAAATAGTAACCGATGTGCATCACAATAAATAAAGTTACGATGTTTAAACCCCTATTATAGGATGGAGGAAATGAATCGTCACCTCAGAGAAAATGAAAAAAGAAAAATAATAATAATACTTCTTTATAGAGAGTTAACAAGGTAAGAATTATAACATTATGAAGAAAGGAAAATATGTCTCCGTTGACATCAACATCTCGCAAAATAGGAACAAGGCTTGATGCCACATAAATAGGTTGGATTCACATTAGTATCATATGAAGTAGTCATAATGCATAATGTGTGTAAGTATCAATAAGATCCATGTAGATTAATAAGCGTATGTATAGGAAACTTAGATTACGAGAACAAATTAGCTATAAATTATTTGGAAGTAATGGTTCCCCTTCCAATAATATCGCATATAAAAGAAGAGAACAATAAACAAAGTTGGTAAAATTTTCATTCTGATAAGATATTGTCACAAAAACCTTGTAAACAATGATAGTTCTCCGAAGTTAATGTTATATTACTTTTGGTTATCCTAGATACAAATTGCTTATTTCCGCTAGGGTAATAATAATGTATGGCATTAGGATTGGTTAATGTGGATATTCTTTCCCTACAAGAGATATGATAACCTTAATGATTACTTCATGCTAAATACATGCGTGTGATGAAAACGTGGTAGTGTGACGAGTAAACCTCACTTGATGGTATAACCAAGGGGATATTTAAAAAAAAAAAAAAAAAAAAAAAAAAAAAGGGGTAAGGAGAACAAAGCCAAGGAGGATAGCACCTGATTATAACCTTTAATAATTCTAAATATAATATTCAGATTCTACAGAAGGATGAATCTAAAGGTCTCTTTAATTATTAGAATACATATTACGGTATTAAAGATATAGAAACATAAGATAATATCGGCATAGTTGGTCATGTCAAAGCCAAGTAGGACAAGTATGGCCAACACCTTCTACTTGCAAGAATGAAGAGGTTAGGCATCAAGATTTTCCCTGCATTATTATGACCATAACTTCGGGACGAAGTTTCCTGAAGGGTGGGTGTATGTAACGCCCCATATTTTGACTAGGCGTGTTTATGAGTTAGACACCTTTCACCTTATTTTCTTATTATCTGTTTGACTCAGCTAGACAAAGTGAACTATATTCTCGGCATGTTAGACATGATGATATGTTGTTATTATGTTTAGGATGTTACTGTGCCCATGCTGATACTACGGTTATGATGTTATGATGTTACCATCCTCATGATGTTATTTGGTTTATGTGGTTACTATGTTGTAGTTATCACGAGATTCTCATAATGATAGTATATGTTTAATAATCGTCCTGGATGAAATGTGATATATATGATGTGGTATTTATGCTGTGATCGATTTAATGATTTTATGTGATGAAATAAATGATGTTCACAATATGGATCAGACGATGATAGAATGGAAATATTGTTATAAATCTATTGCTGCAAAGTACTAATCTGCAGGACACCGGGGCTATGTAATAGTCGGATACCTGATACGAAGTATGGTATAGTACCTATTTTGCAGAGAGCCTTGGTTACCAAAGTTAATGATACGATGACACAAACCAATAATCTCGAGAGCAACAAAGTATGAGTTGATAAGGGCGTAGACCCGGTATGTTGAGAGGGATGGATGTATTTCCCACCCTATGTTTCTATGATACCCGAGGTCGTGGGAGGGCCGTACTGAGACACGCTCCCCAAGTTGTTGTGATGACGATGGTCGGATGCCTGCTAGGAGAGGTTAGGTCCGCTAGTTAGCCGACGCTACCGCTCTCACATTCTACGTGGCTAGGTCAGTATAGCTGACATCCACTTTTGTACTAGCAGAGGAAGGATAGGGAGGATGCGGACGTAGGTTAGGGTGGGGGGATATGTTAGTTAGTACTATTGAGGGTTGGGTATCCCTTGATCCTGATTTAGTGGGAGTAGGTTCCTCTTCCTTAAAAATAATCGATTGATTAATTATGGTAAATCTGGAAAACATAAATTATACAACTTAATCGGATAATTATCAATGCTTAATGATGCTGAAATGATTATGATTTATGCATGTTGAATGGGTTAAGTATTTGTGATTGTTTGTATGTATGATTGTTATGTCAGTACAAATCATTGTTTTGCTGAAGTTAATATATATGCATAAGGGAAATGATGTTTTCTTATAGTACGAGTACAGTCTATGCATACGCTGGCCACGGATGCACACCTTGTACATGTACACTAGTATTAATGTGATAACTATTGGTTGTGATTGAATTCTAGATAAGACTCAGTCGTGAATTAGTGAAGTCCAAATGATGGTTGTTAATAATGTAAAAATGCATAAATGGATCAGTCTGTTAGTTGTTAATTACATGCATTAGTAACTAATTGTTGGAAATAGTGTTGAGCCTAACATCATTTATGATGCATTGGGGATAGTGTTGTATTTAACATAGTCCCTATTTAGCTTACACAATTAGCGTTGTTTGTTCTAGCATAATTGTACTTCTCTTTGAACAGTCAAATTATGTTGGTTAGAAGTAACTCAATGGTATGTTTATAACCTTTAAGGTCATAATGTTATAAAATAATTATCATTAAATATTTTAATATTAATATTATTATTGTTATTAGTATTATTAATGTTGTTATTAACATGCATAATCTTATTTGTTATTATAATCGTTGTCAAATAAACATAGCTTAATGTTTTGCATAAATGGATGAATTTATCACGATTGTTTTATGTGAATAATAAAAAGGAACCAAAATTATTAAAAACAATTGAAAGTGAGTCATATTATTATATTCCATATTATATTGTTATTTAAACTTTAATTATAAATCAAACAACATTTCGAATCAAGATTTAGTTGAGTAATAAAGACATGAATGTCCTCCATGTGTAAATTCAAGTTTTGCATTTATTATATTATCCTATCTACATTTAAAGATCAAGCGGTGGGGTAAATTCGATACAATTTAACTTGTCCCATATGTTTAGATAAGGCAAGTCATGCTTATTTATTTAATTATTTTTCTGAACAATAGGAAATCTACACAAAAGGACAACCTTAATTAGAATTGAATTATTTCACTGCTCGAGAAAAACAAGAAATCTGACAAGCATATTTAAATATTATTTTATTCTTAGAATTGAATTATTTCACTGCTCGAGAAAAACAAGAAATCTGACAAGCATATTTAAATAATATTTTATCCTTGATGAGTGTGATGGTATTAATGGTTTAAGAATCCCAAAACCTGGAGGGCTAAGGCGGTGGAGTGAGAATGAAGTTTGGAGGAGGAAAATGGATCTATAAAGCAATGGTTCACGAAGATGAGGGGGGTTGGTTTTAGGGGATAAGTACACTTAGTATTTTGATGAGAAGGAGGAATGCCGAGGAGGGGGATAACTCGAAGCTTTGAGGAGGTGGGAAACTCAAAAGAATGAGGTGGGGTTAACTCTGGAACTATGGAAAGGTACTAAGGAAGGATGCTGTCGGGATTATTGGTTTGTGGGCTCGGGGGCTAGGAAACCCGTCGGTTTCCTAGGGCCAGCATGATAAGAGCTGGTCGGCAGGGTGGATCATCTATTTTTGGTTACTAAGGCTTGGACCAAAGGATCTAAAAAGTGGATAGGGGCAATCTACAACCTACATCGGTCCAGCTATTCTACTGGTAGTTAGAAAAATTACAACTTATGCAAGAAATTACAATTATATGTATGTTGTTAAAATTACTATATGTAGGTGCACTTTATGCTGTTAGACATTTTTCTAATCACTAAAATTATGCAGAAAATTAGCATAACGAAAGCATAATGATACTCATTTATTATTGAAATAAAAAGAAGGAAAAACAACTGCTAGGAGCTGGTTACAAAACTTGATTTCAAAATCTAGATCTTCAGTGGCCTTCCAGTTAGGGGGGGCACTGCATGGTATTAATATCGTGTTAATATTGTTTATTAATATTATTTGAAATTGAGCTTTTCCTTTTTATGTTAAGAGAAATGCCTTGTTGGCAAGTACCATGAAGTAGTGCTAAGTTATTATTTTCCATATGGGCATGTACACGTAGGATTTAATTATAAGTATTTTCACCATAAACACTACAACTTCACAAATAATTATTTTGTAAATATCTCAATTAAATTATTTATCTCATGTTTATTCATTCGAATAAATGATCAAGATTAATTTTTTTTTATACTATTTAAACAAATAATGGAAAATAATAAAAACAACAATTTTCAGTTTATTATTATTATAAAGTAGTAATACAAATTATTACTTGAAATTTGATTAAATTCAATTGAGAATTTTTTTTAATCTTATTAAATTTCTTGATGGATAGTATAATTATTAGGTTTTTAGTAGCAAGAATGACCTTAGGCTAAATGAATCCTAAGGCTAGAGAAATACCATGTTGGCAAGTGCCATGTAATGGTGTTAAGTGTTTATTTGTTGCATGGACAGGTACAAATATGTTTTAATTATGCTAATTCACACCATAAACACAACAACTTGAGAAATAATTATTTTCTAAATAACTTAATTCATTTTTTTCATTCAAATAAATGCAATCTTAATTCAATTTTTTTTCATTCAAATAAATGCAATCTTAATTCATTTTTTTTTCATTCAAATAAATTTTCAAGACTAATATATGAGGGTTTACATCGCAATCACAATAAATTCAATTATTTATGTGTATGTTATTTAAACAAATAAATTCACATGATTCATTTATGAGACTTTGCACCACAAGAGGAACAAGTTCATAAATGATTATTTTGTAACTAACTCAATTCAATCATACCTTTTTAATATTATTTAAGCAAATAAATTCATATTATTTTTAATATTGACACATAATTAAAGTCAATCATTTTTAATTTATTACGTTATAAAATAGTAATAAAAGTTATTTGAATTGAAATTTGATTATTACACTTTTATTGATCTTATTAAATTTCTCCTAGACATGATTGAGGGGGGAAACCATTACCTTGGGCCCTAAAAAAAGGTTTTAGGAATCTAGGACCAAGAAGGATAATCATCACACATGTGTTTGTAAGAGTATTCTTTGCCTCTATGTGTGGGAATTGATGCCATTATAAGGTTTTGACCAATAGTGATAGGTCTACTTTCCCTTGACCTAGTTAATACAAGAAACCTAGTCCTTGGGATAAATGAAGCTTCTAGGCATATAGTGATAGTAATGATGTGTTAAACCAACACAATTTATTAATTTTTGAGGAGATCCATGGCCTTATAATAGGGATATAGGGGAGAATTAAAGGAAATAGAACTAGGTATATGTCTTCGGGGAATATGCATGATTACAAGAGGAAACCTAGGCCTTTGACATTAGGGGAAACCTCTGGGAATATTTTTTTTCACGCGGAAAATACCACCTTCCTGCTCTTCCGAAGGAATTAAGGAAATCTAACATGCACGGGAAATCCCAACAAACTTCCCCACATATCGTGGATGGTAGGTCCAGTAAATCGTCAACCGATCATCCAAGCCAGAAGATGTCTCAACAGAATTGAACCCGGGTGGATGGAATGAAATCCATCTATCCCCACCAATGGACCACCGTATCCGGGAATATTATATTAACAAGTATACCTTGAAACACCACATAAGACCTATTGAGGGTATCCTTGGCATAATATTGGGGGCATAGATGTCACTAAGGGGTTTTAAGCACTATATATGGGTTTCAAGTCCCTTGTCATGTTTGAGCGGGGAAACCCAACCCTTAAACCATAATAATATATTTTTGGCATCCAAGACCAAAAGAAACACCTTGAACCACTATACATGGCCTCATACGGGTATTATTTACCCCTAAGTGAGGACATCAAGCCATTATGAGGTTTTTCCTAGTATATATGGATCTCATGGTTTTCTATAATGTCATAGGAGGAAACATGGGTCTTAAAACCTAAGGGAGGCTTTGAAACACACTCATGTGAACTCCCAATGTTACCATTGGAGTTTGAGTATTAATATAAATTGTGACACTAGATATGTGTCTTAGAACCTTGGACATAGTTGTGGGAGGAATCATAAGACTTAGGATCTAAAGGAAGGTTTTAGGAAGCTTGAGCTAAGAGCAATGACTCAAAATGTCACATAGGAGAACATGAACTGTGTAAGAGATCATTATACTTAAAGTGGGATATGGGTGGCAATATGCATTTTTTTGCACTAAGGATCCGTCTTGGACCATGGTTGGGGAATACAATGATGGAATTATGCCCTAACATAAGATTATTGACATAATGAGCGATTATTAAGGCCATGAAACATAAATTAAACCCTTTAAAGTGGATATTTGTGATTAAAGTTGGATATGGGCACAATCAAGGGTTTTTTCCTAATGGGATGGATCTCGAGGCCTCAAATGGAGTGATACAAAGAAAGAAAGATCCTTATGTAGGTGTCCTAGTATGTTGGGAATGATATTCTAGGGAGGAATACCATGTCTTTGGCACTAAACAATACATCGAGGCATACATATCCATAAGCAATGCCTCGAAGCACCATGCATGACTTCATAAGGGTATCCTCTATGCTATGTATGAAGGGACTATGACATTAGTTCCTTGGACATGGTCAATGTGGGAGACCTAAATCATAGGACCTAAAGGAATAATCTCAGCATCCAAAGCTAAGAATGTTTCCTCCACCAAATACACAAGGCCTCCTGAGAACAACATTAGCCTGTGATTGAGGATGTTGGTGCCAATAAATGAGTTTGATCAATACATGCATGCCTTAGGGCATTGGGAATGATGTTCTAGATAAGAATACGATGCCTTTGAACCTAACAAACTCATTGAGGCATCAAAATCCATGGACAATGAATCCAAGCACCATTCATGACTTCATAGGGGTATCTATGGTACTATGTATCTATGTCTAGGGGCCTTAGGGACTTCAACATTGTTAGTGGAGGATACCTAAACCTTGGACCCTAAAGGAAGCTTCTATCCATCGAGGGATAAGAAGGTTCCCTCCACCAACCATAGATAACCTCCTAAGGGTATCATTGAGCTATGATTGAGGGTTCCAAGGCCTTAAGAATGACATTATCTAGAACAAGAGCATGCATTTAGCGTTAAAGAAACCTTTAAAACATCCAAAGCGATGAAAAATGTCTCAAAGCACCATACATGACTTCACAGGGGTATCCATGCTTTTCTGTCTCCACGTCTTGGGGACATAGGGCCATGGACATGGTCAAGGGAGTAGAATTGAACCTCAAGCCCTAAAAAAATCTTTTATACATATAGGTCTAAGACAGTAGCCTTAAGTGACCACACATGGACCCCTAAGGGTATCGATTTCCTATTATTGGTAATGTCAATGCCATCAGGTTTTTTTAAGTAGTATCTATGTGTCTTAATGCCTTGGGAATGATGTTCTATGGAAGAATACCATTCCTTTGGTCCTAAAGAAACAATTGAGTCATCCATATCCATGAAAAGTGCCTCTAAGCACCATGCATGACCTCATAGAGATATTCATGGCACTTGGTATCTGTGTCTTGGGGTCTTGAGGCATTAGAAATGGTCATGGGAAGAGACTTAAACCTTTGGAGCAAAAATAATATTATAGACCTTGAATGCTAAGAAAATTGTTTCCACCAACCACACATGTCCTCTTGAGGGTATCATTGGCCTATGATTGAGGATATTAGTGACTTTAAATGGTTTTGGGAAATATGTACATGTATTAGGGCCTTGGAAATGATGCTCTAGGAAGCAATACCATGAAATTTTCCCTAAAAAAACCATTGAGGCATCTAGATCCATGAAGAATGCCTCAAAGCACCATGCAGAACTTTGCAACAATATTCATGGTGCTTTGTATCTAGGTCTTTGGGTCTTTGTCACTTTGACATTGTTAATGGAAGAGACTTGAACCTTGGTCCCTAAATAAATTTCCTGCGCTAACCACACATGGCCTCCTAAGGTTCTCATTGTCCTATGACTAAGTATGGTGGTACCATTAGGTGGTTTTGAGAAATGTGTACATGTCTGAAGGCCTTGAGAATGAAATTCTAGGAATAAAGACGTCTATGCCACTGGGTGGTTTTGAGTAGTATGTATGTGTCTTAGGCCCTTCAGAATGGTGTTGTACGGAACAATACCATGCATTTATCCCTGAAGAAATTATTTAGGAATCTAGATCCATGAACAATTCCATGGATGACTTCAGAGGGGTATCCAAGGTACTATGTATCTAGGTCTTGTGGCCTTAGGAGCTTCAATATGGGGAGTGGAGAAGAACTGAACTTAGTGACTGAAAGGGAGCTTCTAGATATCCATGACTAATAAGGTTTCATCCACCAACCACAAATGGAATCCTAAGGGTACCATTATCCTATGATTGGAGATGCCAATGCCATTAAGTGGTTTTGGGCAATATTTACATGTCTCAATGCATTGGAAATGATATTCCATTGAAAAATCCATGCCTTTAACCCTATCCAAACCCATTAAATAATGCCATGAAGCAAAAGACATAACTCTGAAGGGTATCCATGGAACTATGTATCAAAGCTTGGGGAATTGGGATGTTGGACATGGTCAAGTGAGAAGACCTAAACCTGAATCCCTAAAGGAATCTTCTATCCATCCATGGCTAACAATGTTTCCTCTACAATCAACACATGGCCTCTTGAGGGTATCATTGGCTTATGATTGATGATGCCAGTTCCATTAGGTGGTGTTGAGTAGTGTATATGTGTCTTGGGGTGTTTGGAATTATATTTTATGGGAAAAGACTATGTCTTTGGCCCTCAATAAATTGTTGAGGCATTCAAAGCCATGAACAATGTCTCAAGGAATCATGCACGACTTTGTAGGGATATCCATGGCATTATGTATGTATGTTTCTTACCTTGGTAGCTTGGACATGGTCAATGGAGGACACTTAAACCTTAGGCCCTAAGGGAATCTTCTAGCCATCTAGGGCTAAGGAGGTTTCCTCCACTAACCACAAATGGCATCCTGAGTGTATCATTGGCCATGGTTGAGGATCTTGGTTACATTAGGTGATTTTGAGAAATATGTAGGTCTCTTATTGCCTTGGGAATGGTGTTTTAGGTAATAATACCATGCCTTTGGCCCTAAAGAAATAGTTGAGGAATCTAGAGCCATGAACACTACCTTGAAGCACCATGCATGGATTTGTAGAGATATCTATGGCACTATGTATCTAGATATTATGACATTGGGTCCTTGGACATGCTTAATGGAGGATACTTGAACCTCCAACCCTAAAAGAATATTCTATCCATATAGGGTTGAGTAGGTTTTCTCCATCAACCAGACATGGCCTACTGAGGGTGCCATTAGCATATGATTGAGAATGTGGGTTCCATTAGTTTTTTTCTAGAATTATGTAGGTGTCATGGGGTCTTGGGAAACATATTTTAGGGAATAATATCATTCCTTTGGGCATAGATCAACCATTGAGGCATCTAAATCCATGAATAATGCCTCAAAGAACAACAACCGAATCAAAATCAGTATCAATGGTGATATATATCTAGGTCTTGTAGCCTTGGGGACTTGGACATGGTCAATGGAGGAGACCTAAACCTTGGTCCCCAAAGGAATATTCTAGCCATCCAAGGCTAAGATTGCCTCTACTAATAACACATGGGCTCGTAAGGGCATCATTGGCCTATGATTGATGATATATGTTCCATTAGGTGGTTTTGAGCATTATGTAACTATCCTAGGGCCTTGAGACCATTAAGACATTTATAGCCATGAAAAATGCCTCAAATCACCATGCATTAATACATAAAGGTATCCAAATAGAATAAAAAATGAGAAATATGTTCAATATTATTGGTACCTAAGCATCCCTAACCCAGTCGTTTCTCTAGATAGGGTTTAGCACCAAATGGGGTATGTCGATCAAGACCACCTTTGCTTGATTGTGAGTAAAGTATTTTGATAACAGGACCCATTGTTCCATGTATCTATCTTGTGGCCTTGGGGCCTTCAACATGGTTAGTGGAGGACACCTTAACCTTTTCCCTTAAAGGAAGCTTGTATCCATCTAGGGGTAAGACGTTTTCCTCCACCAACCATACACAACCTCCAAATTGAATAATTGGCCTATGATTGAGGATGTTTTTACCGTTAGGTGGTGTTAAGTAGTATGTACATGTATTAAACCCTTAGAAATTATGTTCCATGGAAGAAGATCATGTTTTTGGCCCTAACAAAATCGTTGAGGCATCTATAGCCATGAGCACTACCTAAAACCACTATTAATTACTTTAGAGGGGTATCTATGGAACTATGTATCTAGGTCTTTTGGCCTTGGGGCCTTACACATGGTTAGCGGAGGAGACCTCAATATTGAGCTCTAAATGATTCGTATATCCCTCTAAGGATAACAAGTTTGCCTCCACTAAAAAAAAGTTCAAGCTCTAAGAAGCTTTCCTCCACTGAGGAGGCATGAAGCTCAAGCTCTAATGGAATCTTTTAGCCATCTAGAGATAAGAAAGTTCTATCCACCAACAACACATTGCCTTTAAAGGGTCATTGGCCTATGATTGAGGATGTTAGTGACATTAGGGTGTTTTGAGGAGTATGTACATGTCTCATGGTGTTGAGAATGGATTTCAAGGGAGGAATAACATGCTTTTATCCCTAACGAAATAATTGAGGATTCCATAGCCATGAACAATGCCTCGAAGAACCACACATGATTTTGTAGGGATATCCATGGCATTATGTATCTAGGTCTTGTGGCACTAGGGAATTTGACATGGTCAATGAAAGAGACTTAAAAATAGTGCCCTAAAGGAATCTTCTAGCCATTTGTGTCAAAGAGGGATTCCTTCACCAAACACAGATGACCTCTTGATGGTATCATTTTTCTATGATTAGTTATTTTAACACCAATAGTTGGTTTTGAGCATTAGACACATGTCTCGGGGCCTTGGGAATGACACTCTATAGAAGAGGACCATGCCTTTGGCCCTAAAGAAACCATTTAAGCATACAAATCCATAAATAATGCCAGAAATCACCACACATGGCTTCAAAAGGTATCCATGGCACTATGCATCTAGGTCATTAGGAGTTGGGGCATTGAACATGGTCAAGGGAGGGGACCTGAACCTCAGTCTCTAAAGGAATGTTCTATCCATCCAAGGATAAGAAGGATACCTCAACAAACCAAACATAGCCTCTTAAAGGCAGCATTGGATTATGATTGGGGATCTTAGTACAATTAGATATTTTGAGTAATATCTACTTGTTTCAAGGCCTTGGGAATGATATTCTAAGGAAGAAGACTATGTGTTTGGACCTAAATTAATTATTATGGCATTTAGATCCATGAATAATGTGTCAAGACCTCATGCATAACTTCATAGGGGTATCCATGGCACTATGTATCTAGTTTTTTTTCCTTTGGGCATTGGACATGGTCAGTAGAGGACACTTGATCCTCAATCCCTAAAGGAATATATTAGCCATCTAAGGTTAAGGAGATGGTCTCCACCAACCACACATGGCCATGGGAATGGAATTCTAGGGAAAAAACCATGTCTTTATCCCTAAATAAACCATTGAATCATCCAGAGCCATGAACAATGCCTTAATGCACCATGCACGACTTCATAGGGGTATCCATGGAACTAGGTATCCAAGTCTTTGGGACTTAGGGCCTTGGCTATGGTCAAGGGAGGAGAATTGAACCGTGGATCCTAAAGGAATCTTATATCAATCCAAGGCTAAGAACATTCCCTCCATGATCCACACATGGTTTCTTGAAGGTATCATTGGCTTATCAGTGAGGTTGATAGTGTCATTAGGTGGTTTTGAGTAGTATTTATGTGTCTAGGGGTCTTGGGAATAATTCTATAAAGAATAAGACCATTTTTTTTAACTAAATAAATTGGTGTGATATCCATAGATATGAAAAATAATTCAAGGATACATGAATAGCTTCATAGGGGTGCCCATGGAACTATGTATCTAGGTTTCTAGTCATGGGGCCTTAAACGTGGTCAGTGGAGGACACATAATCCTTGGGCCCTAAAGGAACCTTCTATCCATCCAAGGCTAAGTAGGTTGCCTCCACCAACCACACATGATCTCTTGAGTGTATCACTGGCCTATGATTTGGGATGTTGGTTCCATTAGGTTGTTTTAACTAGGTAGTAGGTGTCTTATAGTGTTTTGAATTGTGTTCCAAGGAACAATACCATGCCTTTATCCCTAAATAAATCATTGAGGCATCCAAATCCAAGAACACTACCTCAAAGAACCATGCATGACTTTGTAGGGGTATCTATAGCACTATATATCTTGATATTGTGGCCTTAGGGCCTTGGACATGGTTAGTGGAGGAAACCTAAACCTCGGGATCTAAAAGAATCTTCTAGTCATCTAGGGTTAAGTAGGTTTCCTCCAGGAACAACACATGGCCTACTCAGGGTGTCATTGGCCTATGATTGAGGATGTTGGTGCCATTAGGTGGTTTTGAGCATTATGTAGATTCCCTGGGGCCTTGGGAATGACATTTTTCGGGAAGAAGATCATAAATTTGGCCCGAAAGAAACCATATAGGCATCCAAATCCATGGGAAAAGCCTCAAAGCATTACACATTACTTTCCATGGGTGTCCATAGTGCTATGTTTCTAGTTCTTGTGTTCTTGGGGCTTTGTACATGGTCAATGGAGGAGACATGAACTTCAAATCTAAAGGAATCTTATAGCCATATAGGGATAAGAAGGTTTCATCCACCAAAAAACCCCCCTAGGAAACCAAAACCTCATTCCATAAATGAAGGCTCTAGTCATCTATGTCCAAGAACAATGACCTTAAATACCATAAATGACCTCTTGATGGATTCAATTGCCTTTGAGTGGTGATATGGATTCCATTAGCACTTGTTGAGCTATGGGTATTGATCTTGAGTACCTTGACATGGTTGGAGTGGGAAACTTGGGCCTTGATGTGAAAATGTTTCTCCCATAGAATGTTTATGGCCCTTTTACAATACCTAGAGAAGAGGCAATACACTCAACACTTGATAGTATGGTCATCCATAAGGAAAAAAACTTAGCATAAAGGGTCCAAAAACACCAAAAAATAAATAAGCTTTAAAATATTTTAATCGAGAAACTTGATGAGCCCCAAATTAGGTACTTTATAAGCCTTTTTATGCCACACAAGCACAATAATGGATATCGAAAATGCCTTTGTTTGTGGGGTTTAATGATTCGTTTTGATTATTTGATAGAGTAGTTTAGAGGTTATTCTTTTATTCTTAAAAGCGTTTTCTATAAGATAATTATATGGAAATAAGTGTGTATGAGCAGGCGTAGGTAGTCTAAGAGCCAACCATCAATTCCAGCTTGAGGATTGAAAGACCATAAGTAGCTCAGCGCCCTTTTTCTTGATTTGTAGAAGAGAATTCTAGTTCAGCATAATCAACATTCAAAGCATAGAGTTAGGTTATATTTCAAAATAGATATATATATGGGCCTCTTGGTTAGCAAGAGGTTCCTGTTGGCATTTTTGTAGAACTTATCTTCAACATATGTTATTCAAGACATTTCTGTGTTAAAGACTTTTATGAACATTAAGTTACGATTTTAATGGAGGAAATGATGTTGTTTCAAGTTTTGTGTTTATAAGACTTTTTACCACTCATGATTTACGAGTTGGAGAGGGCCCCTCCAACACGTAGGTAAGGAGCTTCATTTTTATTTCAAGTATTTTCTCATATGTCTTGTTAATCGATTTAATCATCATCGTATATGAAGTACTTGACAATGGTTTGAATGACATAGTTTATTTAAGTTCAGTGATGATTTTATTTCAGCACTTTTTATTTGTAGTTCGTCAACATTGATTCCGTAGTTCTACAATGGGCTTTCTGTAGTCTTGTACATGCATTCTGTGCAGGCATATTTTCCTCTGTTTTCTAGCTCACTATATTAATTTTAAATGATGATTTCGATCTATGATGTTATGAATATTTCCTTTATCTGAATTCAGTTATATAGGAGTCAATTGTTTTAAGTTCTTTGGATTCGAATAGGGTAGATGATTATTGCTTTCAGCATTGGATTTGAATGAGATCAAGTTTGATTAATTTTCAGCATTGAATTTCTAGTTAACTTCCAGGTTTCAGTACTTTATTTCTAGATCAAGTTTCCCAAGCTTTCAACATTTTATTTCTTAGATTAGATTTACAGTCTTTCAACATTTACTTCTTAACATAAAAATCTATTAGTTTCAACATTTCTAGTTCATAGATTTACAATATTTTCATATTCCTTCATTCGTTGTTTAAGAGCAGATCACTTCCATTTCCTTTTTGAGAAGCCTTCAAGATACACCCCATCATCCTAAAATGACGAAGACTATCCTATAGAGCACATACAGTGCTTATCACCTCTTAAGTTTGTACGTTCCCTGGTCGATAATTAAAGTATGCTTCCGGTTTAGCTACCCTTATTAGGTATCCATCCCTAAATTCCACCACTTTTTTGTGCCATTGCCGGGGAGGTGCTTAATCCATAGGAGACATCTTAAAAAAAAACACACACACAAAAACAACCATAAACATAAATTTTTTACCATGAATGCCTAGACGACAGAGAGATAGATTTGGATGCTTTTTGCCTGCCCGTTCTATGAGCAACAATGGTTCTAATAACTCTCAATACGAATTCATTAATTCAGAAGAAGAGGCTGATTCTATCTACGATCCACATAGAGATAAATTCTTTTCTAGCTCTAGCTCCAATACCACTATGGTAGAGGAAGAGGATGAACCTAGAGAACTGTTCACTTTTCCCATCAGTGTACCTCTTGGAGATGCCAGGATGAAGAATATCAACCCTAATAACCTACCAAACTTCCATGGGTTAACCTCAGAGTATCCTGACACATTCCTATTTGAGTTTGAGGTAGTCTTTAGGTCATTCGGCTACACCACTGATGCGCAAAAACTGAGACTCTTTCCTTCTACATTGAAAGATCTATCACTCAGATGGTTGATGAGCCTAGAAGGAAATATCATTTTTACATGGGACCAAATGAAACAAAATTTCCTAGAAAAATATAGGGACTACTGCAAGACAAAATATGCAAGAGATGAAATTTTTGGAATGCAACAAGGAGAAAGAGAATCCTTAGAAGATTACGCACAACGATCTCAACTCAGCTACAAACTAGCTAGTCACTGCACCTTAGATCAAGAATCATTGAAACTTATCCTTCTTAGAGGGATAAAAGAAGAAAATCTAGAAGTTTTGAACCTTCTGGGAGATGGAGATATATTCCAAAAAACTTATGACCAAATCCTACAAATTTTCAAAAACTACTCTAGAGCTAGGAAAGGTAAGAGTGGAACAAGGGATTAACACCCATTTACTGGGGGATCAGCATCCTTAGGAGAAAATATTACAAAGTCTGATTTAGATAACCTCCTTAACGATATGAATACTGATATCCTACAATCACTGGCCATGCAACTTGATGCACTTCAAATCAAGAATAAATAGGATGAAATAAACCAAGCATTACCAGTCTTTTGTCCACGTTGTAGAAAAAAATATGAAAAGGGACAATGCACACTAAAAACCATAGAAATATGTTGCCTCTGCACTGATGATCACTCCATTGATAAATGTCCTATGTTACCCTCATGCAAAGCTTCTATTCAAGAGCCCAAAACCGAAGGTGCAATAAAACAACTTTGTTTCGTCAATCAAAGGAGAAGTATTTTTGCTAGGCCTTACCAACCCAACAACCAAGCCTACTATAATAAGGGAAGTAACCATTGAAATTGGAACCCAGTACCAGCCCCGTGGCCATCTCAGCCAAGTCCAAACCAGTGCAACCAAAGCCAACCATATCAACAACCTTATTACCCACAATCTTACTCTCCATATCCCCCACCTTTTGCTCAGCCAACCACGAATTATGGAAATCAATATCCTTATTCATGGAATTGGAGGGCTCCATTGCAGCAGCAGTAGCCACTCATCATGCCACCACCAAAAAATAAACCACCCCCCAAAACTCCACCAATCCCTGCCCAACTAATTCCAAACCCTAACAACAACAGGCCAGGACAATAACAGACCTATAACACTGAATTCATGCAATTCCCTACTTATGTTGTAGATACCCTCGAAATAAACGAAATTAATCTTAGGTCTGGGAAAACATTGCAAAACACACACACACAAGAACAATCAATAAGATGAAGCTCACGAACAAATAGCACAAACTCAAATTCAACATCCTGATGAGCCAAGCCCTCAGGAAGAAGAGATTCGGCCACAAACAAAAAATAAAAACCCTCCATTCCCTGAAAAACTTATACGAAATACTGAAGAAGAAGAGGAAAACACGATTCTGAATGAATTGAAGCACTTAAACATCCAAATTCCAATTTTATAGGCCATAAGAGATGTGCAAATCTACAACAAGTTTATTAAAGAGAATTGTTTGAAAAGACCTGAAGAAGAAGACATGACCCACAAACCATAAATGTAGTAGGCCAGTTAGCAGATTTAATGCTAGGTGTCATTGTTAACCCCAAATACCTTGATCCAGGTAGCCTAGTAGTAAATGTGACCATCAACAACAAACATATCGCCAACAACCTAATTGATTTAGGGGTTGCAATAAATGTGATGACTAGGGATACCATGATAGCCCTAAGACTACAATCAATGGTCAGATCAACAACTACTGTCCTACAACTAACTGACACATCCACAATAAAACCTGAAGGGATGCTCGAAGACATAATTATCAACATAGAATCCTGGGAATATTCAGCTGACTTTATAGTCATCGAAGCGAAGATTAAACTTAGTGGATATCCAATAATACTAGGGAGACCTTGGATGGAAAATGAAAATGCTTACATAGGGTGCAGATCGGGCAACATGACAATTATCAGTGGCCAAGCTAGGAATAAAATCATGATTTATCCTCCAGCAAGGAAGTCTTCAGACCTAGAATATCAAATCTAGACAGACGATTATGATGACACATCCAACCAAAACATACGACCTTTCCTTACAATTGAAGCTTCCCTGTCAATAAAAGCCATTGACAAAGATAATCATTTAGATAGGTTTATTCAAAATGCTTCTTCTAATAAGAATATGTTCGAAGATTTTCTTGGCACAGGTCAATAGCAAGGAGAGGAAACACTAAACCACGATCATGACAGAATGTGGGTAGAGGTACTCACACTTGAACAACATCCAATTCAAATAAAAGCAGTTGAGATAATGTCTGGTAGGACAGTTAATATTAACTCCAATTTGGAGCCAGGACAAGAACAATAATTACTGAAGGTACTATCAGACAACAACAAAGCCTTTGCATGGACATACACTGACATGAAGGGTATCCACCCAGACATCTGTAAGCATTATATCTATATAAAGGAAGGTGTTGCTCCTATCAGGAAACCATAGAGAAGAATGAACGCATGATTAAAGGACATAGTTAAGCTGGAATTACAAAAGCTATTAGATGCAGGGTTCATATACCCAATCTCAGATAGTGAGTGGGTATCACCATTGGTCATGGTTCCAAAAAAGGGAGGGAAATGGAGGATTTGTTTGGATTAAAGAGAGCTCAATAAATTAACCAAGAAAGATCATTTCCCTCTCCCATTTATTGATCAAGTGCTGGACACGTTAGCTGGGAACAAATTTTTCTCATTCTTGGATGGGTTCAGTGGGTACAACCAAATCCTCATTCACCTAGCTGATCAGGATAAAACAACATTCACATTCCCATGGAACACTTATGCATATAGAGTGCTCCCCTTTGGGCTCTGTAATGCCCTAGCCACATTTCAAAGAGCAATCTTAAGCATCTTCTCTGATTTTATAAATGACCAAATGGAGGTCTACATGGATGACTTCACACCCTATGGCCAGAATTTCAACCAAGCACTAAAACATCTACAATTGGTTCTAAAAAAATGTATTGAGATGAGTTTATGCCTCAACAATGATAAATACATAATGCTCATGGAAGAAGGCATCGTTCTTGGGCACCATATTTCATAGAGAGGAATTGAGGTTGATCAGGAAAAAGTCATAGTCATAAGAACACTACCACCACTTGTGAAACAGAGAGATGTGAGAAGTTTTCTTGGAAAAACAGGATACTACAGAATATTCATGGAGAGTTATAGCAAAATTGCTGCACCAATGTTAGCTCTACTCGCAAAGACACATAATTCATTTGGAAAAAACATTGAATGTTATCATTTGACACACTCAAAGGGAAAACAATTACAGCTTCAGTACTCCAAGGACCAAATTGGCCACTTCCATTCCACATCCACTCTGATGCATCAGATAAGGCCATTGGATCTGTCCTTGGACAAGAAAGAGAGAAGAAGCCCTATGCTATATATTATATCAGTAAAAATTTGGCAGGAGTAGAATTAAATTATATAGTCACCAAGAAGGAGTCTTTGGCCGTAATACATGCAATTAACAAATTCAGGCACTACATAACTGGATACCAAGTGTTTGTCCACACAGACCATTCAGCAATGAGGTATCTCATGAACAAACCTAATACAAGTGCTCGAATCATTAGATGGATACTCCTCGTGCAAGAGTTTGACATCACAATTCTGGATAAGCTAGGAAAACAAAATGTAGTGGCTGATTTTATGTCTAGGCTCACCCATGGACAAGACAATGAATTGGTAAATAATAATTTTCCTGATGAGCATCTTTTTGCAATCTCCACAAGAAGCCCATGGTTTGCTGACATAGAAAACTACTTAGTGTCTGGAAAATTCCCACAACATTACAGCCACCAAGAAAAGAACAAAGTCATAAGGAAAAGTGCCACCTACACATGGATATAGGGAATGCTTTTCAAAAAAGGACCAGACCAAATATTGAGAAGATGCATTAAGGAAGATGAAGTCCATGCCATACTGCATGCCACCCATAATGAACCATGTGTAGGACATTATGCTGCAAAGAAAACAACCTATAAAATATTGCAGACTGGATATTATTGGCCAACACTCCACAAGGACACCTATGAATATGTTTCACATTGTGATGATTGTCAATGAATGCGGAAACCTACACAATGAGAAGAAATGCCTCTCCATCCAAAAATCTCATTAGAACCATTTGAGAAATGGGGATTTAATTTCATTGGCCCATTTAACCCACAATCAAATCAGAAAAGCTACATCCTGGTATGCACTGACTACCTTACAAAGTTGGCAGAAGTAGCAGCACTTGCAGCAACAAATGAAACTAATGTGGCAAAGTTTTTTACAGAACAAATCTTCCACAGGTTTGGATTCCCACGAGAACTAGTTTCTGACCAAGGCCCACAATTTACATCCAATCTCATAGAGGACCTGCTTCGAAGAAACAAGGTTAAAAACAGAAAATCTACTCCCTACCACCCTCAGGCTAATGGTCAAGCTGAGGTGACAAACAGAGAACTAGAAAGGATCTTGAAAAAAACTATACAACTCCACAACAAATATTGGGAAGACCGACTAAGTGAGGCAGTCTAGGCTTAGAATACTAAATGGAAGACAACAACAAGCTTTACCCCATACGAGTTAGTCTATGGTAAGAAAATAATGTTGCCCATTGAGTTTGAAATAAAAACATTGAGGATTGCAGTTGAGTTGAACATGGAACTTTCAGAAATCCAGCAAGAACGAATACTATAATTAAATCAGCTGGATCAGCAACGCCAACAAGCACTTGGACACACTGAAATCGTCTAGCAACAAAGAAAGAAATGGCATGACAAGAACATCAAGCAGAAGAAGTTCAAAGAAGGCGACTGTGCACTACTCTATGACTCCATATTTCACACATTTAAAGGCAAACTGACAACCAAATGGCTCAGACCCTACATCATTGAAAACATCTGTGACAATGGAGCTGTCAGAATTACAACAATAAATGAGGAAAAGTTCCCCATGATTATGAATAGACATAGACTCAAACTCTCCAAAACACCACATTCCAGAGAAGAGTTCACACAGACACTCTATCAACAGAATCTAATGCTGATAGAGAGCCTAGAACATCACTGAAAATTTCATGATTTGAAAAAAAAAGAAAAAAAAGAAAGACAAAATGATGAAAAAAAATTGAAAAAATGAAAAAGAAGATGAAAGAAAAATCAAAAGAAAAAAAAAGAAAACGAGAAAGGAAAAGAATGGAAAAGAAAAAATGACAAAAGAAAGAGGACAACACAAAAATCCACTTAGGTTCTCACAAACAAAGTTGATGAACTTGGTTCATCCCTATGCAGAACCAAAAAGCAAATATCAAGCGAGCTAGGAAGCCAAATCAAGCGAGCCAGGAAGCAAAAACATGTGAATCAGCAAGCAAAATCAAGTGAGCCAACCAACATTTAGCAGTAGAAAAGAAAGCAAACATCAAAAGCACAACAAACGAAGATCAACTTTCAGAATCTAAATCAAGCGACCCAACAATCTAAATCAAGCGAGCCAACAGTCAATTCAAGCGAGGAAGAACACCAACAAGCTATAGAAATCAAATCACCATTTGATGCATCACTACAACACAAGGTTGAACAAAATGAAAAGTCATATAAGCAAAGATTGCACGAAAATCAAGCAAACAAAAGTAGCAATTCCAAAAGAAAAGCAGAAAAAAGGGAAAAACATGTGACTACTGACACGCCCAAAATCACTACAGACAAAGCTAAACTCATCTACAAATTCCATGCCCATACAATCAAGAACAAAATATAAAGCCAGGTACGCAAAGAATGAAAGGTAATCACTTAACTCTCTATTTATTTTCATATCGAATTATATCCCCACAAAAGCGGTTATTTTCTGAAGCTGAGGACAGCTTATAACATAAATCGGCTGCACAGTTCAGAGAATAACCTCACAGAATCATGATTACCTACTTCAGACACGTTAGAGGATGAGAACATTTGCATCCGGCCGCTATATCCACAAATGATATCCCTAAATTATCAAAGCGGCAGTGCATGGTACAAAGATGGAAGGAAACGTTGGGTGAAATAATGAAAAGGAATGTATAAGGAAGCAAGTATGATGCACAATGATCGAGATACGTGTGTGAAAATAGCTAAATAAGGAAGCATAATCTACAAAAAAGACCCAGTCTTGCAATACAAGCTTTCCAGATGTAGGAAAACCGAAAATTCGTGTTGTCACTCGGCCAACAAGCTGCCCTTGAACCTGTGATCAATCTCGACCAGTTGAGGTAAGCTAGCCACACTCAAATTTTTTGGTTTTTCAATTATAGTATAAAATTCAAGATGACAAACGGGTTCAAAAAGAGTGAACAAAGGATCACAAGCCCATTTATGAAAACCTATAGGTTTTATCAATCCTCCGTAATGCGGGATAGATGCCCTTCATCTCAGGGCTGAGAGGGTCTAACACAGAGGTGACTTTAGAATACGCAAGGAACTTGAAGCACATCAAAGAGGAACGGTTTGTCACTTGGGTAAGTGGACTACGTATCAGACTGGATGAGGAGGCAATTGCAAAATACACAGGGATACCCATGGGTCTACACTGGAGCAGGGATGACCGAGAATCCAACCAGAGTGCAAAGGAAACCTTCTTCGGACCAGGAGAAGTTTGTGAAGAAGACAAAAATGGTGTCAAGAGAGTCACCATGTTAGCACCTTGCGATGAAATAGCTGCTGCTGTTCAGAAGTGTGTAACGTGTACATGGATGATGAGCTATGTCCCTCTCTTCCACTTTCAAATTTTAGAGCTCCTGAGGTACAGGAGCCATATCCCACCAAATAACAACATCAGCATTCCCTATTATCTCCTCCAATCTTTGGGATAAATGAGTAAAAAGGTGGTTCAGGGAAAAGAAGATGCACTAGCCCACCATGGGCTAATCAAATTGATAATTCGTGAAGAATTAATAGTATAGGTTCCAGAACTTTCATGGGAGAAGTTTGTGGTAATCTCAGCAGATGATGTGCAGAGAATGAGGGGTACACCTAATGTGGGCATACCCCTAGCTTCAAGGTCAAAGGAAAAATCCACTTCAGTATCAGGAGCCAAGAGAAAGATTCACCTGGATAGTGACAACCAAGTTATGGCCGATACCTTGATTAAAATAAAACATTCAAAAGACGCCTCCTGCCAAAAAGAATCAGGGGTTTCCACCAACAAGCAAGGGAAAATACAGTGTCAAAGTAAGACGATCCCACAGCAACCCAAGAACAAACAGGAAAAGAAGGAAGAAAATGTGCCCATCCCCATAATTCAAAATCTATCTAACGATGATGACGAGTGGGTAGACCAGGATGAACCAAATACACTAGAAGAATAGGATGATTACCAATGGAACCCCGCTGGTCAAAGTGTAAACCCTACTGATCAAGATGTAAACCTTGGAGCCACTGACCAACTAGCTGAGGCATTAACGGAATTAGAAAACATCAGGGAGGAGTTGGCAACATTAAAAATTGAAGCAAGTATTAAGAGAATCTAGCCAACTTCACTAGCACACCCACTATTTATACAGGAGAAGACCCAGATATTGGAGATGCAGCACGCAGGGGAATTGAAGCTGGCAGAACAACAAAATGCAGCATTGAGGGAGAAATTGAGCCAAGCTCGGACATAATTGGCTCAGAAGGACCATAAAATTAAACAATTATAAGATACATTGACTATCACTACAAAAATCTATGATGAAATATTGCAACTCAGACCACCATCCAAGATCTATATGGTCTACTTAAAGGAAAAATGGGGAAAGTTCCATCTGCAGAGGTTAAAACAAGGCCTTCCTCTGGAATTGAACACTCCAAAAGAATTTGTGGACGCTTCTTTGAACTGCACAGAGTTGGAAAAGGATCAATTATGCGAGTTCTTCTTGCACAACTTCATGGTGCCGAGCTCTCCTAACTGGTCATCTAATCTCTACATAGGCGACTTCCAGCTAAGAGCATTATGCTTCTGGATGAACCATGAGGTAGAGAGGGCACAAGATGATCATCTATATCTTGTAGAGTAGTGGTAAAACCCATTATGGATCAGGGGTGAGGCAACTCATCCTGAAAAAGTCATTCAGGACCACCAAACTATCACCACAGATGAATAATTGATTCCTATCTTACTTGAAAGCAGTAGGAGGATGTCACGCATTTTGATCTTACCCTTCAATGCACATACAAGGAGGTACGCGAGGCCATCAGTGAAAGGTGGGAAAGGATTGCAGAGGGTTTGAAGAAGAAGGAGCCTCACTCCCCCCTCAGGTTAGAAATGACACTCACTAAGGCCAAATTATACAGGGAATCCTTGATAAAAAACCAGCTCGGATGGATAGGAATGAAGCTCAGCCCACCATTCTTTCTCCCATTAATTATCAGAACATAGATTGACGACAAGGAAGAGAAAAGAACATGGGCCAGAGATGACCGAACCCATGGCTATCATAGGTAGGCAGGGGCTCCCAAGATCGTTGCTCGATACATCAGAGAAGCTATCCATGAACAAAATGTGTCACCCAAGGATGGGTGAATCCTTCAGTTTGGGGGAGATGATGAGCCCCAAATTAGGTACTTTATAATCCTTTTTATGCCACACAAGCACAATAATGGATATGGAAAATTCCTTTGTTTATGGGGTTTAATGATTCGTTTTGATTATTTGATAGAGTAGTTTAGAGGTTTTTCTTTTATACTTAAAAGCATTTTCCATGAGCTAATTATATGGAAATAAGTGTGTATGAGTAGGCGCATGTAATCTAAGAGACAACCATCAATTCCAGCTCGAGGACTGAAAGACCATAAGTGGCTTAGCGCCCTTTTTCCTTATTTGTAGAAGAGAACTCATGTTCAGGATAATCGACATTCAAAGCATAGAGTTAGGTTATGTTTCAAAATAGATATATATGGGCCTCTTGGTTAGCAAGAGGTTCCTGTTGGAATTTCTGTACAACTTATCTTCAACATATGTTATTCGAGCCAATTCTGTGTTAAATACTTTTCTGAACATGAAGTTACGATTTTAATGGAAGAAGTGATGTTGTTTCAAGCTTTGCGTTTATAAGACTTTTTACCACTCCTGAATTACGAGTTGGAGACGGCCCCTCCAACACATAGGCCAGGAGCTTCATTTTTATTTCAGGTATTTTCTAATATGTCCTGTTAATCGATTTAATCATCATCATATATGAAGTACTTGACAATGGTTTGAATGACATAGTTTATTTCAGTTCAGCGATCATTTTATTTCAGCACTTTTTATTTGTAGTTTGTCAACATTGATTCTGTAGTTGTACAATGCGCTTTTTGTAGTCCTCTACATGCATTCGGTGTAGGTGTATTTGCCTCTATTTTCCAGCGCGCTATATTAATTTTAAACGATGATTTAGGTCTGCGATGTTATGAATATTTCCTTTATCTGAATTCAGTTATATAGGAGTCAATTGTTTTAAGTTCTTTGGATTCGAATAGGGTAGATGATTATTGCTTTCAGTATTGGATTCGAATGAGATAAAGTTTGATTAATTTCCAGCATTGAATTTCTAGTTAACTTCTAGGTTTTAGTACTTTATTTCTAGATCAAGTTTCCCAAGCTTTCAGCATTTTATTTCTTATATTAGATTTACAGTCTTTCAACATTTAATTCTTAGCATAAAAATATATTAGTTTCAACATTTCTAGTTCACAGATTTACAATATTTTCATATTCCTTCATTCATTGTTTAAGAGCAGATCACTTCCATTTTCGTTTTGAGAAACTTTCAAGATACACCACATCATCCTAAAACGATGAAGACTATCCTATAGAGCACATACAATGCTTAGAACCTCTTAAGTTTGTACGTTCCCTGGTCAATAATTAAAGTATGCTTCTGGTTTAGCTACCCTAATTAGGTATCCATTCCTGGAGTCCACCAAAAATCTCTATTAAAGCACAACAACTTTGAGATGGAAACCATGGAAATCACATGTGCAAACTTACACAACAAATGATATATGCTTTTTCTTTTTATTCATTTTATTTTTTCATTTGATCTCTTACCACCCCAAATTATGGCTATAACTTTAGTGTGATCCACTTATGTGTGTAGGGGGAATGTAATGATACGGTTTTTCTTTTTATTCATTTTCTGCTTTCACTTAGTCTCTTACCACCCCAAATTATGGCCATAACTTTAGTGTGATCCACTTATCTGTGCACGAGGAATGTAATGCAATCCCTACACAATTAACCACTATGTATGAATAATCCCATAACAACTTTAAGAGTTAAATTGTTGTAATGGGTGAAAAATTCTAATCCCAGAACAACTTTAAAAATTAAATTGTGGTAAGGGTGAAAAATTACTCATTTATGAGATGTAAATCCAACAAATTTTTGACTTTAATATTTTATGTTTTTTTTTTAAATTTATTTATTATGTTCTTTCAAAAATTACATAATAGTTTTCAAATTTTCTATATATTTATATATTATTTTTTTTAAACAAATATATTTAAGAAATTTTTTTACACCAAAAAAGTACAAGCTCAACTTTTACCTTCATTTTCTAACATTGTAAAAGTTATTTCAAATTTAACTTGATATTACAAAATTTAAAAAATAGATTAATTTTAGAAATGATATAATACTTCCATTCAATTATATATAATTTTTTAAAGACAAAGGTACACATACTGGCTCAAATAATATATATAAGTTAGTTAAAATTTAAAGACAAAGGTACAAGTCATGGCTCCAATTTTATATAAACGTTAGTTAAAATTTAACTTTGATAGTATAAAATCTAAAAAATCATAAATTTTATATAAAAGTTAGTTAAAATTTAACTTTGAGAGTATAAAATTGAAAAATTCATATTAATTTTAGAAATGATATAATAATTCTAATTTATTCATTATTTAAAAAAAATATTTATTATTATAAAAATTACATTTGAAATAATATTAAAAATTAAAAATTACATAAAAATTAAATTAAAATTATATTATAAGTTAAATTAAAAATTAAATTTCAGAAACTATAACCATTGCAATTGCCATCATAATTCTCTTTCTATAGCCCTGCTTATAAAATACATGTTAAATTTAATTTAAGATCCATCTTACTCCCCTAAAATTTATATTTATATAATCATATTTAAACTTAACGCTAGTGCTATATAACTATGGATATATAACTTTGGTTGAAAAAAAAAACTATGAATATCTCAGTTGGATGAACACCAATCTATTTAAGCTAACGGTCAAAATGCAAAGTGATCCGCAAATCTCAACAACCACTATTATTATTAATAACTCAATAAACCGCATTGAGTTGGCATGGTGGACAACCGAATGAACAGCTAGTCAGGTAGCGGGTGTCTCATAAAAAATTTAACTACATTTAAGATTTGAGTTGGCTTGATGGATAGCCGAATGGATAGTCACTCAAGTCGAAGGTGAATCTAAAAATTTCCCTACAAAGCAATGCATTTTCCTTTCCCTCCAAAGCTATGCATTTTCCCCAATTTACTCTTGCATGCGTGCTATGCATTTTCCCCCAATTTACTCTTGCATGCGGGCTATGCATTTTTCCCCAATTTACTTTTGGATGCGGGCTATGCATTTTTCCCCCAATTTACTCTTGGATGCTCACTTGTTAAGTGTTGGTTACTCCATTTTACCCAGTTTACTTAATCCCAGATGCTTGATTGTTGATTGTTGGGGTTGGTTACTCCATTTTTCCCAATTTACGTGCATGCAGCTTGCTTTGCTAGTTTGTTATGTGCTTTCTCAACTGGTTTGGTCGGTTTTGTGCTTTCTCAACTAGTCTTAATCTGTTTTGTGCTTTCTCAACTGGTCTGTGCAGCTTGCTGGTCTGTTTGGTGCTTTCTCAATTGATCTGGGAAACTTTGGTGATCACAGCTATGTGAATTTCTTACGTGTATATTAAAGTAATTGCATAAAATCCAATACTCCTGTTTATTGGCATAAAAACTCATCATTTTTTCTTTGGCACACTGATATATTCTTCAATATACAATGTATCACATCTGAAAATAGTTAAAATTTATAAAGTATTTATCATCGGGATAACTGTGTTTTTGAAAAAGATGGCTCATTTAGAGATAATCTTTTCTTTATATTAGGACTTTCAGCTTATTAACAAACCCAATTGCTTTGACGCATTCACTCCCTGCACAAAAAAAACAATGACTAGGACGAATACACTGAAGATCTGATTTGGAAAGGAGCTTTGTATTGGCCGTAGTTTAGGCAAATTAAGAAATGAAAATTTTGTTTCCTTGTCACACCTATAGGAACTCTGCAAGGAAAAATAATTGCAATCAATTTTCTCTGTAGCATGTTCAGAGATGGTCGTAAGATATGCCAGACTTTAGCTACTATGCCCACAATACGTGAAGATTTCCAATCGAAGAAATTATCATTCATCGAAGAAATTAAAATTCATGTGGCAGATCTGGAAGAAGGTCCCTCTCAACGATTTTACATGTAGGTCTGTTGTGATGGTAAGAAATCCACTATGCCCATAGATTCCCTACCTGCAAATCTCCAAAACCGGTTGCTTTAGGAGAAAGGTTGTCAATTAGTACAAGGGTTCAAAAGTTTCCAATGATACGTGTTTGTTACCGCTTGCAAACAACGCCAAGCAAAATTAATTTGAAGCACCTATTGGATTCTTTTTTCAGGTTGTCTCCCAACAACATCTCCCTCTCTCACCTTAGTTAGTTTTGGTATATTTTGTTCTCTCTCGTGTGCAAATAGAAATAGAATCTAAAGTCACACCACGAAGGTTGCTTACTGTTTGTTGGAACCATTTTTATTTTTGATTAGTAAAAATGGATGACCATATTAGTTGTGGTTTCTATTTCTGCATACTGACCATATTGTAAGTTAAGCCGTCCTCACTCTCCATTAAGAAAATAGCAATTTACAGTGCCCAGGGTATAAAGAGGCCGGATTTCCATGCCATAATTGGGTAGCTTCGGTCTAGGAATTTGTCCTCTGCTATTAGTGTCCCCATATTCTGGCCAAGCTATTTGGTTTAGCTCAAGTGCTTCCCAGTATGTCTGGGTAGCTGAGTTCTAAACTAGTGATAGAAATAGAATCTAAAGTTTGAGGTTATGGTGGGAGTGGTCGCTTTCTTGCAAGGTTTATGAACATATTATGTTTAAACTCCTTAAACTCCCGGGCTACTATATATTTTGTGCTTTCATTTGAGTAATTTTAAGTGGGTTTCCCAGGTTTGTATGGTACTATTTTCATATCTTTTTGAACCATCGTTGACAGGGGTGCAAGAACCTCAAAATATCAAAAACCGCCCCCATCCAAGAACCTCCTTGAGAGCCAAATTCTATGTAGAAGGCAGGTCCTGAAGATAATACTCTGACGCCGATACCTGTTTTGTGTGAGCGATTTTGTTCTCCATCATCTTTGTTTTATTCCCTCAATACGGCAAAAGACAGAATGAATGCAGGTTGAAAGCAATTTGATAGCGATACGTTATGAGGTAATTTACGTAATGAGTACGTTATTAGGCAGTTTCCGATTCTGACTAGGCTGCAGACGAGATATGAGGATCGAATCCGATAATGGCCAGATTCCTCACCATGGGTCAGTTGAATTCCCACATAAATTACACCAACGAGAATAATTGTGGAACATATTACAGCCAGAAGGGCTCTCTTCCTCTTATGTTTCTGTGCTTCATGCTTGAGGTAGGAGGTGAGGGAACGAATTTATCGTAGCCATTGTTAGTATTCATCTCGCTGTCTATTTACGAAACACAGATTCTTGCTTCTTAACTTCTTCGTACATGTTTATGCTCCGTGCCTTTTAGAAGATCAGATTTCCAGAGATTTATGGGCACAGACAAGTTGTGCAAGTGACAGTTAGGCGGTGGATGTAAGAATTTTTTATTTGGATGCAATGGAAAGCACGATCTAACGTGCTGTGTAAACATATGTTTCCTGACCTACAACGATGGCTTTTTTTCAATGGCATGTTATATTATTAATGGTGAATATCACGTAACTCTTTTCTACAACGAATTACCATATCACACTCGCAATTCGACGAATAAGTTTGCAGAAATAAGCATGATCCCTTATCTATAAAAAATAATAATAATACAAAATTAAAGCACTGGCTTGGATCCCTTATCTATGAAATAAATAAATAAGGCAGGCCAGCACTACCGTTTATCCAAAGTTCAATGTCATCATAGTAAGTGTCTATTCATATTAGATATGACGATGGAAAAATCATAGGTCACTTTCTTCCTAATAAGTATCCATTCATATTATAGATTATATATGTGCATCCATTCATAGGTTCGCTTGCCAAATTTGTTTTATAAAATTAAAACTATTACGTTTTCATATTTGATTGTTTATGAGGTTAATGGTAGGTTCTAGAAGGTGAGGATAGATATAGTTATTTATCTCCATGAAGTTGTAGGGATTTATGTTTACTGGTAGGTTGTATGGTTGTGGGATGCATTGAGTTGGGATATATATCATTGATATGAAGAGATGATCTTAGTGGTATTCTCACATCGGCTTGATGCAACAAAACTAGTGATATTATCACATTGCCTGCATCGATGCTAGTGATACTATCACATCGAGATTCTAATGCTCATATTTGACAATGTGTTTCATAAGGATTAATTTTATCCCAATACATAAACATGAAGATATGATCTTAGTGGTATTCTCACATCGGCTTGATGCACCAAACCTAGTGATATTATCACATTGCCTTGATGCACCGATGCTAGTGATACTATCACATCGATATTCTAGATGGGTACCAATATTTCCAGCTGGGTACCAGAAGCTTCTACCAGCCAAAGAAGGAAAGAGATTTTATTATAATGCTGCACGAAGAATAGCTGGGAATATCTAGACAACAAGACAGCAAGCACAGTCATTCTATTGACTATGCTAATATGAAGCGGTTATACTCATTTGCTCTGAATGCGACATAGCTACGGATGAAGCTACGGAGCTGAGCTCTTAGCATCCACCCCTCCCTTCACCTAAAATGCTACGGAGCCTTTAGCTCACCTTCAAAGCTAAGAACGTAACCGTCGGGATTATGCTTCTAGTAATAAAGAACATGGGGGGTTATGTACATATTTTTTATGCTAATTTCCCCCAATGATGAATCTATGCTCTGCACTCACCAACTGTAATTTTTACTTACTTTGTATTCCACTGCAATTGTGTTTTTTTACTTACTTTTTATTCCTGAGAGTCTTTGGAATCATCATCGATTAAGATAAAAGCTGTCTTCTATCCAAAACACAGTTATGCTTTATGGGTAAAATAATGTCATGAAAGTGATAGCACCAGATCAAAATTAGAGATCTGATTTTGAACCTCTGCATTGAAAGCTATTAAAATCCGCCATCCAGTCAATTGTTACGAGAAACATATGAAGAATCAATCTTCTTAGACGCTTCAAGTCATCTCTGAGCCTCATGTTGAGGGAAATCGCAATGACTTGAGTGAGGAGATTAGCCCAACATTTAGCACAAATTTTAATAAAACAGATTGCAGGTTTAGTACAGGAACTGGAACTGCCCAAACACAACACAACACCACCGAGATTCCAGAATTCAGGGTTTCAGTGGCCCATAGAGCAGGTGGAGTGATATTTCTATTAGCCATCAAAGGTTAATGTAGGCCTGTTTCCTATCAACTAAAGCAAGGATCCATAACAAGGCATAGCAATTTCCAGCGCTACATTCCACCAAGATTGTAATGTCTCTTAGTATCCCATGGACCGACCTCTCGTTTATGGGCCTCGTTGGCATCGACTCTCTCCATTGTGTTGCATACTGCTACATATTGCAGCGTTTTCCATCCACCTGGCGAACCCGTTGGTACGAGAACCACCAACTCTTGGGATAGCTCCATACCCCTAAAGACCATTGTGATGATGAGACCAGCAAAAGAAATGCTAAACAACAGTCAAGGCAGACAACAGGGGAAAGTGGTGAGCTATGAAAATAATGTTTGCAATGCAGATCTATGCAGGTGGGAAAAACTGTGATCTAAGCCTTAATTTGTCTATTGTAAGTACATATATAGATAGTTCTCTAAGTAGCTACCTATTACCCCACGTCATAGAATCTACCTATTTCACCCTTTTATTAAAATACTCAAATTTTGCGAACCCCAAAACTACTGCAACGGTGATGCTCAAAACTCCTTAAGAACAATATCCCTTTACAAATGTAGAGTATATATACTTTGTAAACTTTAAAAATCAAATTGTTTTGTAAAATTGGTGGAAGCATTCCTGTAGCTACATCCCCTAGTTGCGAATTCCAATAGAGCCCAATCGACACCTACAAGCAATGATTTCTTAGCAGGGACCTTCAAATATGCCTTCGTTTCTTTGCAAGCTCCACCCCATTTGTAGTGCGCGCTCAAAGTCAAGAGCTGCAAGTATTCCTTTTCAATGGCCATCTCCACTAGATTGGACAGCAACGAACTCCCTTTTCTCTCGATAGTAGCGACTTCCCTCCCAAGGAATCAATACAAAACTCTTAGACTTATCTTAGGAGAGAGGATATAGCTTTTTGATGGTTGAATATTCTAGATTCCTTACAAATTCCAATTAATTTTTAAGGTTCTACGTAGTCTGATTTTTTGTAGGTAATTTTAGTTTTTGTTATTTATTACATTATTTTCTTTACTTGAAACCCTTTGAGACTACATATTTATATTTTTCATTGCACTAGATTAATATGAGTAAACTTCTTTGTTGAATTTTTTAGGTTCACGACATGTTGAGAGTAACCATTTAAATATAAATAGTCATATGGAAGGATTTTTGGAGGGTGGTGAAGAAATGAATATAGAAATGCCCACTAGAATTCAAAATAATGATTTAACTATTGGAAGCAACAACAGTTTATCCAGTATGGTTGGTGAACGAAGGGTTGATCATAATCCCAACAATGAGAGTATACAAGATGATTGTATGGAAAATGATGGTTCTAATGATGACCATGCACATGGACAAGAACAAATAAATATTGAACCCAATGCAAAGAGATTCTAAATTCAATTAATATAGACACTAATGGAGAACCTCATGATAACAACATTCTACATATGGCAAGGACACCACTTTACCCAAGTTCACAGTGCTCTATATAGCAAGCTGTGTTATCCCTTCTTAACTTAAAATTTTTCCATGGATGGACAAACAATAGTTTCACTAACCTTCTACAGTAAGTGTGTTTTTTGTTGAAAGGAAATTTCAAGTTTATTCTCAATAAAGATTTCTAGAACTTTAATGCCACTCTAAACTTTATCTTATCATTGTTGATGGCATTTTTATAGGTTGTTAGTAGGCATGCACCTTCCAATTAATAACAAATTGCCTAAATCAAAATATGAGATCCTGTCATTAACAAAGGATTTAGGCATGGATGTTGCCAAGTCGTATGATGCATGTCCCAATGACTGCATGCTATATTATGGAGATGGAAATGATTCCTTAGATCAGTGCCCAGAATGTGGTGAGCAGAGGTACCATACAAGTGCATCATCAAAAAAGGTAGGACGGAAGGTACTTTGCCATATACCTTTAGCCCCACAATTTGAGAGGTTATTTGGATGCAAGGGAATGCCAGAGCTCATGGATTATCATGTGAGCGGAAGGAGCATAGATGGTGTTATGAGGATGCGAGTTGATGGAGTTGTATGGAGTAAGTTTGAGGAAAAGTGGCCAATTTTAAAAGATGAACCAAGAAATGCAAGAATATCATTAGCATTGGATGGTGTGAATCCTTATGGAAATCAATCAACACAATGCTCTACATGTCCAGTAATTGCTATCAACAACAACATACCCCCATGGTTGTCAACAAAAGAGGAACATGCTATGTTGACATTGATAATACTAGGTTATACTTTATGGAAATGCATAGTATTGAATCCATATGGTAATGGTAAGTAATTAATGTTGCAAATGACAAATTGAAGTTAATTTTTTTATAGGTCCAAATCAAGCTAAACGCATGGACACATACTTCGAACCTTTAATAGATGAGTTATTGATGCTTTGGCAAGGAATGCATATGAAGGATGTACCACGTCCTATTGGTTCAAGGATATTTTAATTTAATGCAATGCTTCTCTTCACAATTCATGATTCCCCAGGTCTATCAATGTGTTGTGGTGAGTTATAGTTGGTGTTAATCACCTCATGTTGTATTTATTGATTTTATTTATTTCATAATAACACCTTAAATTATTACTGATATTGCATATAAAAATAAAAGGCCTCCAGACTAAGGGATCTTATGGATGCCCAACATGTGCGCCTTGCACCTCTTCTAGAAGATCATGACATTTGGGAACGACAATATATGATGAGTATAGAATGTTTCTAAAGATTAATCACCCATATCGTGTATGAGATAAGGATAAATTTTGTGGGAAGGAGTGCCTTATAAGAGCACCTTTGAAGATGAATCCCAAGAGATGGATGCATGCATATAGAAACACACATGGTAATTCTCATTTCCATAGTTGAAATGTTATAAAATAACATCTCAAAATAATGGATTTGGTAAATTTATTATGATTTTTCTTTGTGATAGGATCCCTTCCTCCAGGAATGACTCGAAAGACAATATTTTTAGAGTTGCCATACTATGAAGGACTACCTATTGTTCACATGTTTGACACAATGCACATAGGGAAGAATGTATCTTCTTGTTTATATAATATGTTATTTTCAGAGAAGAGTTCAATACATGTGAGACAACTAAATAAGATACAAGTGAGGATGGACATCAAAGAGGTAGGAAGAATGACTCATCTTTGGCCAGATGATGATGGTAACTTTGTAGATGATCCATGGTCTCTGACAAAGGAGCGTAAAGGACAGATGATTAAATCCATAAAATCAGTAAGATTCCCAACAGGTTTTGGAGTGAATTTTAAGAAGGCATTCACAAAAGGAAATGAACTTACTGGAATGAAGATCCATGATTGGCATAATTTCCTTAGGGTATGTATGTGCACATTCATTGAAGTTATCTATATTATATGTCATCTTCCTTTAATTTAATTTAATTTAATTTTTTTTATTTCATGTGTTATTAATCAACTTGAACATTCTATATGAAGTACCTATTACCTGCCTACCTTCCAAATAATATGGATGACAACATTAGGAGGACAATATACAAGCTGCGTAAATTTTTTAAGTATAATGCATGGCCTATATAAGAAAAAATGTATCTTCATGTATAATGCAATACGATAGGAAGTTGTTCATCTAAAATATTTTCTTCATTTACACAAATTTGGGTTTATATTAGTTATTTCTATTTTAGGTGGGTCCCTTCAAGAGAGATACACAACAAAGACCTAAAGATGTGGAAGAAAGAAGTACCCATTCTAATGTGTGAGATGGAAAAATATTTCCCAACAAGTTTCTTCAATGCACAAGAACACTACATTGTGCATCTATTACATGAAATAGAGATGTGTGGACTAGTTCAAACAAGAGCAATGTTTTCCGTTGAGCATTATTTAAAGGTTTTGAAAAAAATTGTAAAGTAAAAGGCTCGTCCTAAAGCTTTCATGCTTCAAGGGTACATGTTGTTCAAATCAACAGTTAATCTCACCGAATTGTGCAAAGAATTAAATATTGAAGGGCCACAACTATGGGACTAAAAAAAAAGTGAAGAGTTGAAGGGCATGTATTCACACGACGAGCAAAAACTAGGAAAATTAAAGGTGATTAAACTTAAATCCATATATGGTACAAGTGTCTAATTTTTTATTATGATGGTATTTAATGTGTTTTATGTTTGTGATTGTAGATCCTACTGAAATGGAGGATTTATTACTATATGTTGCAAGAAACAATGAGCACACAAATGTTTGGAGGGAGGACTATCAAAGGCATCGTGACACCAAGCAGACGTTGTTTGTCATATGTATCTCGCGGTGGCCATAATTCATCATCATACTACAAAATAATGATTTTTTTTGAAAAGCATTGGCCTCCAACTATTAGTTTAAAATATTTTAGGGATAGAGTAGTAAGGGCATGCATAGATAATGATGAAAGGGTTACCACATATGCATTGGACATTCTAAAGGGGTAAGAAGAGAATAAGGTGACACATTACAAGGGGATGTGGTACAAGGGTCGTCATTACTGTGTTCAAAAGGTAGATGAAAATTGACAAACATTTGGCTGTGGCATTGCTGCATAATTTACAGTAGATTACGAGTCACATGTTCGTGATGGAAACTTAAAAACAGTGACCTTGCCATACTATGGATTAGTTGAAGATATCTTAGAGCTTAACTCCAGATCTTTCAAGGTTGTTCTATTTAATGCTAAGTGGTCTAGAAATATTGTGGTTGGAAATCATCCAACAACATATATGCATGAGAATGGATTTTTCCTCACCAACCATACTAGGTTTGAGCAAACAGATGAACCATATGTTTTCCTTGACTAGTGTGAGCAGATATTTTTATGCCTCCATCCTACAGAATGCTCAAAGTCATTTGTTATTGAGTATAATCCTAGATCAATAAGATCCTTTCAACATTTACATGAAGACCAACCTATCCTGGAGCAAATGTCATCTGATAATAGCTCAGATGATGAGGTTAATGGACAAGAAGACATGATTGGATCTTACAATGTATATTCAACTTATTTTGATGATTAATGAGAAATTTTATGAATATTTCTACTTGAAAAAAATGTTCGTTGGTTTTGAATTAGGTTTTTTTTTCATTTAAATCTATTACATGGATATGTCTAGGAAACTCATTGAGAGTTCTTCTAACATCCAAAACTTGCAAAACATTTTTTTTTAATTTGTCTTCTAAAGATAATCTAGAGAATCTATTGGGTTCAAAATCTTGTACATTTTCATTTTAAGATATGTATTTAGCATATAAGATACAATTTTTCATATTACAGAATTAATATTTTAAAAGTACATAAATTAGGAAAAAATTCTCATATTTAATTATGATGAAATGTTTATTAATTGAAATATACAAATATAATAAAAGCATTTCATGATTTTAATGTCTCATATTAATTTAGGAAGAAGTCAAGGAAAACAAATTCTATAAACTTATAAATGATGCCATTTCAAAATTACTAAATGTTAGATGTATTATCATATATTCATCCACAACATTTTTATTTTTATTATATGTACAAAGCTTAATGGTTCTAGTAAGTATTTTAGTTCATTTGGATAATTTTTGTTTTATAATACTTTCACTCTATTTCATATAGCTAGATTATTGTTGTCTTCATACTAGTGCAATGAAGTGTATAATAGTAGCTCTGACTTTTGGAAAATGTGTTAACATTGAATTAGGTCTCTTGCTTCAATATGAGAACAAAAAAACAAGCAATGTGTACTAGTCGTACAAAGAGTGTAAATGATGTTATGAGAAACCCACCTTCTGTAGGAACATATATTACTGAAATACCTTTGAATGGATGTAGTTTATATACAACACCATCTTCACAATCAAATTTTATACATGATGTATACATACCAGTAGTAATTGATCCTTGCTATAATGTGGAGCAAACATTAGATACTGTATTTTAAATGGATAAGTTACGATTGTATAAAGAGTGGTTGACTATGGATGATGTCAACCCATTCATAAGAGATGCAATTCAAATAGCATACAACACAACCATCTTTGACGGAGATAATGTAGCAGATACAGAAATAGTTGTTGATGATATGCCAAGGTAAATCATCATTTACTTTCTACTTATTAATTTTAGGTTTGTAACTACATATAATATCAACATAATAATATATTCTACCTCGTTTCTCAGGAGTAATACCATTTTTCCAGAAGAAGGCACCAATGTAAATGGAGTGCAAAATCAATCTCCTCCCTTAGATGAACTAGTTATAGAATCAATTGGTGCATCTCTTGCACCTCCTTTGAAACATCCAAGTGAATATGTTAGAGTAGAGGCAACCAATGATATGCCATTTACAATCAGTTTAAATGAAAAAGGGAAAGTGTTAAATGATGAAGTTGGGAGAACATGGAGAGTCATACTTCATCGTGAATCATTGAGATTATTTGGTCCTACAATTACTAGAGATTTTCGTAATCAAGGTAAAACATGAATATTATATATTTTTTCATAAAATGCATGCTTAATTTATGTAGTATAAATTTATATACTTGACTAAATGGTTCATGTTTCATATTCAAAAATTTATATATTCTACTCATTGTTGCATCCCCTATATTTCATATACAACATTTCATGTTATTACTATGATACCAGAAACATTAAAATATCTCATATAGATTAAACTTTTAATATTTATTTTGCAGACAAATCCAAGAAAGATGAGTTAGTATCTCATATGCATAAAGTTTCTGCAATTGTACCTCCCAAGCAAATTCTCCACAGTGTTGCTGAATATATGAAAAATACTAGAAATGCTTTGAGAGGGAATTGGTTAAAAACAAAAATATAGTCAAACCACATTTCATAGGAGAAGTAGAGTGGAAAAAAATATTAGAGCAAGTGGATATTAAAAAAAAAGGAAATGTGAAACCTGTGTTGGAAAGGACAAATATGCACATACCGTGCAAGCCTCTAGGTTGACCACACGCCATCGTTTGGGGAAAGATGGCATGTTGTCTACAGAGGCAAAATTTGTAAGTTTAATACACTACTATGTTGAATCTCAAGTAAACTTTATTTTCTTATAAACATCTCTTCTAACAATTTTGTTATTTTTTTTAAATTGTAGTTGCAGGTATTCAATACTAAAATGTCTGAAGATGATAAAGATTTTGCTTCATGCTATGGTATATATTACCTCATCCATCAAAAGGTTAAAGAAGGATTTCATCCTATCACTGGTTATGGGGTAATTTTTCACCTACAAATTCTTTGTTCTAAATAAATGTTCATGATATGAAACAAATATATGTATTGAAAGTTTCAATGAATACAATTTGTAGGTATGTTGATTTTATCTTATATGCTTCTTAGGTAATTGTTTCAAAGGATGAAAGAGAAGAGGAAAATGAATTTTGACTCATGCTTCAACCTTATCATACGCTGACATGTTGAATCTACATGGCTTCAAAGGTTAGTTAACTTCAATTATTTTTGCAATCAATAGCATATTTTAGTTATGAAATGTCATTAAATGCATAACCTTTTTATTGTTTTCTGCAATTCAGTTAAAGCTATTGTTTGTGTTTTTTTCTCAATCATTTTTTGTATTTTTATTGTTTACAAAGAGAAGTCATCATGTTTATAATTTTCTTTTACCATTTTGGCCATGCAGGTGATGTCAAGTTCCGTGGAAAAATCAAGGATGAACAATATTAGCAATGAACAATATTAGCAGCTTCAAATGAATTATTAGTTTTCTCTCTTTCATTTTTCTGTAATTTTTTTTTTCAAAAACATAGTCTTCCATTATATTAATATTATGAAAATTATTGTTTTATGATTATCAGTTATAATTTTTTTTGGAACAGCATTATAGTTTTTATTATGTTTTTTTATTGTATTGAATTATTGATTTTTTAAATAATGGATTAAACCAAATAAACTATAATGAAATGTCTTAATAAACATAGTTTATCCTTGTTTATATATATATATGATGCAAACAATTATAAATCACATATATTATCATTTTTCTTTAAAAACAAATTTCAAAACACACTCTTCCATTATATTAATATTATGAGAATCATTGTTTTATAATTATAAATTATAAATTTTGCTGAAATAGCATTATGGTTTTCATTATGTCCATTTAATGTATTGAATTATTGTTTTTTAGATGATGGATTAAAATCAAATAAACCATATATATATATATATATATATTTCAGTTTATCTTTGATATAAATATATTATGCAGGTCGATAAGATAACATAAATTTTGATCAGGTATTTTACTACTGTTGTTACTCTTTTGCATCCAGGATTCAGTTTGTATTTTATACTTGGCCTATTTTGGTCAATCAGTAAAAACAATAATTTTGTTAGTGTTTGTAAAAAAAAAAAAATCATACACATATATTGTTTGAAGGCATTCCTATAGCGGCTGCATTTCTGCATTCATAATATTGTTGTACTTGTACCTGAAATATTTCACCAATTTATGAGAACAGAATTCTGTTAGTTTATATGTATATCTGTGAAAAGAAAGTCATAAGTAAATTTCAAAATATATGTATCTGCAGCGGATGTTTTTCTTTAATGAGCCCAATAGGTCTCTTAGTGTTGTAGCAAGGCTCTGATACCACTTGTAATGTCCCTAAAACTGTAAAAATTAAAAAAAATTCCTGTATGGCTTATCATTGTCAATTTAAGTAAATGTTTAGTAAATTAACTTCAGTACTGGGAAAATACATAGAATACATATCGATACAATGAAAATAAATGGTGTAAACTTCTGCTCATGATTCACTATTCGATTTATTATTCGTGTCTAGTTTTATTTCATGGTTCTGTGGAACGATGTAATGGAATGATGTCCTAATGAGCCAAATGGATAATAAATCAATTTGGACGAACATCCTAGTACATGATCGAATTCTAAGGATCCTTATATCAGCATCTTAATGTATGAGTTATTTCTTAAATGTCGAACTGTGTGTATTCTTCAGACTAGGATAATGGATTTGTTTTTAATATATGGGTCACTGTATTTTTTTTATAAATATTTTAATGATTGAGGGGATGGACCTGGTAGCATTTGGCCAGGCTTACTTAGCATTCATGTTAAAGCCTACTTCATCTTTTTTTTGTAGGTATTTTTAAAGGACCACTCTAAGATTTATTTCCTAGGGCTTTATAACCATGTATGAGTTTATTAATATGCTTTTGGTCAATAATTAAAATGTAAAACATGCAAATGTTGAAAGGGACTCTCAATTATACGAAGGGGGTAACAATCAAATGTTTACTGGAGTTTGGTAGCGCTTTAATGGTGGGGCAATTCCAACCTTTTGAATGGAACCCAGCTAGATGGAATTTAAGTGATAAACCCTAAGGGTTTGGATGACTCACTCCATCATCGCATTGTTTGTTTGGGAGGGGAAAGAAGAGCAAGTCTCTTCAAACTTTGGAAGTGTCCATGGCAGGGCTTGACCTGCTCTTCACCAGTTGGAATGGTCTTCATGAGGTAAGTCTTGTGCCAGTGTAAACTTGTTTAAGTCTTTTTCTTTTCTTAATCGTTTCCTGGTTCAAGTTGTAATGTAATCATTTCAGTTGACTCTGAAAGGGCTTACGGTGGTGTAGTTCGATCTTGGCATGGGGGTATTCATAGCTATGGTGTTCATGGGTAAGTCTGGCCCTTTGTTGGCCATTTCATCCCTTCAATCCAAAGTTTGACTACTGGTTGTTTGCTCTGTAAAATAAGAATTTTGGGGAAATGGTTAATCTGGAGTTCAATGAGATGTTACATTTTGAACAAGTCATGGATAGACCCTATGGCATGATTGGAAATGTATAAACCTCAGTGTTGATTGATTTGTAGCCTGTATGGCGTTTTGGAAAGAGGAAGCTTGATTTGGATCCCATGTAATTCAAAATATGGTTTCGATGTTATGGGGAAGACTTCTAATACTATGAAGATTCTTGTTGACCTCTGTAAATTTTTATGGGTATATTTTAAATACTTCTGCAAGCTTATACTTGGACTCTGTGTGTTGCTTAATACTAATTTTGGAAGCGTGGGTTTAAGAAATCGGTGTTTGTGGTTGTATGCTCTTCTTTTCCAAAATGTATGTGGCCTTAGTAAGCCCCAGGGTTCCTTAATTTATGTGAACTCCTCTGTCATTGTCGAGGGTATAATGGAACTTTGTTTTTAAGAGAAATACCTATGTAAACTTCTCGGATTAACTAAATCTTAACCTATGTATTTATTTCTTCGTTGGGTGAAAACCGAGTGTGAAGTGCCTATCTATATTTGTAATTTATGGTACTATTGGTTTTACTTTCGTCTTTTTAAGTTAATCTTTTGACCTAGAAAATGAAGCTCACTGTAGATTAGAAGTTTGAAGTGTTCATTTAAATATAAAAGGGCAAGGCCTAGACTAGATGCGTAATCGTTTTGCATATGGTAATTTTATTTATGTAAGGAGATGTTTAATAATTAAAGATTAAGATTGACTCTATGGTGTTGTTGGTTGGAGATAGATACGGCCTCTATATAAAATAATGGCGCTTCATTTGGATGACTAAGTTAAATTGTTAAGTAGCTATGTAGAATTAATTTCTTTTTTTTAACTTTTCTTATGTGGATTTCTTATGGCAATGCCCTAGTGTTGGAATCCCATTCATTTTCTTATGTCTTTCATTATGGTTTCAATATTTATGTGGAATGGGAAATGATCCATGCTGTAGCGTGATCCCTGTATGTAATCCGTAGTTTTTTTTTTAGGGTAATGTGCAGATTATTCGATCCTGAGTCTTGGATTTTATTAATAGTTTTTAATTCTGTAAAATGCCCTAAATTATTTAGCTTGTCTAACGCATTTTTTAGTTTAAGTGATAGTTTCTCTTTTTGCCTGAGTTTATATATGTTAATAAAGTGCTTTTATGCTGTGTTGATCCTTTGATTTAGTTTGTGATCCTACGAAAAACCTCTATCAGAGATTTGATTGTTTTTAATATTTTAATTTAAACTTTTGACACAGCATGAGTTTGAATAGCATTTGAAAACTTCTTTTCACTATTACTTGGTGGAGATTTTTAAGAATTTAGTGTGTTTTAATTTATTTTGACTTTGACATAAGGTTTTAAATAGATGCTAGGTTTCTAAGCTTTGGGGAAACACTTAAGTGAATCGATCTCCTTATAGGAGATGGTTCTGGTATAATAAATTATTTCCATTAATTTAAGAAGACTTTACTATTTTGGTTTTAGCTAGGGTTTAAAATTTTTAAAATAGAAATTTAACTTTTGGAATAAAAAGAATGACCCAGGGGAGCCAATGCATTATTCTCTTACTCCCAATATATAATGCAATCTAGGTTATTGCAAAAATAATTTTGACATAATTAATTTTTGAATTCAACATCCTATAATAATTTGAAAATAACATAAGAATAACTCATACCTGGCTAGTTTTAGCTTGATCCTACTGCTAGTACAGAACCACAAACTTTCAAACAATGATTACTGAAAACAAGTATGTATTGTTCTAGCTGACCTGTAGAATAGTTTAATAGAATGACTTTGGGACTACCACGTTCCTCCCAACCTTGACCCTGAACCATTCCTGGTTCACTTAATGGATCCCCCCGAGTTGGTTCCAACATGCAATTAGGAAAATAGAGGACCTAGGGAAGAGTACTGATGATAATCAGATCTTGGAAATAATAATCTCCTTTAGTTCTGTGGGAAAAATTATCTTCCCTTACCATAAGAGAATGATAGAAAGAAAAGATGATCCTCACTTTGGTAATTGTCCTTCTTTATAGAGGTGAACTTTTGGAATATAGTTCTTGAGTTAATAATACCATTTTTAATATTAACTCTGGTTTTATTTTAAATTTGCATTATAATATATGTAAAGGATATTTTAATTAATTACTCCCTCCTAGTTTATCTAGGGCTTTTAACTTTAGTTCTTTTATGATTTTATTTTAAAGAAACTTTTATAATTCATTTACTTTGTTACAACTATGTGTTTCTATAAGTTAGATCACAATATTTTCTTTATATATAATATAAATAATTATCTTATGCATATATTTTATGCATACTATTTATACATAAGTGAGACTTCTTTTATAAATAATCAATCTGATTATTTAATTAATTTAAATAGCATAATAACTCTTTTATAATTATATAATATGAGGTCCAACCCTTGGACAAGGTCTTTTGGTAGGTCTGGTTAGTCGACTAGGTTAGGTAACTCTAGGTTCCTCTTGCATGTTGGATTCCCTCGTTTAACATGGTAGTTTCCGTAGACCTTGATGAGAGATAGAAATGATTCATTTAATCAATTTAAATAATTGTGATGACTAGTAGTTCTATTCAGAGTCCTCTCGACTCAACACTCTTAAGATCAAGTAACCTTGAGTGATCTTTAGAGCTTTGGCTCAACACTCTCACATGGGCATTATGCTAGTGCAATTCCAGAGCATCCCGCTCAACACTAGTACTAGAATGTGTTTGTGAAGCACATCTAAGAATACAAATGGCCTTGGATCCAGTACTTATTATCAAGCTTGGAATGTTCCAGGGCTTATGCCCAACACTCTATGTACATCGGGGCTTACGCCCAATACATAATACAAATCCTCTATGTACATCGGGACTTATGCCCAGTACATAGGTCATCCATGTGCTCCAAAGTCCATGCTCAATACATCATAAAAGTCAGTCATGCATATCCTAACTCTGCACAGTATGTAACAAAGATCATCTCAGTATATTAGGGTTTTTGTACCTCATCTTATAATAAACATCAATCAAATACATTTGGGGCTTTCTTCCCAGCATATAAAAATAATCTACATCAGTCAAGGTCCATGCCTAAATATAAGTACGTCATAAATAAATCATATGCATTAGGGATTACGCCCAATATATAACATAACCATAATCAGTCAAAATTCGGGATATTACACTTTGATTGAATCCGACAATATTGTTTGGACTTATATTGTTCAACGGGTATTGTACTTGCAGAACAATGTATCCTTTTCTAATCCAATGGTGTTTTTATAGATTTTTCTGTAATGAAAGTATTGGTGTGCGTATTTTGGTTGAGAGGAACATCTACTTTATGTCTATATGTTCTTTTCATGATCTCTTCCAAAATTTGGAATTTGCATGCATCTACATTTTGGGATTCAATGATTGGATGAAATTTAGTAGGCATGTGTTGCTTAGCTTTTTGACAGATTGAACATTGGTTATCATTGATGTTGTTTTTTTATGATCATATTCTACTCGAAGCCTTTGATTGATTTCTTCCTTTTCGTGTTGGTATATTTTACGATGACGTTGCTTCAACATTTGTCTACTATCTTGTAAATAGGTGTCATTTTTATTATTTCCATCAACATGTTTGGTGGACATATCTAAACAATACACACACACACACACACACATAAATTACGTTGCACATGGTTATAAAATAAATAAAAATATGGTAAGATGAAATGAAAAATAACACTGTGAAATATTCAAATCGAATTAGAATATTAAATAATATATGCACAAGATTACTTTTTTCATTCATGTAACGTAAATAATTACATTCATAGTATTTTGATAATGTCAATAGAAATTCCCACATCACATAGGAATTTAGGCACTTATAAAGAAAAATAAGGAAATAATGATAGACTAACTCTTTTAATGAAAACGACCCTTTCCATTCATAGAAAGTACATTTTGACGAAACATACAAAAGTTGTATGAATATGGAATTTTTTATTTTTATTGTTTACATTGGTACATCATCAAAATAATCTATACTTGGTGAAATTGGATAGAACATTATCCTTTGAATGAGATCTGTAACGTTATGAGCATGCGGAATGCTCAATTCATAACCACCCCATGGTGATGTTGTATCGACACCCACAAGACCACACATAGTGGAGGTCAAATCATAAAAGAGGAATCATACTCGATTACAGTTGCACATAAGCACCATACTTCCAATTACATGAATTGGGAAAATCCCATGGCATTTCATAGTTATATTTGATGTTAGGTGACATACTAAGATCCAATGCAATCTATTACCATCCCTAATATTGTGATCAGATATTTGACGAGCCAACTCAGGATTAGTGGCAATGCATGCTTCCTCCATTTCCCTTACTCTAATTGCATAATCCCTAGTCAAACATATGAATTGGTTGTTGTGTATTGTTAAACACGTGGACTTGGAATTTGTTGTTTGGAAAATAAAATACAGACCCCAATTGTTCTTTTCTGTGTCTATCCAATGCAGTACATAAGCATACAAAGGATCATAGATTCTAATTTTGTGAGAATGTATCTAGTACATTCTTCCATTAAAAGAATGACATCCTTTCGACATGTAGGATCAACATCAAGAGTATCAATTATCCTCCACCCTTGATGGATGCTAATATATATAAAATATTTTGATTGGAAAATTTCATACACATACTTAACAAATATCGGGTGACACTTGTTTAGAGTGTCATCTCTTAAGACAAACAGAGCAACAAGAAGATAATTTACAGTATTGCAAATGGAAAGCAACTCCATATAGCAGGCACCATATCCATTGCACTTATATTCCAAAGATGAGAAAAACATATTAGTACAATGGGTGGGTGAGTTTTTAATTTTTTTTTAAAGGTTTTTTTAGAGACAAAAATTAATTATATTCATATATTAATAATCTTATTTATAAAATCAAAATCATTTTTCAAAGAATAAATGCAATAATACATGAAAATATTTAGAAACATCGATTGATAAAAAAATAGCTAAGTTTAAATGTAATATAAATCTTAAATATAGACAAAAAGATGTTCTCATTAATATTTATTGAATAACTAAATAATTACATGGTTCTAGGTATAAAATAACTAAGAATAATCACATTAATATTCAAGATATGAGAAAAACATATTAATACAATGGGTGGGTGATTTATTATTTTTTGTTGAATGGTTTTTTTTAGAGATAAAAAATAATTATATCCATATAATAGTCATCTTATTTATAAAATAAAAATATTTTTTCAAAGAATAAATACAATAATACATGAAAATATTTAGAAACATCAATTGATAAAAAAAATTACTAAACTGTAGATGTACTATATATCTTAAATATAGACAGAGAGATGTTCCCATTATTCTTCACCGAATAAATGAATAATTACATGGTTCTAGGTAGAAAATAACCAAGAATGATAACGCGGATCAACCATGGAAGGGAATCTCAGATGAAGATTCTACACTTGGGTTTAGTGGGAAATAATTGCCACTAAGAATGATATCACTACAAGTATAGTCTTTGGGCATGAATCTAAATATTGACAAGTCATCAACTCCAATGAGTGTTGTTGTTTGGATTGTCAAATCATAAGACAACAAAGGTATTTGAACATTGTTTCACATAAGTACAATGTTTCCAATTGTATGGAATGGAAGATATCCATTGCACTTTTTGTTCATATTTGACGTGAGGTATTTCATAATATTCCAACTCATTCCACAACCATATTCCCAATATTCATTTGAGTGTTTTGTAGGGCACTTACCAGGTTCAAAATATTGTATTATATCGCTAGACCACACAATAGTGAAACAATTATGTGTAATGCATAACAATTGATTTTGATGAAGTGCAAGGCACATAGGCCCCCTATTAAATTCGTAATGGATAAAATGGGTAACCCGCTTATGTTTCTCTATATCAAGAGAATATACATGTGCTTGATTCTTGGGTATCTACTAAAAAAAATCTCAGCATGCAAGCAATATATGTTTCCCCTATAAAATACCACATCACCAGCAGGCATAGATTCTGCATCAAATAGTCTACATCTTTCCATGTTCTGTTAATATTGCTGCATATACTATATTTTCACCCATGTATCTCGAAAGCATGTTTGATGTGTATCCAATCATATTTTTGTTCACTGATGTTTCTCAAGATGGTGAAGAAACCCGAATGGCTAATAGAACCTAGAAAAGTGCATACTTTGGTAAAAGGGTTGAGAACATAATATTTCTTACAAGTGGGAATAAGTCGATAAGGGAGAGATAACAAAAGAAAGGAACCATATGAATTATCAAGGGCATACAATGTGCTTCGGAAAGATATACTAAGATGCAATATTTGTAAAATCTCCATATGAAATTTTTTTTTGTTATTCTTTCTCTTTACTGTGAATAAATACTCATTTGATCTATGTGAACATACACTCAGAATAATTAATACATTCGTATACCCTCAAGTTCTGTCCCTTGTATTCTCCTACTGGTTAGAAGGGTAAAAGGTTGACATGCCACTTACTTAGCTATGGATAACTCTACTTCGTATATTGATTTCACGTGTACTTTATGCTACCGGAACTCCTTATGACGCAGGTAACCGGGTTTTGAGATCAAGGTATGCATTAAACCTGGTGCACATATCTATGATCCTCTCTATATGGGCTATTTGTGAATTCCTTCTATACTAGTGTAATTCTCAAATGAAGAAAACCATTTAAACAAAATATGGGACACAAAACTGCATGGTTTTAAATGCTTATCATTAACATTTCAAATTTCCATTTTAAAACACTATGAGTGGTTAATTACTTAAGTTTAAAGACAAGGCTCACCCATCTTGTTCGTATGTAGTTGGTTTCCCAATTGATAAAGTGAATGAATCGTTTTTCCTTAACAACACAATGTAGGCTCTTTTAGATGGTTATTTCCATACCCAACGATATGGTTTTTGACTGTTTTATCCTATCTTACAAAGGTATTGTAATAGCATATTACATGGTTTGCTCACCCTATAAGATGTTGAAACCCTAGCTCGTACCCTTTGCTCACCTGTACTGTGTAGGGTTGTCATGTAACATTTAAAATCACGTACGAGGGTTGTTCTAACATTAAGCTTGCAGCGTACCAGGTGCATTCTATACCAATCAGCGCATACTCTATTGGATTTTCCATGTGATAACATAAATTGCAATGCCAGCGAAAGTGCCACCTGCACCTCAACAGGTTACCCGTACTGGGGTGTAGTTCAAAACTTCTAGATTGGCCATGTGACTGCATTTATGGTAGTTGACAGTGAAGGTGCCACCTGCACCTTGGAATGACAGGGTTTGGTTGTTTGGTTTTTGGGGAGTAATAACCTCTTCCATCATTTGTTTATCCCTCTCTGGGTCGATTACCTTCTGGCATTCATATAAGGTCTTGGAACTGGCAGATTTATCTCTGCGATTACTTCTTGATAGAGTGTTGCTTATTAACTCATGGAAGTGCAAATTCTGGTGAGTGGTTTTTATATTGTCACTATATTGGAGATACGTATTTTTTGAATCTTCTACTGACCAGGTTTCTTAATTTTCTACTAATTCAAGTTTTTAAAACTGATGATGGCCGCGACCCCTTGTTTACAGAGTACAGGTTTATAGTGGGAAAACTCTGCTTACGATAGTGGATACGAATTTTCACTCATTCACCTCAGCAAGATTAAATGGATCCCTGCTTCCAAATACAACGCCTCGAGGTCTCGGAGGTAACCCACAAAACGCTACGGTTCAACATTCTTTCTCTATTTTGTTTATTTTTAAGCAGTCCATCGCTATGGGATAGTAACGTATTGACTGCATAACTATGGTAGGTGCCTCCAGCTTGGAATGGCGCAGCTTAAGAGGTAGCCCTCCTGTTCGGTAAGTGGCATTGCTCCTTCACCTTTATACAAAGACGGGAACAACTTGGGCAAGAACTCTCCCCAACGGAAACGAGAGTTTTGGTTTCAATCATGGTTAGTTTTTCCAAAGCTTCAATGGTTCGAGGCAGTCTAGGGTCTTACTATCGCGAATCCAAATGTAATAATTATTTTATAAGATTTCCTTCATGAAAATCTTAGGATTTTAAGAAGGCGTGGAGGACTGTATAATATTTTAGTTTAATGGTTCACCATTTCAGTATTTTGAATGAACTTTATATACTGTCATAGGTCACTATAATTGTCTGGGTATTAAAAACCGTATGTTCCATGACCTCTGAAATTCAAATCTGAAAGGGGTTCTTGTATAGCCCAGTACTTCGTTTTCCTTCCAGTTTAAGAAGCTAAAGGTAATTCGTATCTCATATATGTAAAAATTTTGATTTAAGGGAACAAGTCCTGGTCTAAATGTTTTGTAGTTTGAATGTCTCCAGTGATAACTCTATCTGTCAAAGATTAAAGATACCTTTCCCTAAACTTTCACCTAGAAATAAAACACGGCCAAAACTTTAGGTCTAAGATAAAACTAGGAAGATCTGATTAAACAAATTTTTTCTCCGTAATGTAGATCTCCAGTGGATAAAATGATGTAAGTGTTCCAAAGAAGGATTCGTTTATCTAAATGTTAAATTATAAGTGCGTTTCTCTTTTAAAGGAAAATCAGTGGTGGACGCTTTAAATCTGGCATTTCCAGGTTTCGAGTTCCTGCCTAAAATCCACCCCTGAACCCATACCAGCATAATGTAGGGTTTCTACTTAAGCCTTTCAACACAATTTTTGCAGGTGATGCGTCTATACTCCAAATTTGAAATCAGAATTAAAATTTCCAGGACAGAGGAATATAATACGGGTCCATTTAATTGAACTTGACTGTAACTAACCCAAAAAGCGATCAATGATGATACGCAGCAGCTATCCCAAATGGATATTCCAGATCTAAGTATTATTTGGGTTCTATTCGACTACACAAAGGTAATAAAAGATTACCACGGCCGCTATAATATAATTAGGGGAAATCGATTTTAGGGTTCCTCTACCTTTCAACGTTGATCACTAACCCAGCCCTCAATGATTATTATTGCAGAAGAACATAATACAAATAATAGATCGATTTTCTAATAAAACCATTCGATAGATCGACTTCCAATTAAAATGAATCAATACATCCATAATTCAAACTTTGAGAGGCAATGTTTGAATAACGTCCATCATATTTTATCACCAATGTCTGAGTACATCGCGATTGAATTTACCAATCTTAAGTTAACTTAATCTATGCAAATGGATAACTCAGGTTAAAATAATGAAGGAAAATCCCCACGGAAGCACTCAATTTATGTTCCGTAGCAGATCTAGCATTTTTACAGTAATGTACTAACATTTCCCTTATGCATAACATCTTAATTTCATATAATCTAGAAAATAAAATAATGGAAAGTGATGAAAGACTATAATTAGAAAACCTGGTACTGATAATCCGAATGAAACCGGAACAACCACGTTCCACCCAACCGTAGATTAGGTACAAACGCCAAGTCTGACCGTAATCACCCCCGAGCTAGATGCATGCATGAAAAGTGTGGACAGTTAACCTCGAAAACTCAGTCACATTTCCGGAATTCCTTGCCTAACACAGAGTGCTCACACAGCAAGTAAAATTCTCTCTGGCATACTAAGCAGCGTCCTGCCTCCCACATATGCCATTCCTTTATAGTTTTGCCTAGGTCTTTCCATTAGCAGCCAATTCCTCATGGAATTTTCGCAGCTAAGTAAATCCCTGATTTTCAGGGTGTGTCTAGTGTCTTAAATACACTTCTGACAACTGTTCTGTTTTCCCAGAGGCTAACTCTAACTTGTCCCCCACTTTTCCATGCATGATCTCCTCATTTAACATGGTTGTTCCTATTCATCCTTTTATTATTAAAAATAATAATTTAAGTCAAAGTTGTTTCTTACAACAGTCCTCCTAGGACTTATTCGGCAGATTTTTCATCTAGCCCCCTTATTGAATGAATTTCACAATGATGACAATATATATAAAAAAGAACATAATGTCTTATTATTATTTGGGAAACATCACAATATTATACCTTTGTTATTAATGTATGAACATATATAATGATTTATATACGGATTCCATTCTTCAATGAATAAACCAATTTCAGGCCATGTTCTTCATGTGCCATTTTTCAACAATATTATTGTTTCTTATAATCTTATTCCACAGCATAGATATTCTTTTAAATTCAAACAATGCTAACATAGGAAGCCACATAAGCAAAAATTCAAGTATCTCAACTAGTAGAAAGCTCCATATAACAATATCCATATCTTGAAGCGTAAAAGCTTCTTTACCGCAATAAATACTGAACTAGAATGCTCACAAATAATATGAAGCCCACATTTCGATGATAAATAAGATATTGACAAAATGATAAGATGATAAGATGATTGCAATGTAATGAGAGACCCCATATAAATACAATTCCAAAGGGAACCTCTAATGGTTGTTCACAAGGGTTATGTCCCTTGGATAATTATTGTTAATTACTATTATTACTATTATTATTTAATATCTATATATTTTAGGTTTGTTACATTGCCTTCCCCTTAAGGGAAGCTCTGTCCTCAAATCTTTGTTGAAGACAAGGGTTATGTCTGATTTTTTGTTTGAACTGTCATCTCTAGATCCTTTCTTTTAGTATTTGCGACACTTGAGGAAATGAGGCGATACGAGTTATGAATTCCACAGAAGAACTGTCGCATTGTGTCTGATGTGGTCCATTTGAGATCTATTTTTATCATAGCTATTTGATCGCTTTGTGGGATGGGTCTTCTCGTTTGTTTCTTAGTATGTTGATTTGATGTTCTTGCTTGTTTGGTATCATAATTCCTCGGTATATGTTCATTTTGACCCCGTCGTTGGTCAAAATGATGTTTATAATTGGGGTGTCAATAAGGGGTTCTTGTTATTTGTTTTTCTGTTGGTTTGAATTCTTTTTGAACTGTGACAAAGGCTGAATTTGAATTTATTTCTTCTTCCTCAACTTGAATTTGTTTTTCAGAAAGCCTGGATGCTTCCTTTTGGATTTGCGCTACTTTGTTCGCTAGTAGATTGTTATTACTCTGAATCTTCTTGAACCTTTTGTCTTGCGACTTTTTGTCCTCTTTGAACTTCTCAATTTGTTCTTCTAGTTCTTGATTAATATTTCTTAGGCGTTGGTTTTCTTCCTCTTTATCTAGTAGTTTCCCTTTGATATCTTCGTTTGATTGTTCTATCTTTTTGGTACTTTTCAACTTCTTGATTTTTCCAATTAATGCTTTGTTATAGTTTCTTAACCGATGTATTTCTTCACTATTATTTGATAACGTTCTCTTGGTAGCTGTAATATCCAATTGATGCGTCTTTCTAACATCATCATACTGTTGCTGGAGTTTTTCCTTCTGCTGCCGATATTGACATAACTCGGATTATTGATTTTTTAATTTTCTCTAGACTTGCGCCAATTCAGCATCTTTGTCCATGATGAGCTTGTTTAGATTCTTAATTTATTCTTCTAAATAATTATCGCTTCCATATGGTGATTTGCCATAATTTTTTGACTTTCTAATTAAAATTTCTTTATCGTGATTAGATAACATTTTCTTGTTATCTCTTATGGTTAGTTCTAGTTAACGATTTTGCTTCCATAAGCAATGATTCTCATTGTCTCTCTACTCTTTCAACAACTTATGTGTCTCAACCTCAGCTTGTAGAATTTTATTGATCGTCTTATATTTCTCTAACTCGTCCAATGCTGCTTGTAACTGCAACTTCATTTCTAATTTTGAATTCACCATAATTCCTGGATTTCGACGATAACTTGGTCTTCTTGACTTGATTTATTTTTTGACTTGGTCTTCTTTTGACTTTGATTTCCTTGGCGATAGATAGTCTTCAAATTTTTTGATGATAGAGGTTCTTTGACTTCCTTGACAAGTCTTCCTTTGACTTCTTCAATGATGGATGATAGGTGGCTGCCGATTTCTTTGACAAATGTTCCTTTGAATTTGATTTTTTTTTTGACAATAAGGGTCTTCTTATAACTTGATATTATTCTTCGATGATAACCAATCATTAACTTATTATACGGTAATTTTTCTCTTCCCTAATAATTATTATTATTATTGAAATGTAATAATAATAATATTATTAATATTATATATTTCTCAAATAATTGTAATATTTTACAATTATGGAATAATATTAATTATAAAACTATATTAATATTATTACTATACATACTGCCACCTTCGTCTCTAACAAGACACAATAGTCTTTTCCTTTCCCTACATGTTTCTTTACCGCAGTAAATACTTCTAGAATGCCCACAAATAATCTGAATCCCACATTTCAATGGTAAATAAGATATTGATAAAATGATAAGATGATTACAATGTAATGAGAGGCCCCATATAAATACAATTCCAAAGGGCACCTCTAATTGTTGTTCACAAGGGTTATGTCCCTTGGATAATTATTGTTAATTACTATTATTAATATTATTATTTAATATCTATATATTTTAGGTTTGTTACATATCCATTGTACTATGGCATAAAAAAACCAACAAATGCAAAAAAATATTAGTTAACAAGATAAATATATTTTAATATTTCAAATTAGCGATTATATATATCAAGATAGACAAAGGTGTATTTAGAAAGTACATATAAAAATAAAATCTAATATGCAAATTTCAAGAGACACTACATAGAAATTATATCTATTTCTTCCTATTTTTGACACCACTACTTTTCTTTCACCTATGTTTGTACTATCCTTTCCAATTTTGTTGACAAGGCCATGTATGCTATTTTTAAGCAATCTACGGCTTGGCTCATATTTGAGTGCATCCTCGAGCTTTTCATAGACAACTCCAAAACCGGAGGATCTATGACCATAGGTACGGAAACCAAAATCAAATATTGTTTGGTGATCAAGAACATTGAATTTTTTGGCAATTGCTTCTTTTATTTTTGGGCTAGAGATATTTCCATGATGAGGATGAATAACATGAATATAAAAACTACTTCTGCGTCATGGTTCATCAATCAACTATCTAATACCCATGTGATATTTGACCTAGATTGTTCCATCTAGTGTGTTGTTATCTGGAAAAAATGGAGATTGTGAATTATTTATAAAATATACAATAATACAAAATCCTAAAAAATCCTAAATTCCATAATACCAGTATCAATCTAATAATGTACACTCTATTTAAAAGATATATTACCATACAATAAATATATTAGAATGGTATGAGTTGTACACAATGTACATTACATAGTGATGTATACTATGTACAACTCAATGTCTAATATATCAATTATAAAATCAAAGTTGTTTCAAATTGAGTGTACATTATTACCTTTATATTGATTTATGGAATTTAAGATGATGTATTATTATATTTTATATATAATAATAAAAAACTAAAATGCATATGTTATTTAATTTAAAATTGTTTTTTTATATCATTGATATATCCTTTGTCAATATAACATCCAACGAGGGATGTGCGAGGGGGGCCTAACAAATGGATGAAAGCACGCCCCTTGACTTGTGACATATAGACATTTTTCACCCAATAAAGTAATGAGTATCTATTATACAATAATCATGAATATAAAATGAATACAAAAATGAACAAGATTCTATATGACCATGTAATCATTAAGATAAAAGAGGATAAACATGAATATAAATTATAAGATTATAAAACCTTATAACATTAATGGATTTAAAACCATAATATCTCAACACCATCATAAAATCACAATACCACCATGAAGAATGTGAAAATCATATGACAGTATATTCAAATTCTTGTAACATTAATGGACCTATAACCTTAATATTATAATACCACTATGAAAAATGGAAAATAATCATATGGCAAAGGTGATGTGAAAATGGAGTTGATGTGATCAGATGGCACATATTTAACAATTAAAATATTTCTAACATAAATGGAACTAAACCCTTAATTTCACAATACCACCATGAAATCCATGAGATGTAGAATAGTCGGTGGCGAGTGATGTGTTAATACACCCCTAAGCTAAATGGTCACTAGTTCGAAACCCTGCAGATACCAAAAATCCAACCATGTTAAGGGTTGGTGCGGTCGAGGATGGGTGCGATCACCGAGTGATTTGGATGGTTTAGATTCCCTTGGTTTGTTGTAACATCCCTCCTATTTGATCCCTATGATTGGTAAATGTAATTGTAAACTTTCTATGAGGCCCTGGTGAGGAGCTCAAGGCCAAGGCCCCACTAGTGGACCTAGAAAATATAGTTATCTCTTTTCCTAGGCCGTAAGTTATAAATCGTGAACTTATAACGACACACTAACTGAATCCCCTAAGGGAGTTGGGGGCTGGTGAATGGCAAGTTAGCCAAAACCAATGGAAGATGATGGAAAGTCATTTTAGTGCCACATACACTTGAGAGAAAAGTAAAGTGAGTTAGTTATTTAACCTTAAGTCATAAAACATATTTTTAAGGTATGTTAAACCCAAGTTAAAAGGCTTGTCCCCTAGGAATTAACTTAAGCTACCTGTATTTTATCCTAGGTTAGACTAAGTGACTATTTTATGATCTTGGTAGACAACTCCAAGATACACACTTAGTACCCTTGGAACATAAAAAGAGATAAAGGTAAACCATCTCTTTTATAAAATATGTATGAGCTATAAGTATAACATTAAGGTTGTTAGGCAAGTTTAATTATTCTACAATGATGACATCCTTTTATGTTTTGTAAAAAGTATATATAATACATGGTACCTAGTATTCCACTAACGAATAATATGGGAAGAGATATATGTATATATTTATCTAAGAAGAGTCGGGATTATGGAAAAAGTTATTCTAAGATTCTCATACACATGGATATTAGATAATCATATATATATTCACGTATTAAATTTTGAGGGATACCCTCATATCAACAATCGATCGGTTATCTTTTAGTTAGAGTTAAGTTGAGTTAGCGTGAGTAATCTCCTTGGGATCTTCCTCGTATCCATGTCCCCTCTCTTGACATTTGGAAGCTCTTCTTTTGCCATTTGGCGGCACCTCTTCCTACCCAGATTAGGTTTTGACCTCCAGGTGGACTCTCGCTGTTTGGGTGGATTCCCCAATACCTTTTGAACCAGATTTAAATAGTGGGTCACATTCCTTGTTCGGGGGGATGTGAACAGGGGAATGCGCTGCCAGTTCTGGTATTGCAAGGTGGAAAAGTAACAGGGAGTCGTCAATTCTCAGGTATGCAGTTATGGGGGATGACAGCTTGCTGAAGCTTGATCCCTGCCCAGTATTGTTTGTGCAATAGATTTATATGTATGCTGCATTCGGTTTTCAGTTTTGAAATACCTCCAACTTATGCTGGTAGACCCAATCTCTGGCCGGATGTGAATATTCTTTTCTGTTGGTTTATTCCTCTAGATAGTAAAACGTGGTAGGTGTATTTTTACAGTATGGATCTTGGCTAAAGTTGAGTTATTAAAGCCACAATAGTGATATATAGTTGACTTACTGGTTGTGCAATAGTTATGTATCAAATAAGAGCGTGGCTCTGCTCAAGTGTCAAATCGATTCTATTTTTCTTTGCTGATTGAAACGATAAATTTATAACTATACTCTATGATCCCAATCTCCCTTGACATATGTGTTCTCTGATCGGGTATAACTGTATAACTGTATTAGCCTAGGACAACGCGGGTATTAACATTCCTGAGCCATCTTGATCGATTTTCTTTTGTTCATCAAATCTCAGGTTATTTCTCATACCGCCTAATCACTTCTTAAACTCCAGAGACATCAGGTGTCCCTTCCTAGGAATTTCTGTAACTGCAGAGTCGAGCCACAGTTAGGGCGTCCTCCCTTTCCTGAGAATCAACCAAATCCACAATATTGAATTCTGACTGTATCTTAATTCTCCTGGTTTACAATATTGAATTCTGACTGTATCTTAATACAGAACGGATCGATCCAAACTATGGGTCATTTGTGTTTAATTGTAACTGCAGGAATTGGGCACCTCCTGCTTGAAGAGATCCGAGACTAGTCGATCTATGGCTAACAACTAGCTCAGGTATCATTTTTTTTGGCGTGTTTCGAAAACCTAAACTTCAAACGCTACATTAATTTCGGGTTCCATTCCGTGGATTTAGTCCAAAATCTTCATGAACGCCAGTCAAATTTAACCTACTCCAATCCTTGCCACTGTGTTATCTTGCCTCACATTTAAATTTACTGCATTGTATTAAATGGATCCCCACTCCGAACAAACAGTCCCCTTCAACGTCGAGCAACCAAACAGTCTTGATAGATCCTCTTCCAGTTTGGTAAGTAGAGAAGGTTGAGACACCTGGATGAACGCGTGGGAGTGCAGACTGTTACGGCCTTAAACAGAAACGTAGACAGCTACGGATTTAAACATAAATGTTTGAAATGGTAGTGCCATATGCTTGCGAGTTGGCGTAATGCTTGGACTTGGCTTGCTAAGAACTCGGTTGACGTGTATTTGACACCTGATGATGCTTAGATTATTTATTGAAAGCTTATTAATACTTTTATTTTTCTGTCATGTTGGGAACGTATGTTGGTTGTAAATTATTATTTAAATTAAGTGAATGAGAAATTAATAACATGGTTAGTGCGGTCGGTTAATTGCCGCTGTTATAATTAACAATGTTATAAAAAATGACATGCATAGTGTCCCTTGCTTGAAGTGTACAAGTCGAATGATGGTCGGGTCGTAGTTTGGAGGTGGTAATTAATCGTTATCTTATAATGAACCTGGAAAATCGAAAATGATGTGAAAGGTATCTCTTATTTTATGTGTAATGTTTGAAGCTTGCCGTTTAGTTAATCAACACTTGTATAGTTAATTGTAAAATAGTAGAAACTAATAGTCATCTCAAGTTTGTATGCATATAAATTTCAGATCATAATGCATCTTACTTACATTGATGGGTAGTTTTGTAATGCATATTGATTATTATAATCGGTAGGTGATAATTGTCTCAATAATAATAATTAGTGTAAAAATTACTTACATCTAGAATGGTAGTTAGTCATAAGTCTGATATGGGAGAAAGTTGAGAAAGGTTAAATCTTCATTTATGTAGTAATAGTTGAAGAAGTCCATGTATTATTATATTTTATAGTTTCTTTATATATTGGAGCTATTAGATTTTATAGTTTCTTTATATGTTGGAATTATTATATTATATAGTTTTTTTATATATTGGAGCTCTTATATTTTATAGTTTCTTTATATGTTGGAATTATTATATTTTATAGTTTCTTTATATGTTGGAGTAAGACAATGGGTTATTCTACTTCTTAAGTCATTTATAGAATGAAGCAAAATGATCAAAACATTTTCCTTATTAGAATGTATTTAATTTTTGGAGTATTATTATTCTAAAAATGTAATTTCTATATTAAAATCTTTCGTCATTTAGGACTTGGGAATCTATACACATATTTAATATGGTGTCGAAAGAGAGAGATTTATGCATGAATTATTAATGGTATTGTTTTCCTCAAATATTAGAACTACGATAGTTATCCTAATATAGTATTGATATATGCACCAAGTGGTGTTCCTTTGGGGAGCAGCAGGGAAGAAACCCTTGTATTGTCCAAAGTTAGACTTTGGGAAATTTTGAATGTGCTTTCTCTCTATAAGAGAGACCCGAGCAAGTGGAAAGAAATCTCTGTATGACAGATTGTACCCCTTGAATTTGATGAATAATAATAAGATATGACTCGCTTTGGTGGGCGTAGCCCCTCCTGGGTGAACCACATGAAATATCGTCTCTCTCTCTTGTATGATCATGATGGTTGATTGTGTCAAGTGCTTCTTGGTAAAATGTTGGTTATATATTATTGCTTTTGTTTAGTTCCTTACATTATGTTTGACCTTGCATGAAGGTATCATGGTAGAGTAGCTGATTTGTAATCTCATGTGTCTGATTCATAAGGGTCTCCTTCATTGTGTAGTTATGAAAACTTGGTTGTTTATATCTTGTTCCTCATGCGTCTTATATTAATATAAATTACGATCTTTAATTGCTTTTGAATATGTTTTCCGGATATAGAATGCCTCATAGGTAGAATTGATTATGCATGATGAATGTTTTCATTTAATTAGTCGTTGTTTTACTCATGGAAGTATGGTAAGAAATTTAAAATTCACTACTTTAGTAACTCACATAATTGGGTACGTGACATTTGTGGTTTCTTATCGAAAGGAAAACCCTGCAGGTAAGGGGTACCAATTGCCAACAAAAAAAAAACAATACCACCATGAAAAATGGGAAATAATCATATGGCATAGGTGATGTGAAAGTGTCCAGTTCACATGATCAGATGACACATATATAACAATTAAAATATTTCCAACATTAATGGAACTAAACCCTTAATTTCACAATACCATCATGAAAAATGGGAAATAATCATATGGCATAGGTGAAGTAAAAGTGGAGTTGATGTGATCATATGGCACATAATTAACAATTAAAACATTTCTAACATTAATGGACCTATAATATGAAAATCACAATACCACCATGAAAAATGGGAAATAATCATATACCAAAGATGATGTCAAAGTTGAGTTTATGTGATCATATGGCACATATCTAACAATTAAAATATTTATAAGCTTAATGGAACTAAACCCTTAATTTCACAATACCACCATGAAAAATGGGAAATAATCATATAACATAGGTGAAGTAAAAGTGGAGCTGATGTGGAAATACGCGCTCCTGTTAAGCCAAATAAAAAAAGGGGAGCAGACAATAAATGCCTTTAGGCCCTCTTCTAAACCATAATCCCCAAGTGCATAAGTGCTTAGGTGTTTAGGGGTGTTGGGATTTAGAGCTTGTGGGTTAGGGGGTTAAGGTGTTTTGGGTTAACTAGGATTTAGGGGTTAAGGTGTTTGGGGTTAACACTAATAAATTCTTATAAAGTCCATACAAATAAAGGTTATAACAATGATTCCAAGATAGATAGTAGGGTTCATAAAGGCTCGTGGGGGCTAGGGATTATAAGTTCTATGGTTAGGAAGGGTTTCATGAAGATGATGATGAAGATGATAATGATGAAGATGATGATGATGATGATGATGATGATGATGAAGATGATGATGATGATGATGTTGGTGGTGGTGATGACAACGACAACAATGATGATGAAGGTGGTGATGACAATGAGGATGATGATGATGATGATGATGATGAATATCATAATTAAGATGTTGATGAAGATGAATATCATAATGAAGATGTTGTTGATGATAATGATTATGATGATGATGATGATGATGATGATGATGATGATGATGATGATGATGAAGATGATGATGAATTGGTTGATGACGATGATGATGATGATGATGATGATGACGATGATGATGAAGATGATGATGATGAAGATGAGGACGATGATGAGGATGAGGATGATGATGATGATGATGATGATGATGATGATGACAAATATGATGATGATAATGAAGAAGATGAATATGATGATGATGAAGACCATGAAGATGATGGTGATGATGACAACAACGATGATGATGAAGATGAAGAAGATGATGATGATGATGGTGGTGGTGACGACGATGACAATGATGATGACGATGATGATGATGATGATGATGATGAAGATGGTGATGACCATGATGATGATGATGATGACGATGATGATGAATATGATGATGATGATGATGATGATCACCACATGATGGGCCTTGGTTGAGAAAACCTTCTTAGTCTTTGATGGCTAGAATAATTCTTCCCTGGAAAACCATTTCCAAGGCCCTAAGACATGTAGATACTAAGTTCAAAACCATATAATGGCACTTCCATCCCCAATCACGAGACAATGATACCTCAAGATGCCATGTGTAGTTTGTGGAGGTAACCCTATTATCCCTAGATGGATATAAGATTCCTTAAGGCCCGAGTCTTAGGTCTCCTCCCTTGACCATGTCCAATGCCCTAAGTACCCAAGACTTGGTTACATATAGCACAATGGATACCCATGTAATGTCTTGTTTGGTGCTTTTAGACATTGTTCATGGCCTTGGATGTCTAAATGGTTTCTCTATGGCCAAAGGAACGATATTCTTCCATAAAACATCATTCCAAAAGCCTTGATTAGGCACATACATATTTCTTAAAACCACTTCATGGTATCGACATCCTTAATCATAGGCCAATGATACCATTAAGAGGTCATGTGTGGTTAGTGGAGGAAATCATCATTGCTCCTTCTTGATAGAATATTCCTTTAGGGCCCAAGGTTCAGGTCTCTCTCTCTCTGACTATCTCTCTAAGATGGCTATGGGTTATAGGTTTTAAGGGTTGGGTGTTTGATGATAGAGTTTAGGGTTGATGAGAATTAGAGGTTATTAAGGTTAGGGGTTAATTTTTATTTGACTAGACACTTTAGAGGTTAGGATTACATGGTTAGGGTTATAGGGGTTAAGGGATATATATCATTATGTGTTAGGATTTAGGATTTTTAGGGGCTATACTAGTTTCAGATTATAGTGGGAAAGAGTTATGATGCTTAGCTGTACTGGGGACTATGGATTGCAGTAGCTAGGGAATAATGGTCAAGGGTTTGGGGAATTAGATATGGGGGTCATGGATTTATGGTTACAAGGATGAACATTTATATGTACATGAGGATAATGTGAGTTAGTGATTTTGTGTAATAATATATCCCCTAACCCTTGTGGTGAAGCAGAAAAGAGAGGGGTGAGGGAGGGAGGAGAGATTGGATAGATTTGAAGCAAGGGGGGGGCATTGGGTGGATAGGAAGAGAAGGGGGGTGGGGTTATAGAGAAGGGGTGGGGGGGTTAGGGAGAGATAGATAAAAATTAAGGTGCAAAACATAATGCGTGCACGCTATAATGTGTGCGCGGTATAACGCATGCACCCACAACATGTGCGTGCATGCGTGTCTGGATTCAAATTATTTTTGGTGTTTTTGCAGGTTTGGTATTAGCTTCGGATTTCCAAACCTTGAGGCTTGGTTTGATTTATGAAAGAACACACCAATTTTTGTAACTTCACGTTTTTCATGTTTAGTTCCACATATGCTCCACTTGTGCACTACTGATGAAATTGCACACACTTGTCGAGCTCTGTGTGAAGATTCTAAATATATATTTTTTGAATAGATATGTTATTGCTTTTTATTTTTAATTCATTTTTAACTACACTCATCTCAAATTTGTTAAAAACATAGGTTGTTTATTTGGCCTATAACTTTTGATTAGCTTACCTATTTCAAGAATGGAAAAGAACCCACACAAGAGTATAAGAATACCTAAAATCTAAAAAAAATAAAAATAAAAATGATTATGTTCAGACCATGATATGGTGGAACAACACTCGACCATGTCATTTTAAGGGTTCACAGACTTTCGTAATTTAAAAAATATATAAAATTAACTTTTAAATTTTTTGAAAAATAGCCCTCCACAAGATTCGTCTGTTGCCTACGCCTCTACATATTTTTCCTCATAAATTGACAATTTACATAACAAACCGGTGGACCAACACAAACATATGCATTATGTTTTAGAGAAAAAATAACATACCAATCTTAAAATAATGACGTTTTGGGGTGGTTTGTACCACTTTTACATAAATAAAAGTGATATATTCCAAAACGTGATCCATTTTTCTACGTTTCATCTTTTTACACCTAATTATAAAAACTTTTGTATGTACCTCTAATAATTCATTTTAATGATAACATTTATGTTTTTCTAGCATGTGACGAGCTCTTTCATTCCTCTTTAATTAAATTGAAATAGAAAGGTGTTCATAAATTGTCAACCCAGGGCCACAAAGGCTTATGAGCTACCAAGCAAAATATATGCCAGACACTACAATTTGGGTGATCTTAACAAAAGAGAGATCAATGAATTACTTAATTGAAATTAGGATGCAATATTTTGGTGAATGGACTCCTAAGAACATCCCAATTACAGAAAGGATCTTGCAATCAAATCAAAGCACCTAACTATTAACTTCAAGAAATGTTCTGATATGCTAATATATTCTGCTACACTACAGAAAGTAATCAACACCAGCAACACCATGTCAAACTATAGAAATCAAATTAATTTCCAATTGAACATACTGAGAAAATCCTAAGAAGGATAATTCGATAAGTCACAACAGAAATGAAGGAATTGAACAGACTAATTAAACTCTTACAATTTGCCTCTACCCTTACGTACTAACAAAATGAATCCAAGAATAACTTAATGCATCCATTCACTACAGAAATAATTCTAATTCAATATTCATCATTCACATGTTCCTCTGTAAAAGATAATAGAAATGATTGGCAAATCGAATCGTATCACTCATTAAAGGATTCACACTCAGCTACGCTTCAACACACCAATTCTGAATATCAAATAATTAAACCAATCAACACTGCATCAACAATTAAATTATCAACCTGAACACACATGCATAAAGGAAAGAAATCCTACTTATAATAGCACCTATTACAGAAGGGGCCCCTGCCTCCAGCAACAGGAGCTGAATAGCCACTCAATCACATGAAATTGATCAACACATTCGAATCAGATAAACCAGAAATACTTTATATAAAAGCCTGATACAATGTTCAATAGATCTTATGCAGTTGTGGCTAACCCTTCTGAAGAATTCCAATGTCTTTTATACATCAACGCCTATGAGAGAAGTATGAGAGATCATATAGTTAAAACAAGTTTCCAATTAAAGCCTATCTACAAATCTTCAAAGAGATATTTCAGGAGCTTTCATCGTGGAAAGTGGAGATGATCCCAGAGATATCGGAGTAGTCAACTTATGAGTCATCATAGACCCAAGATACTGAATTAAGTACAAAATATCCAATCCTTGGATCGAATGCATCATCATCTGAACGCTGGATAAGTAACCAGATAATGTAAAGAAATACATCAGTCTTGATACCTTAGTGTAATAGCTCAAGACTGAAATGCATATCTTCCAGCTTCCATAATCCTTCATTCTACAACCTGTAGGTAAACTGATATTGAACCTGAAACACCACTTCTTTAGTACGCAACAAATGGCAGCATAACTCTATCCAGTCATAAGCAATTGAAAAATAACAAGGAGGACAAGATCAATCCTTACCACGGCCAAAATGTGCAAGATGTGAGCAAGAGAGCTAGTGGTAATACAGGATTATGCCAAGAAGGAGTCATAGACATGGTAAAATAAAGGAACAAAAAGGGTGATATGCACAGCTCGTCATCTCTCCCCAACCAAAGGGTTTGCATGTCCCTATGCAAATTAAGACCATGACCCACTAATAGGGGTACTTGGAGAGCTAATTAGGCACCCATCACTCCACTTACAGGAAGAGTGGCTGCCTTCTGTTATACTTTAAAAACCTTTCTTTTCACCAACAATCTTGAAAAATTCACTGTCTTCTCCATCCACCACAGGGCACCAAAGTATAGGGAAGTGAAATCGGATTCCAATCCAGTTGGATCTCTGTGTACTCAGGAATTCAAAGTAAACTTGTATTTTGTTCAGGGCTCGCTCAAACATCCTAACAGAGAAGGGGTCCTTTCTCTTCAAGTCCAAGCTCAGAGCATTAACCCTCCTTCATAGACAGAGCATCACCTGTAACCTATGAAAGGGAATCCAAATCCTACATTCATGATCAACTTTAGATTGAGCAGTCTCCAAGAGAGTAACAAATGACTAATCCTGCATAACCTGGTTTTTGGCCATGAATAGCTTTTTGACTGAGGGGTAACCTCTCACCCAAAGGGCATCTTCCCATTCAATGTTTTCTACAGCAGTGGAAACATTGTTCCATCTCAAACGATTTCTCATAAATGACATAAATGCTCTGAGTTGTACTTCTCCTATATGAGGGTTTGGGTCCCAATCTTCATAATCTATCATGACCAGGTTATGCATGTATAATTCACATAGAAAATCATGTTCTTCGTCATTCCTCTCGGAAAAGGAAGCAACAAACTGATCTATTGTCTCAATATGATCATTATGTCCCATAGTTACTAGAGACAGTCTGAAAGATATAAGCTGTTCCTTTAAAAACACAGAATACAAATTTGAAGGGGGTCTTAGATTTCTCATGGAATGAGCCAGGTAGTTCATATATTCTTTTTCAAATTTCAATTTCTCCACTTCTTAACCAAGCCTTCTCATAGCCATGGCATAATCTTGTCTCTGCAGTTGTCTGTAATTGTCTCCTGTTCTTTCCCTTTTTTCTAATTGCTGGCCAATTTTAGCTTTCCTTCCAGGTCTCCTGCTATCACCTGTAGATGAGCTATCCTTTCTTCCATATATTTCATTCGGACTTCATCTGAAGGGTTCTCTTCATGCAACTCTTGACCCTCTAGTCCTTCTGCTTCAAAACCCTCTAGTCTTTCTGCTTTGGAACCTTCCTTAGGTTCCGTACTTTTTTCTTGCATGCTATTATTTGTTCCTCCATCACCGAGTGTCTCTCCATAGTCTTCCTTTTGCTCATCTTCCCATGCTACGACTTCCAATAAGGTATCCATATTATATCCCTCCATCCTCTGAATTTTCCCTTGCAGGGCCACCACTTCTTCTGTTTTCTTCTGATAAGAATTTTTCAAGTCCCAGTAATCTTTCTTCAACTTACCATATGCCCTCCGGTACTTGCATAACAGGAAATACTGAAATCTCCTAATCCTGCTACCTCGCGTCCCCTTGAACAAGGTAGTCCATCATTTTTCTTTCTTCTGTTGTTCTTCTACATCCTTCAATCCAAATTGATTCTCCTGGTTTTTACTGGTTTTTTTTGTCATAATGAATACTTCCCATCCTTCCTTTAATTGCTTGTTCTAGCCAAGCAGTTCTTTCTGGTCTTCTCGCTTCCTCCGAGCCCTTGATCTTGTCTGGGTATGGGGTCCTTCTATCGAACAAGTTGGGGTTTTAGCTTGAAGGCTTCCCATTGGAACCGCATGAACTGGCTTCTCCTGTTTGTTATAGATTCAAATGACACCTCTCCGTCCGTGACGACACTTGCTTGAATGTACTAGGTACCTTGGGTTCCATTTTCATTATTGGTGGACACCCTTGCATTTGTTAACGGTATACATTAATGACCGGTAATCAAACGATACCTCCCATGTTTGACATCAACTCATTTATTCGCATGGATAGGTTTGTACCTTGGGTTGTTTTTTGGATGAAGACCTTGGGATCCTCGATAGCATCACTTCATTTATGTTATCGCCCAAGTTGCGCAAGACTGAGCCACACTCTTTTTGGGCTCCTGATGAGACATAGATCCAGCTTGTTCTCTATGGCTATGTTCTCCAGTTTTGACATAGATCCACCTTGTATTTATGTGGCTATGTTTACACTTATGTTCCTCATGGATCCACGCTTGTCTTTTAGTGGCCATGATATATGCATCAGTATTTTGGATCATTATTGTATCCTCTTGGAGATCATGTTCCACCATTTGAACATGGACAGTTACCCCATGGATAAGTTTGTCTGACTTTGCCTTTGCTTTCAGGTACTTCATTTGAGCCTATGATTCTTGGTTTCTCCGTTCCTCCATGATTCAACTCCTTTTTATTTATAATGTATTTCGGCCATCGTTTACCATACTCCCTCTGACCTCATACATTAGGGGGCATCTGTTATAGCTTGAAATCACACCTCTCCGTCCGTGACGACACTTGCTTCCCTTGGTCGCATGACGACACTTCTTGAGAACAAGTTCAGTCACACAATAGGACATTTGTGGATGGAGGAGTCATTTGGGACACTAAAAATGGTTGAAATTACCTCATTCTTGACCCATTTGATGTATATGACCCTTAGGAACATTTTTCCAGACCAAACCATCTCCTGAAAATGAGCAGAAAAGCCTGTTTTTGGCCATTTTTCAATACAAGCGCGACTCCACTGTTGACATAGTAGCATGTGTACGCGACTTTGTCTCATTTAAAGTAGCGCCCATTGCCATGTGTACGCGACTTTGTCTACTATAGAGTAGCGTACACCCCTGTTTTGGTCAAAATCTCAAAATTCGAGTAAGTTAAGTTGGTTGGGAAACCTCTTGAGTGGTTATAACTTCTTTTCCTCTTCCTCATTGACTATATAAGGAGGATAGAAGGGTCATGTGAGGGACGAAGCCTAATTACAAAGTTATGCTGGAGGAATGGAGACCCTCATCCCCCTCTCTTGTGCTTCAGTTTTGGTAAACCCCAGTACAATTGCTTAGAGGCTGGGATCCTTGGAGAACGGAAGCAGGAGACCTTGAATCTAGGTTTCGTGAAGTGCCAATCTTGAAGGAAGGTATAATTGTATGTACTTGCTTTCATTCATTAATAAAGATCAGACGTTCTTCTCTTTCCAAATATGACCTATTAATGTGTCTCAGATTTGATTACAGTTTGCTTATAATCTGATGTCTTCATCTATTATGAATATCAGTCTTATATATGTAGTCAAATGTGTTTGAGAAAGGTATCAAGTTGTTTTGCAGGTCTGGGCATTCCGACACTGGATAAGCATTGAAGAGCGAGGGAGGAAAAGCTAGGATCAACCTTCTGAATGAGGTGCCTACATATCTAAACCCTAATCTCTTCATTTATTTGTTGTACTTGCAGAATGCTTGTAAGTCTATCTTTATCACCGTAAGTTGGTAGTTTCTCCCCTGAACTATAGGTGCATTTTCCCCACAACACTGTTGAATTTCTAGGGTAATTTCCAATGTTTTCCTCTTCTTCTTCCTTGTCTTCCCAGCGTTCGAGGGTATGCCCACGAATGATTCCCATGTCTAGTTCAATTTTTGTAGGGAATCTTCCACCAATAATCTAATCAACTCATGATATGCCAGACTTGTATCTGGGTTATTTCTTCCCTTAACCATTTTGCTCATTAATTCTAAGGATTTCCACAGAAAATACGGCATGTTGATGTATTTATGGTGCCTTAAATGATTCAGAATTTTAAAATGATAAGCAAAAATCAGACTGAACCGACCTTCACATGTGATGAATTTGATTACGCAGAGCGCCACCTCACCCCATGGAACTGGTAATGAAGCTCGTTTTGTCCCTTTTTATGTTCCTTCCAGCAGTTCACTAGGTTCCAAAAATGCGTCAATAAGAGGCTTTATTGACACATGTCTTTCAAACCATTTTTCACCTATCTGCGGTAATCCAGAGACCCTTGGGATTGTAAGCTCGTCCGTTGGAATTTTCAATCCTCTTACTTCTGCAATTTCCCCGTCATAAGTGAGCGCAAATTCCATTGTGATCACAGCATCTCCCTTCTTCATTTTGTCGAAATACTTCAGCCATCCTGCCTATTGAAAAACTGTTTTGACCTCTTTGTTTCCATAGACCATCTCTGTGTTTTCAGGTTCACTCCGAATTGCCCCCTTCATTGCGTTTCATTCCTTATCTCTCCAAAACCGCTTACAGTATTTCAAGTTCCTGTCGGTTTTCTGGAGAGAAATGGACTTAGGTTATACGCAGGTGTGTAATCAATACTTATTTGGCTGAGAGTTCATAGATGGTGGAATTATCAGACAATATTTGGTTTGACATAATTTTAAAGGAAACCCAATTTCTCCCCCCCAACTAACTCGACACACAACCCCATGTGGCACTAATTAGCATGATAAATCATGATCCGTCCTTCTGTACCTATCAAAAGTGAATGAAGGATGCTTACGTACCTGCCTTACCTGATAAGAGATGCGTAGAGTTCACTTTTCTGGTTGGTTACGATGATTGTATTAGATGGCGAGAAGAAGAGTAGAAGGTTCTCCACTTCTTGCGCTGATGGCTGTAAGGATGGTTGTAAGGAGCTGCGATCATTCTTCTTTGAGGCTGACGAAATGCGATGATGTTCCTGGTAATGAGTCCTGGCGAATGGGATTTGATATGACTCAAGTTAGCTGCTGAGCGGTATCCATAATGCTGCAGATCAAGTGCTGAGTGATTCTTTTTTATTTGTCGGCAACATCAAATGATGATGGGCCCGTACAGGTAAGCGAGATGCCGCCATGTGTGTGTGACATGTAAGGTGGCCGAGAATGTGACCATTGAAGTGCTGGGGAAATCAGAAAAGGAGCCGGTACCTTATGTGAAATGATTCCGTGGTGTTGTGGAAAGTTATGGGAAATGGATGAGGGTTCTGTAATGAAGCGGGAAGGAATTTCGGTAATGGAGCGGAGAGAAGGTTAGCCCTAGATGGATATAAGATTCCTTTAAGGCCCGAGTCTTAGGTCTCCTCCCTTGACCATGTCCAATGCCCTAAGTCCCCAAGACTTGGTTACATATAGCACAATGGATACCCCTGTAATGTCTTGATTGGTGCTTTTAGACATTATTCATGGCCTTGGATGTCTAAATGGTCTCTCTTTGGCCAAAGGAACGATATTCTTCCATAAAACATCATTCCAAAAGCCTTGATTAGGCACATACATATTTCTCAAAGCCACTTCATGGTATCAAGATTCTTAATCATAGGCCAATGATACCATTAAGAGGTCATGTGTGGTTAGTGGAGGAAATCATCATTGCTCCTTCTTGATAGAATATTCCTTTAGGGCCCAAGGTTCAAGTCTCTCTCTCTCTGACTATCTCTCTATGATGGCTATGGGTTATAGGTTTTAAGGGTTGGGTGTTTGATGATAGAGTTTAGGGTTGATGAGAATTAGAGGTTATTAAGGTTAGGGGTTAATTTTTATTTGACTAGACACTTTAGAGATTAGGATTACATCGTTAGGGTTATAGAGGTTAAGGGATATATATCATTATGTGTTAGGATTTAGGATTTTTAGGGGCTATACTAGTTTCGGATTATAGTGAGAAAGAGTTATGATGCTTAGCTATACTGGGGACTATGGATTGCAGTAGCTAGGGAATAATGGTCAAGGGTTTGGGGAATGAGATATGGGGGTCATGGATTTATGGTTACAAGGATGAATATTTATATGTACACGAGGATCATGTGAGTTATTGATTTTGTGTAATAATATATCTCCTAACCCTTGTGGTGAAGGTGAAAAGAGAGGGGTGAGGGAGGGAGGAGAGATTGGATAGAGTTGAAGTGAGGGGGGGGCATTTGGTGGATAGGAAGAGAAGGGGGGTGGGGTTATAGAGAAGGGGTGGGGGGGTTAGTGAGAGATAGATAAAAATTAAGGTGCAAAACATAACGTGTGCACTCCATAATGTGTGCGTGCTATAACGCACGCAACCACAACAACATGTGCGCGCATGCGTGTCTGGATTCAAATTATTTTTGGTGTTCTTGTAGGTTTGGTATTAGCTTCAGATTTCCAAACCTTGAGGCTCGGTTTGATTTATGGCAGAACACACCAATTTTTGTAACTTCATGTTTTTCATGTTTAGTTCCACATATGCTCGAACTACACTCATCTCAAATTTTTTAAAAGCATAGGTTGTTTATTTGGCCTATAACTTTTGATTAGCTTTCCTATTTCAAAAATGGAAAAGAACCCACACAAGAGTATAAGAATACCTACAATCTAAAAAAAATAAAAATAAAAATGATTATGTTCAGACCATGATATGGTGGAACAACACTCGACCATGTCGTTTTAAGGGTTCACAGACTTTCATAATTTAAAAAATATATAAAATTAACTTTTAAATTTTTTGAAAAATAGCCCTGCGCAAGATTCGTCTATTGCCTACGCCTCTACATATTTTTCCTCATAAATTGACAATTTACATAACAAACCGGTGGACCAACACAAACATATGCATTATGTTTTAGAGAAAAAATAACGTACCAATCTTAAAATAATGACATTTTGGGGTGGTTATACCACTTTTACATAAATAAAAGTTATATATTCCAAAAGGTGATCCATTTTTCTACGTTTCATCTTTTTACACCTAATTATAAAAACTTTTGTATGTACCTCTAATAATTCATTTTAATGATAAGATTTATGTTTTTCTAGCATGTGACGAGCTCTTTCATTCCTCTTTAATTAAATTGAAATAGAAAGTTGTTCATAAATTATCAAGCCAGGGCCACAAAGGCTTATGAGCTACCAAGCAAAATATATGCCAGACACTGCAATTTGGGTGATCTTAACACAAGAGAGATCAATGAATTACTTAATTGAAATTAGGGTGCAATCTTTTGGTGAATGGACTCCTAAGAACATTCCAATTACAGAAAGGATCTTGCAATCAAATCATAGCACCTAACTATTAACTTCAAGAAATGTTCTGCTATGCTATTCTATTCTGCTACACTACAGAAAGTAATCAACACCAAAAACACCATGTCAAACTATAGAAAGCAAATTAATTTCCAATTGAACATACCGAGAAACTCCTAAGAAAGATAATTCGATAAGTCACAACTGAAATGAAGGAATCGAACAGACTAATTAAACTCTTACAATTTGCGTCTACCCTTACATACTAACAATAGGATTCCAAGAATAACTTAATGCATCCATTCACTACAGAAATAATTCTAATTCAACATTCATCATTCACATGTTCCTCTGTAAATGATAATAGAAATGATTGGGAAATCGAATCGTATCACTCATTAAAGGATTCACACTCAGCTACGCTTCAACACACCAATTCTGAATATCAAATAATTAAACCAATCAACACTGCATCAACAATTAAATTATCAACCTGAACACACATGCATAAAGGAAAGAAATCCTACTTATAATAGCACCTATTACAGAAGGGGGCCATGCCTCCAGCAACAGGAGCTGAATAGCCACTCAATCACATGAAATTTATCAACACATTCGAATCAGATAAACCAGAAATACTTTATATAAAATCCTGATACAATGTTCAATAGATCGTATGCAGTTGTGGCTAACCCTTCTGAAGAGTCCCAATGTCTTTTATACATCAACGCCTATGAGAGAAGTATGAGAGATCGTATAGTTAAAGCAAGTTTCCAATTAAGGCCTATCTACAAATCTTCAAAGAGATATTTCAGGAGCCTTCATCGTGGAAAGTGGAGACGATCCCAGAGATATCGGAGTAGTCAACTTATGAGTCATCATAGACCCAAGATACTGAATTAAGTACAAAATCTCCAATCCTTGGATCGAATGCATCATCATCTCAACGTTGGATAAGTAACCAAATGATTTAAAGAAATACATCAGTCTTGATACCTTAGTGTAATAGGTCAAGACTGAAATGCATATCTTCTAGCTTCCATAATCCTTCATTCTACAACCTGTAGGTAAACTGATATTGAACCTGAAACACCACTTCTTTAGTAGGAAACAAATGGCAGCATAACTCTATCCAATCATAAGCAATTGAAAAATAACAAGGAGGACAAGATTAATCCTTACCACGGCCAAAATGTGCAAGATGTGAGCAAGAGATCTAGTGGTAATACACGATTATGCCAAAAAGGAGTCATAGACAAGGTAAAATAAAGGAACAAAAAGGGTGATATGCACAACTCGTCATATCTCCACAACCAAAGGGTTTGCATGTCCCTATGCAAATTAAGACTGTGACCCACTAATAGGGGTACTTGGAGAGCTGCTTAGGCACCCATCACTCCACTTATAGGAAGAGTGGCTGCCTTCTGTTATACTTTAAAAACCTTTCTTTTCACCAACAACCTTGAAAAATTCACTGTCTTCTCCATCCACCATAGGGCACCAAAGTATAGGGAAGTGAAATCGGAGTCCAATCCAGTTGGCTCTTTGTGTACTCAGGAATTCAAAGTAAACTTGTATTCTGTTCAGGGCTCACTCAAACATCCTAAAAGAGAAGGGGTCCTTTCTCTTCAAGTCCAAGCTCAGAGCATTAACCCTCCTTTGCAGACATAGCATCACCTCTAACCTATGAAAGGGAATCCAACTCCTACATTCATGAACAACTTTAGATTGAGCAGTCTCCAGGAGAGTAACAAATGACTAATCCTGCATAACCTGGTTTTTGGCCATGAATAGCTTTTCGACTGAGGGGGAACCTCTCACCCAAAGGGCATCTTCCCATTCAATGTTTTCTATAGCAGTGGAAACATTGTTCCATCTCAAATGATTTCTCAAAAATTACATAAATGCTCTCAGTTGTACTTCTCCTACATGAGGGTTTGGGTCCCAATCTTCATAATCTATCATGACCAGCTTATGCATGTATAATTCACATAGAAAATATTGTTCTTCGTCATTCCTCCCGAAAAAGGAAGCAACAAACTGATCTATTGTCTCAATATGATCATTATGTCCCATAGTTACTAGAGACAGTCTGAAAGATGTAAGTTGTTCCTTTAAAAACACAAAATACAAATTTGAAGGGGGTCTTAGATTTCTCATGGAATGAGCCAGGTAGTTCATATATTCTTTTTCAAATTTCAATTTCTCCACTTCTTGACCAAGCCTTCTCATAGCCATGGCATAATCTTGTCTCTGCAATTGTTCTATAATTGTCTCCTGTTCTTTCCCTTTTTTCTGATTGCTAGCCAATTTTGGTTTTCCTTCTGAGTCTCCTGTTGTCACCTGTAGATGAGCTATCCTTTCTTCCATATATTTTATTCGGACTTCATCTGAAGGGTTCTCTTCATGCAATTCTTGACCCTCTGGTCCTTCTGCTTCAAAACCCTCTAGTCTTTCTGCTTCGGAACCTTCCTTAGGTTCCATACTTTTTTCTTGCATGCTATCATTTGTTTCTCCATCGCTGAGTGTCTCTCTGTAGTCTTCCTTTTGCTCGTCTTCCCATGCTACGACTTCCAATAAGGTATCCATCTTATATCCCTCCATCCTCCGAATTTTCCCTTGCAGGGCCACCACTTCTTCTATTTTCTTCTGATAAGAATTTTTCAAGTCCTAGTAATCTTTCTTCAACTTACCATATGCCCTCCGATACTTGCATAACAGGAAATACTGAAATCTCCTTATCCTGCTACCTCGCATCCCCTTGAACAAGGTCATCAATCATTTTTCTTTCTTATGTTGTTCTTCTACATCCTGCAATCCAAATTGATTCTCCTGGTTTTTACTGGTGCTTTTTGTCATAATGAATACTTCCCATCCTTCCTTTAATTCCTTGTTCTAGCCAAGCAAATCTTTCTGGTCTTATCGCTTCCCCCGAGCCCTTGATCTTGTCCGGGTATGGGGTCCTTCTATCAAACAAGTTGGGGTTTCAGCTTGAAGGCTTATCATTGGAACCGCATGAACTGGCTTCTCCTGTTGAATTTCTGGGGTAATTTCCAATGTTTTCCTCTTCTTCTTCCGTCTGCCCAGTGTTCGAGGGTATGCCCACAAATGATTCTCATTTCTGGTTCTATTTTTGTAGGGAATCTTCCACCAATAATCTAATCAACTCATGATATGCCAGAATTGTATCTCGGTTATTTCTGCCCTTAACCATTTTGCTCATTAATTCTAAGGATTTCCACAGAAAATACGGCATGTTGATGTATTTTTGGTGCCTTAAATGATTCAGAATTTTAAAATGATAAGCAAAAATCAGACTGAACCGACCTTCACATGTGATTAATTTGATTACGCAGAGCGCCACCTCACCCCATGGAGCTGGTAATGAAGCTCATTTTGTCCCTTTTTCTGTTCCTTCCAGTAGTTCACCAAGTTACAAAAATGCGTCAATAAGAGGCTTTATTGACACATGTCATTCAAACCATTTTTCACCTATCTGCGGTAATCCAAAGACCCTTGCGATTGTAAGCTCGTCTGCTGGAATTTTCAATCCTCGTACTTCTACAATTTCCCCGTCATAAGTGAGTGCAAATTCCATTGTGATCACAGCATCTCCCCTCTTCATTTTGTCAAAATACTTTAGCCATCCTGCCTATTGAAAAACTGTTTTGACCTCTTTGTTTCCATAGACCATCTCTGTGTTTTCAAGTTCACTCCGGATTGCCCCCTTCATTGCGTTTCGTTCCTTATTTCTCCCCAACCGCTTACAGTATTTCAAGTTCCTGTTGGTTTTCCAGAGAGAAATGGAATTAGGTTATACGCAAGTGGGTTATCAATACTGATCTGGCTGAGAGCTCATAGATGGTGGAATTATCAGACAATATTTGGTTTGACTGAATTTTAAAGGAAACCCAATTTCTCCCCCCCAACTAACTCGACACACAACCCCATGTGGCACTAATTAGCATGATAAATCATGATCCATCCTTTTGTACCTATGAAAAGCGAATGAAGGATGCTTATGTACCTGCCTTACTTGAGAAGAGATGCGTAGAGTTCACTTTTCTGGTTGGTTATGATGATTGTATTAGATGGCGAGAAGAAGAGTAGAAGGTTCTCCACTTCTTGTGCTGATGGCTGTAAGGATGGTTGTAAGGAGCTGTGATCATTCTTCTTTGAGGCTGACGAAATGTGATGATGTTCCTGGTAATGAGTCCTGTCGAATGGGATTTGATATGACTCGAGTTAGTTGCTGAGCGGTATCCATAATGGTACAGATCAAGTGTTGAGTGATCCTTTTTTATTTATCGACGACGTCAAATGACGATGGGCCCGTACAAGTAAGCAAGATGCCGCCATGTGGGTGTGACATGGAAGGTGGCGGAGAATGTGACCATTGAAGTGCTAGGGAAATCAGAAAAGGAGCCGATACCTTATGTGAAATGATTCCGTGGTGTTGTGGAAAGTTATGGTAAATGGATGAGGGTTCTGTAATGAAGCGGGAAGGAATTTCGGTAATGGAGCGGAAAAGGTTTTGGTAATGGAGCAGAAAGAAGGTTCTGTAATGGAGCGGAACATGTTCCATGAGGAAACAAAAAGAAGGTTCTGTAATGGAGCAGAACATGTTCCGTGAGGAAACAGAAAGAAGGTTCTGTAATGGAGCGGAACATGTTCCGTGAGGAAACGGAAAGAGATTTTGTAATAAAGCAAAACATGGTGGAAAAATTATGTGAAATCATTTGAAAAGTAATTATGCAAGGGAGCAGGGCCATCCATAAGCGAGTGATATCAAGGGGAAGGATGGGATGGATGGAATAAAGAAGGGGAATTAGGATAGAATGTCCTTGCAATGAATAAATAGATAGGCTTTTTAGAATCATAAAATAATTTGATTTTCATATTTTTTCTCTTTTTTTAGGCTGCGTCCAAGTAGGATTTTCATAGTCCATTTCTTTTTCTTTCTTTCTTTTTTTTTTTTTTTAAGGGTTGCGTCCCAGAAGGATTTTCACAGTCCAATTTCCTTTTCTTTTTTTTTTCTTTTTTTTTATTCAGAGGTTGAGCTAGTGATCTGGAAATCATTAGTACACCAACAGGCAACAATATTGTTGATGAACGCCTCTTTGGACACTCGTTTCTTATATGGCATTAGTCTGTGACCATTGCCCATAAGAAGCGTTCCCTCACCATCAATGGTTCTGAGTCGTACTATGCCATTATCAAAAACTATTTCGATCTCATATGGTCTTAGCCAATGAGTGTGAAGTTTTCCTTTGAATTTTTTGAATCTGGAGTCGGAGAGAAGAGCCCAGTCACCCTCTTGAAAATACTTAGTTTTGATGAATTTATCATGCCACTTGGTTCGTTGTTGTTGCACAATGGATGTACGTTCTATGGAATCCAGTCACAATTCATCAAGCTCATTAAGTTGTTGTAGGCGAGTATGTTGAGCCTTTGATAAATCCATGCCTAATTGAAATGCAGTTCTTAATGTCTTAATCTCAACTTCTATTGGCAGGGTGACTTGCTTTCCATAAACTAATTGATAAGGACTCAAACCTGTTGTACTTTTCCATGCTGTTCGGTAGGCCCATAAGGCTTCAGGAAGCCTATCAGCCCAGTCCCTTTGATGAAGTTGAACAGTCTTTGTCAGCACCGATTCCAGAATTCTGTTTATGCCTTCCACTTGCCCATTGGCCTGAGGGTGATATGGTGAAGTTACCCTATGCTTGATATGATATTTTGTTGTGAGAGCTTTGATAAGTTTAGATGTGAATTGAGACCTTCTATCAGTAACAATCTCCCTCGGAACTCCAAACCTTGTAAAAATCTCTGCATATAGAAAGTTTGAGACTGCCTGTTCTGTTTCCCTTGGAAGTGCCTTCGCCTCTACCCATTTAGTTACATAATCTGTGCATACTAAAATGTATGAATTATGCCTGGATGGAGGTTTGATAGGGCCAACAAAATCTAATGCCCACTTCTCAAATGGTTCCACCACGAGCTAATTCTGAAGTGGCATTTCATTGGACTGTAGTGGTTGCCCCATCCTTTGGCAACTATCACAACTCTGGACATATTCTCGGGCATCTTTAAATATTGTGGGCCAATAATACCCCAATTGTAGAATCTTGTGGGCTGTTCATTTTTCGACAAAGTGTCCTCCACATGGACCATCATGACAGGTTCTCAAAATTAGATAGATTTCATCTTCACGAACACATCGTCGGATCACCAAGTCTGGTCCTGTATAAAACAAATAGCCATCAATCCATGAAATTTTGCTGCTACGCTGCACAATCCTCTTCTTTTCTTTCGATGTCAAATGCCCCGGAAGTCTTCCTGCAACCAAATAATTTTCTACATCTGCAAACCAAGGAACGTTAGTAGAAATAGAAAACAAATGTTCATCTGGGAAAACATCGTCCACCGGTTGAGATTCTTCATCAATAGTTATTCTTGAAAGAAAATCAGCAACCACATTAGTTTTACCAGGCCTGTCCATTATTGAAATGTCAAATTCCTGTAGCAATAGCAGCCACCTAGTGACTTTACCATTTGTGATGGGTTTATTCATGAGGTATTTGATAGCAGAGTGGTCAGTGTGGACAATCACTGGGTATCATGTAATGTAATGGTGGAATTTATTGATATCTTAAATGAAAGCCAGGAATTCTTTTTCGGTCACAGTATAAATAAGTTCGGCAACAGTAAGATTTTTACTAATAAAATATATGGCATAGGGATTCTGATCTTCCTACTAGCCTAGGAATCCTCCTATGGTGGTATCAAAGGAATTTGTATAAATCAGGAATGGAAGGGACCAATTTGGTCCACGTAGGATAGGTGATGTAGAGACTTTCAGTTTTAAAGTTTCCCAGGCTAGTTGACAATCGTTCGTGCATTCAAATAGTTTATGTTTTGACATTAGCAGAAATAAGGGACTAGCAATCTTCGAAAATTTTTGAACAAATCTTCTATAATAACTTGCATATGCTATAAAATTGCGTACCTCTTTTTGTGTGCATGGAACTGATAAAACTGATCACTTGGATTTTTGCTGGGTTTACTTTTATGCCATTGGGAGATATGAGATGACCTAGAACAACACCTTAAGTGAGCATCATTCTGCATTTCTCACTGCTGAGATAGAGGTTCACTTCCTTGCATTGTGTAAGTACTTTGTCCAGATTATTCAAAGTTGCTGCGAAATATTCACCATGGGATGTAAAATCATCCATAAAAACTTCCATAGTGTCATGAACAAGATCAGAAAAGATACTGAGATCTGCCCGCTGAAATGTGGCAGGGGTGTTGCATAATACCAAAGGTAACACGCAGTATGCGAAGGTACCCCATAGGCATGTGAATGTCATTTTCTCTTGATCTTCCAGTGCTATCCTGATCTAGTTATACCCACTGAAGCCGTCCAAAAAAGAGAAATACTTCTTTCCTGCTAGTGTGTCCAACACTTGATCAATGAAGGGTAACGGAAAATGGTCCTTATGCATAGCTTTGTTTATTTCCCTGTAATCAACACAAATACGCCACTTCCTATTCTTCTTAGGAACTATGACCAGTGGAGACACCCACTTGCTATCAGAAATGGGATAAATAAAATTTGCAGACAACAACTTCTGAAGTTCTTCTTTGACCACCTCTCTGAGTGTCGGATTCATCCTGCGTTGGGGTTGCCTGATGGGTCTTCAATCATCCTTAGTATATATGTGGTGTGTGTGCATGTCGAGGTGCAGACCTTTCATATCACTATAATCCAAGGCGTATGCAGACTTGTGCTTCCTTAATACCGAGGTAAGCTACTCTGTTTCATGTTTCGATAATGTAGCGCTAATCTTTAGTAGCTTGCCAAGTTCAATTTCTACTTCTGTAATTGCAGACTCATCAGTGGGCGTAGTAGTACTATTAGATGCTGTCGATGAACTTGGAATGCTGTCAATTTGTTGGGTATCGCATACTGAATGAAACAACTCTACAAATTCTCCCAAAGGACTAGAAGAAATGAATTGACTGAGCAAACCATCCTCAGTTAATTGTTTTGCTTCCAATGATTTCTCAATCATGTACAGCTATAGGGTTTCATCTGCTTGCTCAGTTTCTTCTTCATCTGGCCACGAAGGGAGTTCTGGTTGTATTATTGGCTTCGCTGGAGGATACAAAGTGAGTTCCTTAACAGCATTACCATGAGATATGTGCATGTTTCCTAACCGACAACCAATATAAGCATCCGTTGTGGCAAACCATGGTTTCCCCTGAATTAAAGGATAGCCTCCCAAGTTTGATTTCGTCTGTAAAACCATAAAATCCACCCGGAACTCGCATGAGTGGACTGAAATAACCAGATATTCTATGATGCCTTCTAGTTTTATAGGAGATTGGTCATCCAACTGTAAAATAGTAGAAGTTTGACTGAGTTTTGTAATGCCCAATCTATCCATTGTTCTTTTAGTCATGACATTAATAGCTGCTCCCAGATCTATTAGTGTATTAGAGATAGAAATTCCATTAATTTGCACTCTAACAACAAGACTACCAGGGTTAGAGTACTTAGCAATAAGAGTGTTACCCATCATCAATTCAGCCAAGTCTCCTATCACATGGACTGTTGGGGTGTCTTTCCTCTTTCTTCCTGGTTTTTTTAAACATAACTCTCTGACAGCTTTGGATTAAATGGGAATGTCTTTGATAGATTGGAAGAGTGTAATTTTTACACAGACATTTTGTAGTTCTCCAAGGAGATCAAATTCTGACTGGGGCATAAATTTATCCATGGTTAAGCACTCAGGATATGGTGGAGGTTGCTTTTTCTCTGGTTGGGATGGCTTCCTAGGTGGTGGGGGTGGGAAATTATCCTTGGATCATACTGGTACCTCTTCATATTGGACCGGTATGATTTTTGGTGTCTCTTCCTCTTCCTGCACTGTAATTACAGGAGAGGTAGTTTTATTAATTTGTCTGCCAGAGCGTACTTGTATGTCGTGGCAGTCCACCGTAGAGATGGAATAGGCTGGATAATTAGGTATTTCAGCAGCCATTACAGGTTGTCCAACCTTATTATTAGGGTTAGGAGCAGGTTGTGCAGGAAGAAGTGGTTTTGGAGGTGGATTGTTCAACGACAAGGTTAACTGAGGTTGTAAAAGAGGTTGCATTAATGGTTGTACTGGTGCAAACGTGAATTGAGGATTCTGTAATTGAGGGGCTAGGTGTTGCAATTGTTGTTGATTCCCAAAATTTGAATTCCTCCAGTTTGATTTCCAAGGGTTATTTTGGGGATAGGAAGGTGCCCAAGTTTGTTGAGGCAAAGGTGGGTACCAAAGCTGAGAGTTTTGTTAGACTTGTGGATATTATGACTGATGTAATTGAGCATTATTCCAATAAGGATTAAATGATTGCATGGGATCTAGTACTATACCTGAAGTTCGGGGTTGCCATGGATATTTTTGAGATATAAAACAAATCGGTTCTGCATCCATCCCTGCTTCTTCATTTATAACCTTAAGTCCTGGCAGCGAAGGGCATTCTTTCGTAGGGTGCTCCAGATTGCATAAAAGGCAAATTTCCACTCGGTCTAATGGGAAATTTTTTAGAGGGTGTCTCTTTCTGCATTTAGGACAAAAGACAGCCAAAGCTCGATCTTCCTACTCTTGCCTTTTCTTTGCTTGAAGTGCATATAACTGCTAGCTTAGGGAACTCAGTATGTCAGTCTTGAAATCCTCCAAGAGGTTTCCAATCTCCACCCTTGAGACTCATTCTCTTGTGGTCTTGGTGGTCCTGCTTACTGTGTCCCTAATTCCTCTTCCCGATTTGGAGGCATTCCTCGAATACCTTCTGCAGAGGTCGCATATTTCCACATATTTTAATAGGGATACATCCCCTGCACCCATTAAATTCAGCAGATCAATGCAATCATCTCTAATCCACGTAGGAGAAGAATTTTCAGTGTGTCATCATTTAACCCATTCTATCTCAATCTTTGCAAATTATATTGGAATCTCTCCACAGAGTCTTCTAGGTTCTCGTCCTCCTGCTGGGTCATTTTAAAAATTGTTTCCTTTTGATCCTTGTCCTTGCAATATTCTTGATATTTATCCAGGAAGACTTTCTTCATTTGAACCCAAGTCGTTATACTGTCACCTCCTAGCCCCATGAACCACCTCGGAGCCTGGCTTTTCAATGTGGCTAGGAAAAGTTTGAGTTTTTGGTGATCTGTAACGTAGTCATAGCTCCTGTAGAGGACATCAAATTTGAATAGGAACGTATCTGGGTCTTCACTTGCCATACCATGAAAATTGCGCAATGCCGAATGTGGAATATTCTTCATCTGGTTTGTAAGTGTAGATCCGGGATTTTGGATTGGAAATTCAAAAGTGACCGTTCCAGTACTGGATTCACCATTTGTAGTTCCTCGGTTCATATCCTCCCCACAGCAAATATGTTCTCCATCGCCATCCATATTTACTATAAAATCTTCAAATGCAGCTGATCCTGCTCACAACAGAGATTCAACAAACAATTGTTCCTCACCTCCTTGATTGTTAACACTAAGTTGCTCGGGAAACCCTTCTTTTTTAGCAAACTCTTTTTCTTGAACGAATTCTATCACTGATAGATTCTCATCAGTATGCATTGGTAAGACCGTTCTGTCGATGTGCGTGGTAGAAGGATCAGGCCTTTCAGTCTCTTGCTTAGAACTGCTGAGAGAAGGTGACCTACCTTGAACACGTCCTCCTCTTATTGCGCTTCATGCACGATTAGTACCTAGGGGGGTATCATATGCGTATATAAGTCTACCTGTACTATCTCTTACTCTACGCAAGAATACTTTCATGTTCTAGGATCACAAGGACTTGCGGCGGGAAATATTCTAATGAATTTGTCTGTGCATCTTACTCATCCCTCCTCTAAAATCACACTAGACTATTTTCCAGAAAAGAGTATATGTCAAACACAATCCACTCCAAAAAAATCACAACAAGAACCAAAAATAATCAATCGAAACTACAATGTCCGGCTTGGAAGCTCCCAGGAAACGGCGCCAAAATGACGAGCTCTTTTATTCCTCTTTAATTAAATTGAAATAGAAAGTTGTTCATAAATTATCAACCCAAGGCCACAAAGGCTTATAAGTTACCAAGCAAAATATATGCCAGACACTGCAATTTGGATGATCTTAACACAAGAGAGATCAATGAATTACTAAATTGAAATTAGGATGCAATCTTTTGGTGAATGGACTCCTAAGAACATGCCAATTACAGAAAGGATATTGCAATCAAATCAAAGCACCTAACTATTAACTTCAAGAAATGTTCTGCTATGCTATGATATTCTGCTACACTACAAAAAGTAATCAACACCGTGTCAAACTATAGAAAGCAAATTAATTTCCAATTGAACAAACTGAGAAACTTCTAAGAAAGATAATTCGATAAGTCACAACTGAAATGAAGGAATCGAAAAAACTAATTAAACTCTTACAATCTGCCTCTACACTTACGTACTAACAACAGGATTCCAAGAATAACTTAATGCATCCATTCACTACAGAAATAATTATAATTCAACATTCATCATTCATATGTTCCTCTGTAAATGATAATAGAAATGACTGGGAAATCAAATCGTATCACTCATTAAAGGATTCACACTCAGCTACGCTTCAACACACCAATTCTGAATATATAATAATTAAACCAATCAACACTGCATCAACAATTAAATTATCAACCTGAACACACATGCATAAAGGAAAAAAATCCTACTTATAACAGTACCTGTTATAGAAGGGGGCCCTGCCTCCAGCAACAGGAGCTGAATAGCCACTCAATCACACGAAATTGATCAACACATTCGAATCAGATAAACCAGAAATCCTTTATATAAAATCCTGATAAAGTGTTCAATAGATCTTATGCAATTGTGGCTAACCCTTATGAAGAGTCCCAATTTATTTTATACATCAACGCCTATGAGATAAATATGAGAGATCATATAGTTACAACAGGTTTCCAAATAAGGCCTATCTACAGATCTTCAAAGAGATATTTTAGGAGCCTTCATCGTCGAAAGTGGAGACGATCCCAGAGATATCGGAGTAGTCAACTTATGAGTCATCATAGACCCAAGATACTGAATTAAGTACAAAATCTCCAATCCTTGGATCGACTGCATCATCATCTGAATGCTAGATAAGTAACCAAAGGATGTAAAGAAATACATCAGTCTTGATACCTTAGTGAAATATATCAAGACTGGAATGCATATCTTCCAGCTTCCATAATCCTTCATCTTGCAACCTGTAGATAAATTGATACTAAACCTGAAACACCACTTTTTTAGTAGGCAACTAATGGCAGCATAAATCTATCCAATCATAAGCACTTGACAAATAACAAGGAGGACAAGATCAATCCTTACCACGGCCAAAATGTGCAAGATGTAAGCAAGAGAGCTAGTGGTAATACTGGATTATGCCAAAAAGGAGTCATAGACAAGGTAAAATAAAGGAACAAAAAGGGTCATATGCACAACTCGCCAGCATGCCATTGCAACTAACATGTCATACGTGGGTATCATTAACTTGCACCATCCCGACACATATTTAACAATTAAAACATTTCTAACATTAATGGACCTATAATCTTAATACCAGCCTAGATCCAAATCCTAGGCTCTATCAAGCGCCGAGAGGGATCAAATCTCCTGAGGTGCAAACCTCTCCTTGAATAGCTCCTTGAGTGGAATACCTGAGCCACATAATCCTAAGCTCGAAAGTATCTAGTTTAAGTCTCATATTTACTTTTTACTTTGTATTATTCTTTTTTGTTTATGGCCGAGATAATATTTATTACTTTTTACTTTGTATTATTCTTTTTTGTTTATGGCCGAGATAATATTTATTACTTTTTACTTTGTATTATTATTTTTTGTTTACTTTGTATTATTTTGTTACTGGACAAACACTCAACAAACACTCTAAAGTCTCATATTTACTTTTTACTTTCTATTAAAAGTAAAAAGTAAAGTCTCTAGTTTAAGTCTCATATTTACTTTTTACTTTGTATTATTCTTTTTTTGTTTACTTTGTATTATTTTGTTACTCGACAAACACTCGACTCACAAGATATCCCCCATACTGGGCTATAGAGCACCTCTCGGTGCAATCACAATGCCACCATGAAAAGTGGGAAATAATCATATGGAAAAGGTGACGTGAAAGTTGAGTTGATGTGATTATATGCCACATATTTAACAATTAAAATATTTCTAACATAAATGGAACTAAACCCTTAATTTCATGATACCACCATGAAAAATTGGAAATAATCATATGGCATAGGTGAAGTAAAGGCGGAGTTGATGTGATCATATGACACATTTTTTACACTTAAAACATTTATAACATTAATGGACCTATAACCTTAATATCACAACACCACCATGAAAAATGGGAAACAATCATATGACAAAGGTCATGTGAAAGTTGAGTTGGTGTGATCATATGGCACATATTTAGCAATTAAAACATTTCTAACATCAATGGACCTATAATGTTAATATCACAATACCACCATGAAAAATGGGAAATAATCATATATGGCATTGGTGATGTGAAAGTGGAGTTATTTGAGGATCTTAATAATTATTAATAAGAAGACCTCGAAACAATGATTGTGTAGAACTCAATGTTTAATATATCTATTATAAAATGAAATTTGTTCAAATAGAGTGTGCATTATTAGTTTTACACTGGTATTATAGAATTTAAGATGTTGTATTAATATATTTTATATATAATAATAAAAAATCTAAATTGTATATGTTATTTAATTTAAAATTGGTTTTCAGATCATAGATACATCCTTTTTCAATCTAACATCCAATGAGGGATGTGCAAGGGGGGACTTGCCAATGGATGAAATCACATTTCCCTTGACATCGGACATCCAGACATATCTCACCCAATGAAGTAATGGATATCTATTATACGACAATCATGAATATAAAATGAATATAAAGATGGTATATGACCATGTAATTATTAAGATCAATAAAGATAAACATAAATATAAATTATATCATTATAAAAACTTATAACATTAATGGATTTAAAAACTTAATATCACAACACCATCATAAAATCACAATACCACCATGAAGAACGTGAAATGGTCATATGATAGTATATTGAAATCCTATTAACATTAAAGGACCTATAACAATATCACAATACCATTATGAAAAATCGAAAATAATCAAATGGCATAGGTGATGTGAAAATGGAGTTGGTGTTATCATATGGCATATATTTAAAAATTAAAACATTTCTAACATTAATGGAAGTAAACCCTTAATTTCACAATACCACCATGAAAAATGGAAAATAAGCATATGGCATAGGTGATGTGAAAATGGAGTTGATGTGATAGATGGCACATCTTTAACAATTAAAACTCTTCTAACATTAATGAACCCATAACCTTAATATCACAATACCACCATGAAAATTAGGAAATAATCATGTGGAAAAGATGATGTGAAAGTGGAGTTGATGTGATGATATGGAACATATTTAGCGATTAAAAAATTTCTAACATTAATGGACTTATAATCTTAATATAGCAATTCCACCATGAAAAGTGGGAAATAATCATATGGCATAGGTGAAGTGAAAGTGGAGTTATGTGACTATCTTAATAATCATTAATAAGAAGACCTCGAAACAATGAAGAAAAGCTTATAACATTTACGGACTCAAAACAATGGAAAAAACCTTATAAACTTTGTATATTTTTGAGAAAAAAACTGAATATAAATGAATATAAAAATAAAATTATGTATAACCATATAATAATTAATATCAATAAATATAAACATAAATATTAATTATAACATTATATAATCTTTAATGGATCTAAAATATTAATATCACAACATCATCATAAAATCACAATACCACCTATAACCTTAATATCACAATACCACTATGAAAAATCACAAATAATAATTATATAACATACCTAATATTGAAAGTAAACTTGATATGAGATGTTGATGTAAGAAACTTAAAAAAGTGTTATCACAAGCCCTACACTAGAGAAAAATTAAAATAATAATTAGTAAAAATATATATATAATTAAGAAATACTAATTAACATAATCAATAAGTGAAAATTTTACCTTAATTTCTTAAAAATTTAAAAAAAAATTAAAAAACGTAATATTCATAAAATAATAATTATATAGCGTAAATATATAATATACCAACTATATATTTAACTTCAATCATTTTTAATAATAATTGGATACAAATACGTTGCCAAGGATATATATGTAAACCATAAGAATCTTCAAAGCAAGAATTAAAAAATTCAAGTATTATACTTTCAACTTTCATATGTAATGAAATTGATCATAAAAACCATTAATCATAAGGAATCTGTTTAAGGGTTTAATTTTGGAATTTTAGAGCTAATAAGGTTGCGCACGTTGTGGGGTATGTTCCAATTTTATATTAAATTGCAAAAGCAAATCGTGTGAAAGGTTCATAGCCTAGACCTTAATAATCATCTACTAAGCAAGCTCGAAACTGTTGGATACTATTACATTGCGAATCCAATTTGGAGTGACTTTCATTATATATTAAACATTTTAAAAACATTATAAAACACTTAAAAATCATAAAATAATAACTATATTAATTATAAAGCATAAAGATACAATATACTAACCATATGATTATTCTTCGTGTTTCTTTGTTTCTTTGCATGATTATTCTTTATATGATTTATGTTTATTTTTTACTATATATAATTAATTTTTTATGTTATATTATTTAAACTCTAACACTCTTCTTTATATATAATTAATTTTTTATGTTATATTATTTAAACTCTAACACTCTTCTTTTATATAGAAGTTTTACATATCTCCCTTCATCTAAGAAGAAAAATGAAGATATTAACACCTATCGGGGTAATAAACTGAAGAACTTCACTCATCTAAAACACTTGTTCATTCAAAAGGTTGAGGGAGTGGGAAAGGACATTTATGCACTTGATATAGTGATTGGGAGAGGATCCTTGAATCAATATAGGGTCGTATATGTGTTCACTCGATAGGGAGATAGGAATATAGTTGAAGGACAGGATTCGACCTCGTGAGGTTGGTCTCTATCATATAGGTTTCGAACTATAAGTAACATGGGTAGTTAATTAAAACACAGAAGTTATTGCAATGTTATTCACTGTTTTAGAATGGGAAAGGGAGAGATTGTTACATTGTTATTTACAGTTTTATAAATTGTGTGGCTGAAACATGGAATTTGTTAGAGGCATCTAGTGGTGCTCATGTTTGTAATATGCCTTGTGATTAAGCATACTTTTGACAAATCAGCATATTTAGTTTTGGACAGATGATTGATATTTTATTATATCAGTATGTATGTGAAACCTTTTGAAAATAAAAACGAATTGTTAGTTTTTCTTGATAAGGAGAGAGTGATTACGTATATTCATGATTTAGTTTTCTTGATTTTCATTTTGTAAAATTTTCATTGATAGCAAAAGCTTCTAGTATGTTATTCTTAACTCTATATGGATATAAAAAACAATTCAAAATTCATGAACATGTATGTTAACTTAGCCTTGAATCTTACTTTCTTGAAAGCAAGCTAAGAATATAGGACCTATTGTAACTCCATTTTGAATCTTACTTTCTTGAAAGCAAGCTAAGAATATAAGAACTCTTGTAACTCCATTTTGAATAGCTTGTCGAAAAGACCTTTTCCATCACTTCTTAGATTTAAAGGTGTTGCCAAAAAGGAATTCCATAAATGGTTTTCCAAAATGTCAAAAGGGTTTCAAGAGTGGTGATTTCCTCATATGTAGTGAGGGGTGACGGGTTTTTGCATGTGGGATTTCGAAGATGCCCAAACATAACAACAAAAAGTGTTTTAAGCGGTGCTTTTTTAGAGCATGTGTAAGAATATTATGAAGTGTAAGTGGTTTCCTTTCAATATGCATAAATATAAGTTTATCTATACTTTTTATATTTATAAATATATATTTTTAATTTATATTTGATTATTGTTCTTTTCTCACCTAAGTATAAATAAAAGTTTAAGTAAGTATTTATTCCAAAGAAAATATTATTATTTTACTTAAAACTTCACAAAACATTTATGTGAATTAATCACAACTAAATAACTCATATGACCTTTTTTTTTTGCACATAGGAAGAAATGAATTAACATAACACATAGATAAGAAAAATTCATACAAATATATATGTAACTAGTTTCATAATTATTCTTGGTCTAGTTTTCTTTTCAATATTTTTAGTTTCGTTCTCCAATGTTAATCTTTATGATTTATGATAATCAAATCCCAAGCAATTTTTAATGGAAGTTGTTTTGGTGTACCTCTTTCATTGGGCACAAAATGAACAATTTGAGGTAATACTTCATCCCATGGAATTCATAGATAATTATAAAATATTGCTAAAACATATGTGGGAGGCTATAGGGTAAGCTTCTAGGATTATACAAAAAAAATCAGCAATCCCAATAGTTATATTGAAAATTCCTATTGTCACATCCTCATCCATCATTTCTACTATGTGAGGGGATAGTTAAAAAGTTCATGTTTTTTTTTTTTTTTTCCATGGGACATTATTTGATCTCAAAAATAATCTAAGTCTGTTATGGGAAACATAAAATAAGAAGTGCATGTGCAAGTGCATGATTCTAAAATACAATGGAATTATAATTATATTCACACATTCATCATGCATAAAATATATATATTCATAATATGAAGTAAATATAATCATTGAATTTTCACAGAAAATAATGAATATTTATTTCTTTTAACAAAAAAAAATTAAAATAAATAAAATAAAATAAAAATAAATAAAAATCCATGAAACTAGCTATGTAAAAGCAATTTTGTACCCAACTATAGGTATCAACTGTATATACCATCATCCAACCAAGCTATGAGGTCACCACGGTGAATGGAAACACCTTTAGTCTTCACTCTCTCTTGACACAACCCATTTGCTCTAATTCTTAGCCAATATGCTCATCATTGAGCACTACAGGCATCTCATTCAACCATCCCAACAATGAAACTCTCTTCAATAGTCCCTTAGAGTACCTAATATTTATAGTTATCTTTAGTGTCTGCAAAAGGAGTCCAACCTATTGTATGCTTTTAGAGAAGCTCTTGTAAAATCAATTCATAGCATCTCAAGCATCCAAAGAGAAACAAATAAATAGTACTTAAATATTCCTATACTGCCTAGACTCTATGCTCACCTACAACCATACTCTTCCCTCTAATGTTTGTCATTTCTTCTTTATAATGCTAATTTCTTGTTAGTTTCATAGTTTGGTAATGGATTATGGACACAACAGTGTGAAGGCTACATAGTCTATGATTTATGCATTGAATATGAGTGATGAGTCCAACGGATAGTGTAGGGTTGGTGAAAATAAAACTATTCAATTACTTCTCACCATAAAAGATGGACCCTTACAATTGTCATAAAATTATATTCATCTCATTCTTCCATGATTACATAAGAAGAACTTCCCAACAACCTCCCACATGCATCCAATGACTCATTTTAATGGGTCAAAAGGAGGTAAATGGTTCATTTAAGGAACACCTCAAAAATGGATGGTTTCTAAGGATCACACTTGGAAAAAGAGGATTTAATATCCCATACACCCCCTTTCCTCTTCCTCTGTTGTGGAATCATAGCCCCTTTACATCTCTTTACACAAACACCTTTGACCATTTTATTATTTTCCATTATAATATTTAGATATCATTTGAGTCATCATGAAAAGATAACCCCATGTCCCATATAAAAATATTTACAGTATGCATGCCTAGCCATTCACTACGCAGGCCTTGGCCTCGAGCTACATGCTAGGATTCAATATTAGAATATATACATCATTTTATATAACATGATTTAATACATTCCAAGGGTCAAAACTACGGTTATTACACCTACATCAGTCCATAAGTTGTAAGTGAGCATCATCCTAGATCCAAATAAAACAATCAATTCACCTTCCATTTTTCCTCCTCAACATCATCACAACATTTTCTTCTTACTACTAAAGCAGTGAGACATACAATAGTGAGACATAGAATAGGGTGATTCAGAGACATGGTTATGGATCACTAATTTTTTCCATCTATTACATATGTCAATACTTTAACTAGGAGGAGACATGATTATCATGAATGCCTCGGAAAATAGAAGGAAATTGCACTAAAATCAACGAATGCTAGGAATATTTTTAAGAACCAAATGTTTATGATAATGCAATGTAAGCATGTCTATATAAAATATTCATGAAATCAAAGCAATGCAAGAATGATATTATACAAAATATGCATGAAATTAATACATCTTAAGAAGTTTAGTAAAACATAACATTGAAATCATAGATCTCCATATTAAACCATAGTTCATGGATCTCTAACACTTGAATATAGTACATTTCCAATGCAAAAATTGTAAATTACAAGGATCATAGATCACAATGAAAGTATCCATCTTAAGGCTTAGATGATATATCTCTAGTTCTTGAACATAATAAAATCTAACACTTAAATCAATCCATCTTAATAATACTATTAGATCGAACATATTTTTCCAATGCAAATATTACAAATTAGAGGGATCAAATCATTGACAAAACATATATCCACAATACTGTTGAATTTTCAGTATTAAATCACAATACTATAGGATCTTTGCTGAGAGAATAACATCTACAGTATATCAATGCATGACAATCACAATATGACAAGCATCACAAGCATCATAAGAATCAAAAGCATAGAGACAAGAGACACAGAGTTTCCGTGGGGAAAACCCTAAGGTGAAAAACCCCACAACTTCCTCAGAGATAGAGAGAGCAATGGCTCAACCAAAATACAACCAAATAATACATCTAGATAGTCTCCTAGCAGATGATCCTCCTCCTCCTCACTAGTGCGCCACTTTCCAGAGAGAGAGATAGATACTTTTCCGAGTGAGTAAAATAGAGATCTCCTATCTCTATTTATACTCACCTTTTTGCCCAGTGACCTACTGGGGCCGACTTGTCTACTTGAGTACATCCACATTATATTATATATTAATTAGGGCCGACCCCATAAGGTGGTCTAATAACCCATCGGCAAGTACACACACTTGCGACACTTGTCAATCCACATGACGACACTTCCTTATAGAGGAATAACACATCTCTTATAAGGGTACAATAAATATAAATATAATATACAGATGAAATACATTCCGAAGTTACATATACATCAACACTCCCTCTTAACTAGGAAGGTATTTCTCGACACAGATCTGCTAGACAAGTCTTCTTCTCTGGATCATCGTCATCGATGCATCGTCATCATCATCGTCACTGCTGCTGCTATCTCATCCAATCTCTGTCTCTACTCGTCATAGGAAGTTCTACAGAGCCAGTCCTTTTTCATACTGGATGTAGGCCCACCACCTGCAGGTCTTCGTCATCACTGGCCATACTGTGGAATCCTCAGGACTTATTACGTGCATCACAAAACCTCGAAAGAGCATCCCAGGATATTACGGGTACACAACTCCAACCTGTAGGATCTCCCAGGGCGCTATTACATGTGACCCCACCACAAAACCTCGAAAGAGCATCTTAGGATGTTACGGGTACACAACTCCGACCTAAGATCTCCCAGGGCACAAATTACATGTGGTCCACCACAAAACCTAGCAAGAGCATCTCAGGATGTTACGGGTACACAACTCCGACCTGAGATCTCCTAGGGCACAAATTACATGTGGTCATGGAAAAACCTCGCAAGAGCATCTCAGGATGTTACGGGTACACAACTCCGACCTGAAATCTCCCAGGGCCCAAATTACATGCCATAGGACAAAACCTCGCAAGAGCATCTCAGGATGTTACGGGTACACAACTCCGACCTGAGATCTCCCAGGGCACAAATTACATGTCCTCCCAGAGCAATGTCTCGAAAGAGCATCCCAGGCTGTTACGGGTACACAACTCCGACCTATAGGATCTCCCAGACATGCTCATCTGCACAACCTGATCCACGGCCACAGAGTATCAACCTGATACTCACCATACATCATCCTGATGTACTCATGATCGTCCTGATCATAATCACTGCAACGTCCTGCTGCAAGTCATCTGGAGCAACATCCTGAAGCTCGTCATCCATGATCGTCCTGATCATCAATGCAACATCCTGCTGCATGTCATCTGGAGCAACATCTTGAAGCTCGTCATCCATGATCGTCCTGATCATCAATACAACATCCTGCTGCATGTCATCTGGAGCAACATCCTGAAGCTCGTCATCTATGATCATCCTGATCATCACTGCAACATCCTTCTGCATGATCTACTTGATCATCAATGCATCTTCCTGATGCATACCAAGTATCATACATGATCCTCCTGATCATCAATGTATCCACCTGATACAAATATATGATACATATCATCATACATGATCCTCCTGATCATCAAAGCATCTACCTGATGCATACCACGTATCTACCTGATACATATCATCATACATGATCCTCCTGATCATCAAAGCATCTACCTGATGCATACCACGTATCTACCTGATACATATCATCATACATGATCCTCCTGATCATCAAAGCATCTATCTGATGCATACCAAGTATCTACCTGATACATATCATCATACATGATCCTCCTGATCATCAATGCATCTACCTGATGCATACCAAGTATCTACCTGATACATATCATCATACATGATCCTCCTGATCATCAATGTATCCACCTGATACAAATACAAATACATGATACAAGCATCCAACATGATGCATAAACAATACATACACATGATCCAACTGATCATATCCTGCATCCAACATGATGCGTACATACATAAAATGATCCAACTGATCATATCCAGCATCCAACATGATGCGTACATACATACATAAAATGATCCAACTGATCATATCAAGCAGAAACTAGAACATCATCCTGATGCTCATCATCCAGCGCTTACATCCACAGCCATGTGAAGGATCCTCCTTCCAACATGCTTGGAATGGCTTCAGCAAATGTGTCCGTCACTTCTTCCTCGAAGTGTCCTCGATCTGAATAATGCCAAGCCTCTCTCTGAAGTACTCGAACTTCACCCTGGCTATTGGCTTCGTCAGCACATCTGCAATCTGCTCGTCCGTCGCAACATACAGGAGCTTCACAGCTCCTCTCTGCACCATATCCCTGATATAGTGATATTTGATCTCTATGTGTTTCGACCTGTCATGAAACACTGGGTTCTCGGACAGCTTCACACAACTTTGGTTATCACAGAAGATACCAGTAGCCTCCAACGGGAGATCAAATAACTCAGACAGTAGCTTCCGTAGCCATACTGCCTCACAACTAGCTGAACAGGCTGCAACATACTCTGCCTCAGCTGTACTCAGTGCTACGCAGGACTGCTTCCTGCTAAACCAAGAGATCACACCTGATCCCATACTGAAGCAACACCCAGATGTGCTCTTCCTATCTGCAGCACTGCCAGCCCAATCTGAATCAACATAACCCTGTAGGTTAAACTTTTGATTTGCCTCATATCTGAGCCCATAATCCACTGTACCCTTCAGGTACCTCAGAACATGCTTTACAGCAACTAGGTGAACACTCCTCGGATCCGTCAGGAACTGGCTCAATGTGTTCACAGCAAAGCAAATATCTGGTCTCATGTTTGTCAGGTACATCAAGGACCCAATAATCTGACGATACATAGAAACATCAACTGGCTCAGATGAAGCATCACAAAGAAGCTTCAAATTCGATGCCATAGGTGTGGCCATGGCTTTGCAATCCATCATCCCAAATCTCTTCAGAATATCTACTGTGTACTTCCCTTGACCAAGGAAGATCCCACCTGCATTCTGCCACACCTCCATACCTAGGAAATAGTGCATCATTCCCAAATCTTTCATATCGAATTCAGCTGCAAGCTTCCTCTTGGTATCTGCAATCATTCTGTCATCTCCTGTCACAAATAGGTCATCCACATATAGTAGTAGAATTACAGGATTCCCTTCCTCAACCTTGTAGTAAAGGTTGGAATCCGCTTTACTCTTGGTAAAGCCCAAACTAGATAGGAAACTGTCCATCCTACCATACCAGGTTCTGGGAGCTTGCTTCAAGCCATACAAGGCTTTCTTCAATCTGCATACATAAGATTCCCTGTCATGTATTTCAAAGCCGAGTGGCTGTTCCACATATACTTCTTCTTCTACTACACCGTTCAGGAAAGCAGTCTTGACATCCATCTGGTGTATCTTCCATTTCATTGCTGCGGCCAAGGCAAGTACTGTTCTGATGGAAGTATATCTGGCTACAGGTGCAAAGGTTTCTTCATAGTCTATTCCTTCCTTCTGAGAGAAACCACGAGCTATGAATCTTGCTTTATATTTTTCCACACTGCCATCTGCAGCATGCTTGATTTTGTAGATCCACTTGGAAGTCACAACAGACTTCCCTTTAGGTCTTGGGACAACATCCCAAACATCATTCTTCATAATTGATTGATATTCCTCAACCATAGCATCCTTCCATTCTTTCTTTTCTGCTGCCTCTTCATAACTGGAAGGCTCTTTGTTCATGATGTCACAGAGTAAAGCAACATAACTGGTGTGTGATCTGGTTCTCTTCTTTGCTCTGTGTTCTTCTTCTGGAATGCCAAATCTTTCTGCATCATGAATGAGCTCTCTAGCCCATACAGGTTTCCTCTTGTGAGAGTTATCCTCACGAGGTGGATCTACAGGTTCTTGTGGATCTTCAAACTCACGAGCAGTTTCTGGAACTGCATCAGTCATGGTAGTGTCTTGAAATCTTGTTTCCTTAGGTTCTTCATAATCTTCAATAGGTGCCTTTCTTGATTTGATGAATGCTGAATTTTCATCAAATGTTACATCCCTGCTGACATCAATCTTCTTGAACCCTGGAAAATATATTCTGTAAGCCTTCGAGCTTTCACTATAACCCACAAAGATGCCCTTCTTTCCTGAAGGATCTAGTTTAGTCCTCTTCTCCTTTGGGACATGAGTGTATACTGGACAACCAAATATTCTGAGATGGCTGACTTCAGGTTTCTTACCAGAAAAGACTTCTTCTGGTGTCTTGTTGTCCAATATCTTGTGGGGTGTTCTATTCTGCACATATACAGCTGTTCTAGCTGCTTCTGCCCAAAGATGCATAGGAAGATCCTGGTCATGCAACATTGCCCTTGCTGCTTCCATGATAGTTCTGTTCTTCCTTTCTGCAACTCCATTCTGTTGAGGATTATATGGAGCAGTCAACTCCCTCTTAATCCATGAATCACTACAAAGCTTCTTGAAGTCATTTGAGGTGAATTCTCCACCATTGTCAGATCTGAATGTTTTGATTTTCTTGTCAGTTTGATTTTCCATCAAGTTTTTGAATTCCTTGAATTTATCAAACACCTCATCTTTGCCCTTCAAGAAGTATACCCAAGTCTTCCTGGAGAAGTCATCAATAAATGATACATAGTAAACATACCCACTTAGGGAACTGGATGACATGGGGCCACATACATCTGACTGGATGGTTTCCAGGATGTCTTTTGCCTTGCTTTCACTGCTTGGGAAAGCCTTCTTAGTGTTCTTACCTTTTGCACATCCTTTGCAAACCCCTTCATGTTTGGTCTTGATTTCAGGAAGACCTTCTATAGCCTTGCTTGCAATTGGAAGTGCTCTATAGTGCATGTGAGTAAGTCTCCTATGCCAAAGTTCACTTGGCTCCATGGATTCATGTACCATTACATGTTCAGGTTGACCCTTTAATTTATACAAGCCTCCCTCTTGCTCTCCAATCACTACTGCATCATCTATAGTCTTTCCCTTTGGCCACATTAGTACTTGGCCATCAACAAATGCAACCCTCATACCTTTTGCATCTAGAGCAGAGATGGAGAGTAAGTTCTTCTTGAGCCCAGGTACATAGAGAACTTCCTTCATCTTCAGAGATTTTCCAGAATCTAAGTTGTAAGAGGCTTCACCACTTCCTTTGATTGGATATTGATAATCATCCCCAAGTTTCACCTTATGGGGTGATTCATGTTCAGAAAGGTTCACAAATGATTCCTTGAACCCAGTCATGTGTTTGGAAGCCCCACTATCAATCAACCAATCATTACATCCATGGGAGATGGTACCTGTAAGAGCGGAAATTAGAACATATTCTTCTTCACTTGATGAGTCATCATCACTACTACTTTCTGCCCTAGCCTTCTTCTTTGGAGGTTCATCATCTTCGGCAGCATGGGCATGAAACCTTCTTTTGCTACCTTTCTTCTTCTTACTGGAGTTGTTCTTATTATCCCTTTTGTTCTTGGGACAATCTGAAGCAAAGTGACCCTTCTCATTGCATGTGAAGCATCTTAGGTCCTTCTTATTCTTTTGATGGAATTTTTTGGGGTGAGGGTGATCCTTCTTGGTTTTGCTTCTTTTGGTGTGAGCTGCAAGAGCTTGATCTTCACCTCCCATCTTTTCCTCACGAGCTATAAGCCTAGCTTCTTCTTGAGAACATTCTTCCCGAAGTCTACTGAAGGAGATCAACTTCTTCCTTGCACAAATTCCTTGAATAAAGGAATCCCATGACCTGGGTAGGCCATTTAGAGTGGTCATCACCACTTCACCATTCTCCACCATTTCATCTACTGCTTCTAATTGTTCCTTGATCTGAGAGACCCTTGAAAAGTAGGATTGAATGGTTTCCCCATTCTGAAACTTTACTGCTTTCAATTGGTTCCGCAGGGTCATCTTCTGATTTATGTTCTTTCCTTCAAATAGCTTGGTCAAAGATTCAAACATCTCTTTGGGTGTCTTGAGAGAAGACACATGGGGTATGAGATGGTCTTTGATAGAATCAGCAATGATTCTCTTTGCCTTGACCAAGTTCTTCTTGTGCAATACCTTGGCCTCTTCATCCTCTGGGATAGGGATGTCTTCTTTCACATATGAGTCCAACTCATTCTCTTCCAGGATTAGCCCAATCCTATACTTCCAGGCTCGGAAGTTATCAGCGCCTTCAAGCTTATCCTCAAGCTTGGTGTGAAGAGACATCTTTAAGAGTACTTCAAATGGAAATAGAAAAGATTTAGAACTTACCACTTGAAGTCCTGAAAACTGGATCTGGTCCCGGATTAGGGTTTGTCAAAGAAACCCTAAAAATTCAAAATGTGAATTTCAAAATTCCGAAAGGATAGAAAGATGCGCCTTGGAGAGCTGATCAGCCTAGTACATTTAGAATTTGAGATCAGCAAAGTCTTGTCCTTCAAAATTGCCTTTTTGTCCTCCCGGGTTCACTAGGGAGAGCCCTGAATTAGGGTTTGAGTTTCCCGGAGATCTACCCAGCCAAAAATCTCGATCCAAAGCTCAAACCTTCGATTTTTGCAAGGAGCTTCCAGCTGTACCTTCAGTTTCCAGAAATTCCTATTTTTGTGGAAACCCTAATTTTTAGGGCCAAAACTGAAAATGCTCGGAACTGAAATCTGATTGGACAGAAAGATGCGCCTTGATGAGTAGATCCAATCTACTATACTGAATTTCAAAAATCTGTGGAGAGAAACCCAATAAACAAGCAATACAAGCTTCCGTCACTGCAAAATGTCTTCTTCTCAGTTAAGCTCTGATACCATGTTGAATTTTCAGTATTAAATCACAATACTATAGGATATTTGCTGAGAGAATAAAATCTACAGTATATCAATGCATGACAATCACAATATGACAAGCATCACAAGCATCATAAGAATCAAAAGCATAGAGACAAGAGACACAGAGTTTCCGTGGGGAAAACCCTAAGGTGAAAAACCCCACAACTTCCTCAGAGATAGAGAGAGCAATGGCTCAACCAAAATACAACCAAATAATACAGAGATAGTCTCCTAGCAGATGATCCTCCTCCTCCTCACTAGTGCGCCACTTTCCAGAGAGAGAGATAGATACTTTTCCGAGTGAGTAAAATAGAGATCTCCTATCTCTATTTATACTCACCTTTTTGCCCAGTGACCTACTGGGGCCGACTTGTCTACTTGAGTACATCCACATTATATTATATATTAATTAGGGCCGACCCCATAAGGTGGTCTAATAACCCATCGGCAAGTACACACACTTGCGACACTTGTCAATCCACATGACGACACTTCCTTATAGAGGAATAACACATCTCTTATAAGGGTACAATAAATATAAATATAATATACAGATGAAATACATTCCGAAGTTACATATACATCAACAAATACTAGATCCATTTGAATAATATATCTCCATGTTAAATCATTGTTCATAGATGTCCAAAACATGAACATAATGCATTTCCCAGTGCATAGATTAGACAATAGAGAGATCATAGATCATAATGGAAACCTCCATCTTAAGGAATACATCATAAATCTTGAACATTTGAACATAATAAAAGATAAAATTGAAATCAATGCATCTCAACAAAAATTTAGAACATACTTATTTTCCCAAATCAGATATTAAAAATTAGATGGATTAAATCAATGATATAACATATATCCACAATACTAGATCCATTTGAACAATAGAATGCCATCTTCAATCATAGATCATAGATTCCTACACTTTAACATAATGTGTTTCTTAATGCATACATAGAAAATTAGAATTCCATCTTCAATCATTGATCATACACTCCTGCACTTGAACATAATGCATTTCCTAATGCATAGATTGAAAATTAGATGGATCATAAATTACAAAGTAAACCTCCATTTAAGCCCTAGATCATAGATTTTTATCATTTGAGCATAATAAAATTTAACATTGGAATCAATACATCTAAAGAAAAATTTAAGTAAAAGAGAACACTAAAATCAATGAATTTCAATAATACTATTAGAAAATATTGCATTTTCTAGTGCAAATATTAAAAATTGGATTGATCAAATCATTCACAATATTGAATCCTTTGGAACAATAGGTATCCATCTTAAACCATAAATCATAGATATATATAACTTTAAAATAATTCATTTCCCATTTCACAGATTGCAAATCAGATGAATTATAAATTACATAACAAAACATTTAAATCAATGAATCTTAGAAAGAATTTTAACAAAAAATATTTAAATATTAAGTAGTAATAATATATTAAGTAAATTTAATTATGTATTAGTTATAATTAATTACAAATAATTAATAAAACATTAATCTTAAATACTATTATGATCAATACTTTGGTTATATGTGCATTTACTCTAACTAACAAATATCCCTATAACATAATGGTGAAGCCTCATTCTATTGCGATAATGAGAGTTTATTCCTTAAAAGGATGAAGGACATAATAACATGGAGACCAAGGTTCAAAATCCCTTGTAGATGTGGTTGTTTTTGTAAATATAAAAATTATTATACAATAAAAGAAGGTAAATGGCTAAAAACCTAACTCTAGACAATCTTACCAATCATTATAAATATCATGATAAGGAAAATTAAACCAATGAATCTCAACAATAGTATTAGAACATACCGCATTTCCAATGCACATATTACAAATTAAAAGGATTAAATCATTGACATTTAAGATATATCTACAATATTGGATCTTTTTATACAACATATATTCATTTTAGATGATCGATCATAGATCTTTAGCAGTTGAACATAATGCGTTTCCCAATATATAATTTGAAAATTAGATAGATCATAAATCATAATGCAAATCTCCATCTTAAGGAATATGTTATTGTAATATCCTGAATTTTGACTAACTATTTCTGATGTTATATACTAGGCTAAAAGCTCGAACACATATGATTTATTTTGATTATTGGGCATAAGCCCTAATGCACATGATTCATTTCTTTTATAGATTTACCTATTGGGCGTGGACCCTCACTGATGCATTATTGATATATATTGGGAAAGAAATCCCTAATGGAATGATTTATGTTTTGTTATGTGAATTGGGTACGAACCCTAATATACTGAGATGACCCTTTTGTTACATACTGTGCAGAGTTATGATTCACATGATTGATTTATATAGTGTGTTGAGCATGGACTCAGGAATACACGGATGACCTATGTACTGGGCATAAGCCCCGCTGTAGCTAGAGTATTTTATTACGTACTCGGCGTAAGCCCCGATGTACGTAGTGTTGGGAATAAGCCCTGGAGCACTCCAAACTTGATAAGTGAATAACGGATCCGAGGCCATTTGTACATTCTAGGTGTGCTTCACAGCCACATTCTAGTACTATTGTTGAGCGGGATGCTCTAGAATTGCACTAGCGTAACACCCATGTGAGAGTGTTGAGTTAAAGCTTTGAAGAGCACTCGGGGTTACTTGAACGTAAAAGTGTTGAGTCGAGAAGACTCCGATTAGCACTTTAATTCATCACATTTATTTAATTTGGTTAAATGAATCATTTCCTATCTATCATCAAGGACTGCGGGAACAATCATGTTAATCGAGGAAATCCAACATGCAAGAGAGAGACCTAGAGGTACCTAACCAAGCCAACTATCGAAGATTACCAAAACCATGTCCAAAGAATTGGTCCGTGTACTTAATGTTTCAAAGAAGTATTATGGTATATACATACTTAAATCAAAGAAGTTACCATAACTAAACTAATGAATAATTAGATTTAATTATTCTTTTGTAAATAACATGCATAAATCTTATGTATAAGATAGCTCTCAAGTTGTTATTATTATTAATATTATTAATAATAATATTGTTATTATTATCTTAAAAGAAACGATTACTTATATAAATAAAATGCATAAAGGTTATGCATAGGATAATTCTCACATTTGTTATTACTATTAATAGTATTAATAGTATTATTATTTTATTATTATAAGTTAACTTAAGTTACATCTAATTATAACAAAATAAAGATCCTAGATAAACTAGGAGTAAATAATTAACTTAAAATATCTTTTAAAGATATTATAATTCAAATTAAACTAGAAACTAAATATTAGTATTCAAACAATTATATTCCAAACAAAACTCGCCTATATAAAGAAGGGCAGATCCTAGGAGAGGGATCATCTTCTTATTATCATTCTATTATGAAAAAAAGAGAATTACTCTGCAAAACCAAAGCAACCTATTATATCTTCCAAGTCTGATTCAGCAGCTTATCCTAGGGCCTCTACTTCTCTTATTGCATGTTGGAACCAACTCGAGGGGATCCAGTTATAACCAGGAATGGTCTAAGGGTCATGGTTGGGAGGAACATGGTAGTCCCAAAGTTATCCAATTAAAAGATCATCCTACAGGTAAGCTAAATACATATATTTTCCCATTAACTAGTGTTTGAGTGTGCAGATTTTGCAAGGAAGGATCAAGCTTCAAGAACCAGGTATGAACTACAAATTTCCATACAGTTTAATTAGCTTTAGAAATTTAAAGTAGGAATTATATTACAGCATTCATGTTTCTGTACATTAAAATGTTATTTCTCTTTCTTTATAGAGAAAGGGCCAAATGGCATGGGCTCTCAAGGTCTACATTTTATTTTAGGATCATTTTCTATTTAATGTTTTTTATTTAATTCCATCTTCTGCCCGAAACGTTTCCAGGATCTAGCAGGGCTAGCCTAGCTAGCGTGTTCTAGATACTTATATAGGTAGAACTACTATTTTCAAAATTGTTATTTCGAAATGTCGATACCCGTAACCTTCACTTAAATCGAAACCACATTATTCTTCCAAAAAACCTCTTGCTGTACATTTAAATTATTAAATTACAGTAAGCTAGGGTTTAACTTTTTATTCATTAAAGAATCAAAACATAGAATCATGGAACCAACGAATTGCAACGTAGGTTTGACTCCTTAATTATCTTGGGAAAAAGAAATAACACAGGCCCAAGCTTCCAAATTATTAATTTCTACACAAAACGAAATCGTATTACTATTCTCACAACCATCATGTTGTACAGTATTTTTATTAAAATCTTTATTAAGCTAGGGTTTAAACATTCATTCTTTAAAAACAAAACTCAAGAAATTTACAAGAGTTAAACATTTAAACGTAGGATATCCATCAACATTTTCTTTCAAGAATCGTTGATACATATAAACCTACAGTAAAAGAAATACCCACTTTACTTTAACTTTCCATGACAAGCAAAACTAACCAGATACGATTTCCCTATCCAGACATTTTCATTATTCTGAATCTTATCAACAACAAATAAATCGAATGGACAAACTAAAAGATTCACAAGATAGGTCCCACGCAGACCTTGTTGAAGTCAAACGAGGTCAACCTCAGTTCTCTTCTGCATTTATTTAAAAGGTATAATTAAAACGTAGGTCAAGGTATCGAATCCCCCTACCAACACATCAAAACTTTAGAACAGTTGGAATCACGAGATATGCAGCATGGAAACCCAATCATAAATTCTCATGCAAACAACTAAACAAACATATCTTCCCATCTAGGGTTTACAGTATCATCTTATCAGATTTAAAACTAAATTCTAGACAAAACCCCACATTTCAGACAGAGCTCAACGCATTTCCTAAACACCATGATTTTTCTTATTAAAGCAGTCTTCCATTAAAATAAGAGCATCCTATAGAGAGTTACATAAATCTTTTAGGAAGAAGCCATGCACTAGCCAACAAACTTCTAACAACAGAGCTACACCTTAAACGACTTGTATTCACATGTTATTCAATAGAAATTGCTTCATGCCAAAACAACAACGTAGAGCCTATATACAATAGAAATTACCAGGGCATTTCAAGATATACCTCTCTTTTAGTGGCACGATAAAACCCTACACCTAAAAGAATCATAAACACAAAATTGACAGAAGTACCCACGACCTCAACAAAGAGCGTTTTGCTAGAAAACCATAACCATTACATACTCGGTAGGAAACGCAGGTGGAAAGACCTCAAATATCAGTATCTTATACAACACCCAATGTTACACAATGAGGATATTAAATCCCATTGAAAAAGCTTAAATATTTATTACAGAGCTTTACTTTCAACTATGGCAGCAAGGAAGAAACCCTCAGGGGTTATCCCCTCATCAAACAAAACAAACACAGCATCTTCTTCTTTAAAATCATCTTCCTTCCAACTACCGGTCTAGCCAAAGGTGACCCATTAGAAAATTCGAATCTAGTTACATAGAGCCCAAAGGACTCAATGAAGTGCAGAACAAAAGAGCTCAAAACCTAGAGCCTTGCAACCATAGCTGCGACGGGAAGGGATGAAGGATTGGCAGGACCTGGACTTACCATTCTTATGCGAAAAACCAAGACTTCGGTCACTTGTTAGCATCCAACACAATGAGTACCATAACCTATAACCTTCCAGTGAAACAGTAAAAAGCAACGAGTTAAATCTGAGACAAAATGAAAACTTACAGGATGAATGAAGAAAATCTTTAAGCTAAGGGCAGAAGTTACCTGATAGTGAAATCGTAATACTCTTCACATCGTAAACAAGAGTGCACTAACCATGAGCGTAGCTCAGGTCAGAGCACTATCCATCTAGATGCAACAAGGAACCACTCTCAGCCAGAAACCAAGAAAATGACCAATGCAGAGGTGAAGACCAAGGTAAAACCCTTTTTGGTCAACTGGCCACAAAGCCACGTGATTCTCATATACAACATTTAAAAATTCAACTAACTTCCTTTAATGTTTCAATAACTTACCCCTAAACTATAGTTTAAAGTCGTGAAGGTATGCACTCCATTCATTATGCCGTGACTTATTACAAAGTGTTAGTCCTTAGTCCATGTCAAACACATAACACTAGATTTTGTTTAGGATTTTGATGTAGGTAGCTTAGGGAGAAGCCATGGTATTTATACCTGCAAAACACATTGCAAATAATGCATTAGCAAGTTTGCTAAGTAAGCCAGGATAGTTCCAATATTCCCCCTTATCTCTCGGCAGCTTCCCTAGTGGTATGAATATCAACATCAAGACCCCAGAAGTACTCACCCCCTTCTCACAAAGTCCATCAAGCCTAGATTAGGGATATAAACCAGTTTAAACATCGAATTGAGACAAACATACATCTAACACTTTAAAGGTAAAAGTACATAAAGAGAAAACCTTAAAGCATTAAGTTTCCAAGACTGAACTATGCACATCACCCTACCATACTTCATTGCTTCCACAGAAAACATAAATGGTGAATCCAACTCTCCTAGAATAAAGTTCTCATTACATCAACAATTAACGACTTAACATCCCAGTAATGAATTTAATTTGCATTACATTATCTATTTAGGCAGTGTGAATAGTAAGGTGAAATGTTTTTAATTTTTATTGTTTTTAGGGACATTACAAGTGGTATCACAACCCAACTACAAAACTAAGTGACCTATTGGGCTCATTATGGGAAGAACATCCGTTGCAGATACTTATAAACCAAAAACATATATTTATGATTTTATTTTTATATGTGTAGATGACCTAACAGATTTTTGTTCTTAACATTGATACAACATTGCAGGTACAATCAGAGTCTGAGTATGAATACAGAAAAAGACAGCAGCATACATGGAAATTTAAACTCTCCACCATGAGAACAAGAAATTGAGGTGTAATTAATCTCAGATTTGGTGAAATCGATGCAAACTCTACAGGAAGAATTCCAAATTTTCAGAGATGACAACATGTAGGAAAGACGAGAACATCAAGCTATAAATGAAGCTCTACTTCAGAGCTTAACAGGGGAAAAACCCCATAGACAGTACACTTTCTAAGCAAATACGTTCAAAGAAAGAAACTATCACACAAAGATATCTACCACCCCTAAAGGAGAAGTGCAGGAAGAACACATACCTGGGTCAATGGAAGAAGACTGTAAGAGTTCTTCCAATGATGATGGATCACCACCTCCTTGCAAGAAAAGGAGGAAAAGTGATGACAATGACACAGGGAGAATTCAAAACATTAAAGCCCCAACATATGACGGAGAGATAAATACCGGGGAAAAGGATAAGGAGTGGCTATTAGGAATGAACAAGTATTTCAAAGTCCAAAACTATTCCAGTGAAATTCAAGCCTGACTAGCCATTTACAATTTAAATGGTAAAGCGGCCAGATGGTGGAGAGATTTGAAACACACCAAAGGGCAAGAAATGAGGGACCACATGTAATTTGTGCCCTGGGAGATCCTTCAGGTTGGAGTTGTGTACCCGTAACATCCTGGGATCCTCTTTCGAGGTTTTGTGGTGGGGTCACATGTAATAGCGCCCTGGGAGATCCTACAGGTCGGAGTTGTGTACCCATAACACCCTGGGATGCTCTTTCGAGGTTTTGTGACGCACGTAATAAGTCCTGAGGATTCCACAATATGGCCAGTGATGATGAAGACCTGCAGGTGGTGGGCCTACATCCAGTATGAAAAAGGACTGGCTCTGTAGAACTTCCTATGACGAGTAGATTCAGAGATTTATTGAGATAGCAGTAGTAGTGACGATGATGATGACTCGATGATGATTATCCAGTGACGATGATCCAGAGAAGATGACTTGTGCTAGAAGAACTGTGCTGAGAAATACCTTCCTAGTTAAGAGGGAGTGTTGATGTATATGTAACTTCGGAATGTATTTCATATATGTTGTATGTACTCCTATAGAGATGGTATTATTCCTCTATACGGAAGTGTCATCATTTATATTGTAAGTGTCATAACTTATACTTGATGGGTTATTAGACCACCTTGTTGGGGTCGGCCCTGTATAAGTCATGTGGGTCGAAGGGTTATTAGACCACCCTATTGGGGGTCGGCCATGTAGGTCAAAGGGTTATTAGACCACCCTATTGGGGGTTGGCCTAGTCAGCAATATGTTATTTGGTTAAGTTCGAGCCTACATGAGTTAGGTAAAAAGGAAAGTCAAGTCAAGTATAAATAGAGTGCGGGAGGCACTCTATTTGTTGACTCACTTCTCACTCATGCACTCAAGGAGGAGTGGCGCACTTATGGAGGAGGAGGATCTGCTACTAGTTTATGTCTATCTCTCATGGTTGGTTGTATCATTTCTCTATCTATCTCTGAGGAAGTTATTGGGGTTTTTCACCTTTATGGTTTTCCCCAAGTAAATCTTTGTGTCAATGTGCTTGCATTATTGTCTCCATGATTGATATGCTGTAGATATGCTGTACATGTTGTTCTCTCAGTTAAGATCCTAGATCAGATTGAAGTAAATTCTGAAAATTTAACATGGTATCAGATCTATCTTGAAAGAAGGCATGATATGGCATGTATGACACTTGTTGCACTTACGATGCTAGGGCTTGATATAGAAAAAACCAGTCATCGTAGAACTTTCGCTATAAATCTGTTTTGGCGAAGGTTTCAGATCTGAAATATTTACAGGTCGAAGAAAAAATCTCCAGGTACCTTGTGTCCAAAGGAAAACCTCTAATTCGTTGTACTTTGTGATTTATGATCTGTACAATATAGGGTTTCTGCCTCTTCCAGATCTGAGTCAAAATCAGGTGACCTTGGGAAAAAGGTCATAACCTGGGCTAGGAAGCTCCAAATCAAATTTCGTAAAAAGTGACAGGTAGTACACTGACTGTACTATCTCAGAAAACGTTTTTAGAGGCCGAAGTTGAATCAGTGACACGTGGAACTCCGTACAAGTTCGCTCTCCTGTATTATCCCATAAACAGGTCACGTTGCAACACTTGGCAAAAATCTCTCTCAGAGAGTCCAATTGAGGTCAGACCTATCAGGATGGAAAGATAACAGGGCGAGCTATATCAGAAAACGTTTTCAGAGGCCGAAGTTCAAATAGTGACACGTGGCACGCCGTACAAGTTTATATCCGACTTAGTGTGTCTCCTTGGGGAGCACCAATACTCTTTGTCAAAAAAAAGGACGGGACAATGTGGATGTGCATCGATTAGTGCCAACTCAACATGTTGACGATCAAGAACTGTTACCCACTCCCTAGAATTGATGACTTGTTTCATCAAGTCGGAGGAGCGAAGATCTTCTTAAAGATCGACTTACGATCCAAATATCATCAAGCGAGAATCTGTGATGAAGACATCAGTAAGACTGCGTTTCGAACCCGATACGGCCATTACGAGTGTGTGGTAATTCCTTTCGGTCTGACTAATGCACCTTCCAACTTTATGTGCATGATGAACAACATCTTTAGTAAATACCTAGACAAGTTCGTTCTAGTCTTCATCGACGATATTCTAATCTACTACAAGAATGAAGAAGAATAGGAAAAACACCTCCAGATAGTGTTACAGGTACTACAAGAACATCAACTGTATGCTAAGTTTATCAAGTGTGATTTCTACAAACCCCAGATATAGTACCTAGGGCACATCATTTCAGAAAAGGGGATAGCAGTCGACCCCAAGAAGATTAAAGCCATAGAGGAATGGCCTACCCCCACATGCATAACCGACATAAGATCATTGTTAGGGTTAGCTGGGTACTACCGGAAGTTCTATGACAGCCTTGCGGAAAAAGACCACCAAATTTCTTTGGACGACAAAATGCGACGAAAGTTTCCAAAAGTTAAAACAACTTTTGACTAGTGCACCCATCCTACGGATTGCCGATCCCGATGGGGACTTCGTGGTTTGCACAGATGGAAGCAAGGAAGGGCTCAATGGAGTCCTTATGAAAAATGACTTCGCTATTTGTTATTAGTCAATGAAGTTGAAGGAACATGATCAGAACTACCCCACCCACAATCTTGAACTAGCCTCCATTATCCACGCCTTGAAGATGTGGAGGCACTATCTTATGGGAAAGAAGTTCCTATTAAATATGGACAACATCAATCTAAAGTACTTATTTGACCAACCAGACCTAAACGCCAGATAGGCCAGGTGGCTAGCATTCCTTAGTGAGTACCACTATGAGCTAAAGCACATACAGGGAAAGGAGAGCAAGATCGCCGACCCTTTAAGTCGATGGGCCCATATGTTATATGAGGTGACCATGAGTCAAACCGACTCAGATTTACACCAGCGGATTAGAACGGCATGTCAAAGTGACCGATTCTATGTCAAGATCCTTAGAAATATCGAAGAGGATAGGTTATTCCAACAACAAAAGGAGTATAATATAGATGATTTGGGACTGTTGTGGCCGAAAGAAATACTTTATGTTCCAGAAAGCCGAGACATTAGACCTAAAATTCTCACAGAATTCCACCAGAAACTCTATTCAGGACATTCGGGATAACAGAATATGATATCAACAGTAAAGAAACACTTCTTTTGGCCTAAACTGAAATCCAACATAGCTTTATTCATTGCTAAGTGCCAGGAGTGTCAACTAGTTAAGGAAGAACACCAACACCCTTCGAGACTACTACAACCTTTACCCATTCCAGAGAAGAAGTGGGAGGTCATTAGTATGGATTTCATAACGGGCTTACCAACAAGTAAGAGGAAGAATGAATCCATCTTTGTAGTAGTAGACAAGTTATCCAAGGCAACACATTTTATACCAGTAAAGTCTACATACAAAGCCGTTCACATCATGGATATCTTCCTAAAAGAGATTTTTCGATTGCATGGGATACCCAAGGCAATCATTTTCGATCGAGACACGAAGCTCACTAGAAACTTCTGGAGGGCATTGTTCTCCAGTTTGGAGACACAAATATAGTTCAGTAGCATGTACCACCCCCAAACCGACGGACAAATGGAACGAGTAAACCAAATCCTTGAGGATATGCTAAGGATGTATGTTATGAACAACCCCACAAAGTGGGAGGATTATTTGCACCTCGCAGAGTTTGCTTACAACAACGGATACCAAACCTCTGCCAAGATGATCCCTTTCGAGGTACTCTACGGCAGGAAGTGTCAGACACCTGTGACTTGGGATAGTCCAGTAGATAGAATTATGCTAGGCCCCCGACTTACTGAAAGACTTGGAGCAGCTAGTCTTCAAGGTACAACAAAACTTGAAGGAGGCACAAGACCACCAAAAGAGTTATGCCGATAAGAAAAGAAAAGACAAAGACTACCAAGTCGATGAACACGTTTTACTAAAGGTGAAGGCAAAACGAACCTCCTTGAGCTTAGGACGATGCAGGAAACTAGCCCCCAGGTTTTGTGGTCCTTTTCAGATACTGGCCAAGAAGGGCCCAGTAGCATATGAGTTAACTTTACCAGCTCATGTAAAAGTTCATAATTTTTTTCATGCATCCTTATTAAATAAATATGTATATGATAATAAACATGTCATTGATTGGTCCTTATTACAGGTGGAACCCGAAGGAGAATTCATGCCAGAACCCCTCCACATTCTGGACAAGAGAGAGGCGCAACTTAGAAGAAGGACCATCACCCAGTTGAAAGTGCAATGGAGGCACTTCAGAGTAGAAGAGGCTACGTGGGAAAATCAGACAACCATGAAAGAGGCATACCCTGCCTTATTTCATGACTTCATTTATAGTTCCTAGAACACCGAGACGATGTTGTTCTAAGCAAGGAGGGATGTAATATCCTGAATTTTGACTAACTATTTTTGATGTTATATACTGGGCTAAAAGCCCCAACACATATGATTTATTTTGATTATTGGGAATAAGCCCTAGTGCACATGATTCATTTCTTTTATAGATTTACCTATTGGGCGTGGACCTTGATTGATGCATTATTGATATATATTGGGCAAGAAAGCCCTAATGGATTGATTTATGTTTTTTTATGTGAATTGGGTACAAACCCTAATATACTGAGATGACCCTTTTGTTACATACTGTGTAGAGTTATGATTCACATGATTGATTTATATAGTGTGTTAAGCATGGACTCAAAAACACACGGATGACCTACGTACTAGGCATAAGCCCTGATGTACCTAGAGGATTTTATTACGTACTGGGCGTAAGCCCCGATGTACGTAGAGTGTTGGGCATAAGCCCTGGAGCACTCCAAGCTTGATAAGTGAATACTGGATCCGAGGCCATTTGTACATTCTAGGTGTGCTTCACAACCACATTCTAGTACTAGTGTTGAGCAGGATGCTCTGGAATTGCACTAGCGTAACACCCATGTGAGAGTGTTGATTTAAAGATCTGAAGAGCACTCGGGGTTACTTGATTGTAAAAGTGTTGAGTCGAGAAGACTCTAAATAGCACTTTGATTCATCACATTTATTTAATTTGGTTAAATGAATCATTTTCTATCTATCATCAAGGACTGCGAGAACTACCATGTTAAACGAGGGAATCCAACATGCAAGAGAGAGACCTAGAGGTACCTAACTGAGCCAACTATCCAAGCTTACCAAGACCCTGTCCAAAGAATTGGGCCTTGTACGTAATGTTTAAAAGAAGTATTATGGTAGATACATAATTAAATCAAAGAAGTTACCATAACTAAACTATTGAATAATTAGATTTAATTATTCTTATGTAAATACCATGCATAAATGTTATGCATAAGATATCCCTCAAGTTGTTATTATTATTAACATTATTAATAATAATATTGTTATTATTATCTTAAAAGAAAGGATTACTTATATAAATAAAATGCATAAAGGTTATGCATAGAATAATTCTCACATTTGTTATTACTATTAATATTATTAATATTATTATTATTTTATTACTATAAGTTAACTTAAGCTACATCTAATTATAACAAAATAAAGATCCTAGATAAACTAGGAGTAAATAATTAGTAAAATATCTTTTAAAGATATTATAATTCAAATTAAATTAAAAACTAAATATTATTATTCAAATAGTTATATTCCAAACAAAACTCACCTATATAAAGAAGGGAAGATCCCAAGAGAGGGATCATCTTCTTACTATCATTCTCTTATGAATAGAAGAGAATTACTCTGCATAACTAAATCAACCTATTATATTTTTCGGATCTAATTCAGTAGCTTATCCTAGGGCCTCTACTTCTGTTATTGCATGTTGGAGCCAGCTCGGGGGGGATCTAGTTAGAACCAGGAATGGTCTAAGGGTAATGGTTGGGAGGAACATGGTAGTCCAAAATTTATCCAGTTAAAAGATTATCCTATAGGTCATCTAAATCCATATATTTTCCCATTAACTAGTGTTTGAGTGTGCATATTTTGCAAGGAAGGATCAAGCTTCAAGAACTAGGTATGAACTACAAATTTCCATACAGTTTAATTAGCTTTAGAAATTTAAAGTAGGAATTCTTATACATCATTCATGTTTCTGTACATTAAAATGTTATTTCTCTTTCTTTATAGAGAAAGGGCCAATTGGCATGGGCTCTAAGGGTCTACATTTTCTTTTAGGATCATTTTCTATTTAATGTTTTCTATTTAATTCCAGCATCTACCCTAAATGTTTCCAGGATCTAGCAGGGATAGTCTAGCTAGCATGTGCTAGATACCTATATAGGTAAAACTACTATTTTCAAAACTGTTATTTCGAAATGTCGATACCCGTAACCTTCACTTAAATCGAAACCACACTATTCTTCCAACAAACCTCTTGCTATACATTTAAATTATTAAATTACAGTAAGCTAGGGTTTAACATTTTATTCATTAAAGATTCAAAACTTAGAATCATGAAACCAACGAATTGCAACATAGGTTTGACTCCTTCATTATCTTGGGCAATAGAAATAATGCAGGCCCAAGCTTCCAAACTATTAATTTCTACACAAAATGAAATCATATTACTATTCTCACAACCATCATGATGTACAGTCTTTTTATTAAAACCTTGATTAAGCTAGGGTTTAAACATTAATTCTTTAAAAATAAAACTTAGGAAATTTACAAGAGTTAAACATTTAAACGCAGGCTATCCATCAACATTTTCTTTTAAGAATCGTTTATACATCTAAACCTATAGTAAAATAAATACCCATTGTACTTTAACTTTCCATTACAAGCAAAACTAACCAGATACGATTTCCCTATCTAGACATTTTCAACATTCTGAATCTTATCAACAACAAAGAAATTGAATGGACAAACTAAAATATTCACAAGATAGGACCCACGCAGACCTTCTTGAAGTCAAACGAGGTCAACCTCAATTCTCTTTTCCATTTATTTAAAAGGGTAATTAAAACGCAAGTCAAGGTATCGAATCCCCCTACCAACACATCAAAACTTTAGAACAATTGAAATCAACAAATACACAACATGGAAACCCAATCATAAATTCTCAGGCAAACATCTAAACAAACATATCTTCCCATCTAGGGTTTACATTATCATGTTATTAGATTTAAAAATCAATTCTAGATGAAACCCCACATTTCAGATAGAGCTCAACGCATTTCCTAAACACCACGATTTTTCTTATTAAAGCAGTCTTCCATTAAAATAAGAGCATCCTACAGAGATTTACATAAATCTTTTAGGAAGAAGCCATCCACTGGCCAAAAAACTTCTAACAATAGAGCTACACCTTAAATGACTCATATTCACATGTTCTTTAATAGAAATTGCTTCATGCCAAATCAAAAACGCAGAGCCTGTATACAATAGAAATTACCAGGGCATTTCAAGATATACCTCTCTGTTAGTGGCACGATATAACCCTATGCCTAAGAGAATCATAAACACAAAACTGACATAAGTACCCACGACCTCAAGAGATAACTTTTTTCTAGAAAGCCATAACCATTACGTACTCAATAGAAAACGCAGGTGGAAAAACCCGAAATATCATTATTTTATACAACACCCAGTGTTACACACTGAGGATATTAAATCCCATTTAAAAAGGTTCAAGCTTTATTACAGAGCTTTACTTTCAACTATGACAACAAGGAAGAAACCCTTAGGGGTTATCCTCTCATCAAACAAAACAAACACATCATCTTCTTCTTTAAAATCGTCTTCCTTCCAACTATCGATCCAGCCAAAGGCGACCCATTAGAAACTTCGAATCTAGTTATAGAGAGCCCAAAGGACTCAACGAAGTGCAGAATGAAAGAGCTCAAAACCTAGATCCTTACAACCATAACTGCGATAGGAAGGGATGAAGGATTGGCAGGACCTGGACTTACCATTCTTATGCCAAAAAACAAGACTTCGGTCACTTTTTAGCATCCAATGCATTGAGTAACATAACCTATAACCTCCCAGTGAAACAATACGAAGCAACAAGTTAAATCTGAGCTGAAACGAAAACTTACAGGATGAATGAAGAAAATATTTAAGCTAAGGGTAGAAGTTACCTGACAGTGAAATCGTAATACTTTGTACATAGTAAACAATAGTGTAGAGCACTATCCATCCAGATGCACCAAGGGACCAATCTCATCCAGAAACCATGAAAATGACCAAAGCAGAGGTGAAGACCAAGGTAAAACCCTTTTTGGCCAGCTGGCCACAAAGCCACGTGATTCTCATATACAACATTTAAAAATTCAACCAACTTCCTTTAATGTTTCAATAACTTACCCCTGCACTATAGTTTAACGTCGTGAAGATATCCACTCAATTCATTATGCCATGACTTATTACTAAGTGTTAGTCCTTAGTCCATTTCAAACACATAACATTAGATTTTGTTTAGGATTTTCATGTAGGTAGCTTAGGGAGAAGCCATGGTATTTATACCTGCAAAACACATTGCAAATAGTGAATTAGCAATTTTCCTAAATAAGCCGGGATAGTTCCAATATTCACCCTTACCTCTCGGCAACTTATCCGGTGGTATGAATATCAACATCAAGACCCCATAAGTACTCACCCCCTTCTCACAAAGTCCATTAGGCCTGGATTAGGGATATAAACTAGTTTAAACATCTAATTGAGACAAACATACATCTAAAACTTTAAAGGTAAAAGTACTTAAAGAGAAAACCTTAAAGCATTAAGTTGCCAAGACAAAACTATGCACATCACCCTACCATACTTCATTGCTTCCACAGAAAACATAAATGGTGAATCCAACTTTAGGCAGTGTGAATAGTAAGGTGATTTTTTTTAAATTTTTACTATTTTTAGGGACATTGCAATTATAGACTAGAAGCACTTGAATATAATGAATTTTAATTTTCCAATGCACGTATTAAAATTAGAGGGATCAAATAGATAATTATATACAGTAACTCTCAAGCTTACATAATAAATATTATAGCATGTTCATGCAGAAGAAAATAGTTGATAACAGGTTAAAAGATCAGAAAAATATGTGCCATAGAATAAGAACAAAAGTTACATACTTATTTGAACAAATGTCTTCATGGAAACAAATATATGTTTTTGTTTGCACTAAACAAAGTTTTTCTTGTGGTAAGAGCTACATCGCCTTAGTTAGAAAATTTAGATGAGATATAAGAATTATGCTCAAAGTTATTTAATAGATCTGAAATGGATTGAGGTTATAAATAAATTTCAAATGATTTTCCATAAATCATGAAGAAATAAAAGGTATTTATCCTAGTCATTTAAAATAATCTTTATGTAGAATTTAAAATTTATAATTACCTCAGGGACTTCTATTCAACATAATTTAGAATTTTTCTAGTTTTTGAAATATATGAATATTTTTTTAATTATTTTTACTCATTTATTTTTTAGATTTAATGTATATGTGCCATGTTAGTATTATAGATGTGATACATCTCACCCATATGGGTTGCAGAAATTTCCTCTTGGCGTAACTACTAATTTATTTCTAGTTTTGAAAAATATTATATTGGTCCAATGTAAAACCCTAAAAAAATTCGATTAACCAATAATACTTAAAATTTGGAATCCATGCCATAATATTTGAGTGAATTAGTTACATACCTGATTAGATGAACCTGGTGGTTACCTTGATGGATCCAATGTATGCAACTAAAGGTGGGGGGACGACTCTCCACCCAACCAACCCCTAGCCAATGGCTGAGGCCCTCGAGCCCCCAACAATTAACCCTATTCCAGAGCTTTCTTTCTTTCCCCTTGATGCCATCCTCTTCCTTTTTCCTTTTCTCCTCCCGAGCTCCTCCTCTCAGAATTCCAAAAAGACCAAAAAGATACCCCTCTCTTCTTCTCCTCCCCCTTTTTATCCCCCCCCTTTCACCCTTTTTCTTAATTTCTTTTAAGGGAGGGCGCACAAATATGCTCCCCAAAAGCATTGCAATGGCCTGTGCTAGTGGGGAAAAAACAAACACACGCATGCATCTAAGGAAGAGCGCATGGTCCATTAGGTTCGGTATCAAACCAAGGCACGTGTGCACTGCTGCGTGTGCACATGTCTAGCGCATACATGCTCAAAAGCATGGACACACCCCTGTTAAAATAATAATAAAAAAAAGGGTAGTTGCATTCTATTTACCTCGATTGCGGTCGAACCTCACTCACGCATCGCGTGCACAAAGCTACAAATTACCATTTTCACCATTTCCACTCAAAAACTCTCTTAATCCATCCACCAAGTGATCATCAAGTGAATTGGATAGGTAAGATCCATGTTTTTTTGTCATTTTATTGATTTTATTTGTAATTTTATTGTTTTTTGTTTGTTTATTAAATTTTTAATAAATCCCAAATTAGTAAAATAATAGATAATTTTTCTTTTGCAGAGTGTAAACTTATACAATGAATGAACAAAATGGTAACATGGAGTCTGGTGGAACACAAGAAAACAAAAATCTTGCAACCAATGAAAATCCTCAACAAATGAAACTGCCCAACAAAATAAAAACCCCCAACAAAATTTCGACCAAGACGACTCAGTGAACCATTATGTAAATGAAATGAGAGTGCACACTCGAGAACTAAGAAACACAGGGGAACAATATCGAGTGCCCCTTGCCACCTCAATTGAGAGTTCACTTGATTCCCTCATCCATGCACATCACCAATTGACTAACATGATGAAATATAGAGCTAGGATGCGGGAGTATTATTCCATAATAATTTCCAACGAGGAAATAAAAGATTTGAATATTACAAAGGCTCAATTATACAGTATGTTCACCGATCCAAGAACGCAACAACCACCAGACATTAGAAAGCCATGTGTCTGCATGGATTGGTTTCATTTCCAACCATGGAGGGACAATTGGATGCATAGGTGGTTCATGGTTTATGATAAACCTCCATGCAATAATAGGAAGGTTCTGCAGTACTTCCTTCGGAAACTGTGGGCTCAGTTTGCACTCAGTTTACATGTCAACTATTTTGACATAACCGAGTTCCACGGTGTTGGGTGTGGCTCTGCCCAAGATTTACCTACTTCCAGAAGGAACCCACTGAGAGGGCCACCAGCTTTAGGCACAAGCCCAAACCCCTTTGCCCAGCAACCTCAGTTACCTCACAAACTTGATTAGATCGAGGGGATGATGAGGAGTGTTGCACGTGGACTCCTTAGACACACCACCTATGTAGCAGCGACTACAGTGGAGAGACAGGTTGACCCTGATAGAGAATCAGGTGCAGGACCTTCATGACAGAGTTAGGATATACCTGTGACTGGTGGTAGACATCCTGGGCCTTCTAGTTCAACAAGGATAATGCCACATCTTTGTTCTCATTGCGGGAACACTTTCCCTGGCTCGAATGAAGGATTCTATATGGAGTAGGTTAACACCTTTTTTAATATGTTTTCAATCATCACTTGATAATTTGTAAAGTAATTTTAAAGAATTTGTGTTTGACTTAAACTATTATTTCAATGTACAGTTATTTAGAGTTGAGACGCCATCATGGGAGAACGCAGGATCTCCCAACTTGGACGCAACAATGGCAGCTGCAGCTGAAATTGCAGCACCTCACACGGAGGTAGTTTTAGTACCTCACACAATATTGTTATGACTTATGGAACTTCTATTAATTATGTTTTTATATTTATGGCATACATGATGATAGTTCGTACAATATTTTTGACTATTTTGATTGTTTAAATAATTACTTGTTGAATATGTTCATAACTTGCATGCATTTTGGTTTCCACAGGTATGCCCGGACTACGATGATAAACCATCTCCACGAGGGATTAGTATATCACCATATACACATGTACGATGTGTAGTTAAAAGAACGCTTTTAATTTGAATTGTTACGACTTACTATGGTTTCATTTGATTTTTGTTTACTAAACTATGATATTAAAAATGTGTATGCAAGGGCCACCAAAACCTGCACGTGGCACAGTTACCATCCCCCCTTTAGTCCCATGTGTACACCCTCTCCTATTAGACACCCCCTCGCTTCCATCTTGACCCCTCCTGTCAAAACCCAAGAATTTCCGAAAATTTTAAAATTTTTAAGATAGCAATAAATGTTATTAATTGCATTCCTTGATCTGTTTGTTTTAGTTAAGTGATCATAATTTTGTCTAAATGATCTGTTATTGTACTTATATTTTAATGTGAGTTTTTAATTGCAGTTATTGATTGTCTTCTGTTCTCTAACCTCAAGGGAGAAATTGCCATAGCTGACTGGCTTACTTAGCTTTCGAGCTAATGCATAATCCGTCCTTTTTCTACAGGTATACAGGTAAAGTATGGGATCATTGTCAATGAATTTTAAAAACATTAAAAAATTCCTTTAACTGTACCATAATGCTCAGTAAAGGTCTAAATAATCTCAATGGGTTGTCAAGTGTAAGAAGGTAGAATTTCCTCCCTGTAATATCCATGAAATCTTACTTGATAGAGAGTTGATGGTTTACATGCAATGTGATAACTATTGTTCTGGATAAAATGAGATAAGCATTCCTATGAAGTATTGTCTCTTTGATATTATCATTGCGCTGTAACACTGTCTCTTATTTTGTGCTGTATAAAGTCACTGGATCATGTTATTCATATCATTTTTAATTGTCTTAATGATACTGTATCTTTTACCTTTCCTCTTATAAAGGATCTGAAATAATCCCTCATATACATTACTTAATGCTAGCATTGTGTGATGTTCTGTCAATTACCTGCTCCGACGATAGATGTGACCCTTGTCGTTCTCATGAGACTGGAGTTGTGATAACAATAGTGATATGATGTTCTATCCATTTATAATTGATAATACATCATTATCTTTATAACTTTTATAATACAATATGTTGGTTCCATGCCTAGAATACTTTCTTCCTTTATTTTGAACAACATTCATTTGTATGGAATAACAAGTTAGGTTTATCCAAATATTACATGAATTATAGGGATTGTTCCTATGTTCGAATGTTATGAGAACTATACTATTTAAAACCTTTATGGATAAACTTTACATCTAACTATATTAACCAAGTAAGATTTAAATTTCACAAGCAATGATGAATCCTCGTAGTAATTTTGACTATACAAAATTCTAATTGTTTGTAGGTCAAAGTGTTATGTCCACTACGTAATCTCGAAGGCAAGGTTCTAACGTGCATTAGATGATGGTTAAATGATAGTATTTCGATCATAGGGAATATCCCTACTATGATCATACTTTATCCATTCGATGATTAACAATGGAGAAACAATAATTTGAAACACCACAAGAACTATGGATCGTCGACCCATGGCAAGTTAGAATATTTAAAGGCTACGTGGATAGTTCTGGTCCCTGTGTTGATGATATAAATGGTTTGTCCGAAACCCTACTTGGCCATTTCCCTCTGCCTTCGGGCTCGGTTTCCTGCGAAAACCCTCCTGGTCTGAGTTTCTTCGTCATGGTACTGTAAGTTGCAGCTTCCATGCTGCTACAGTTCGTGGAGTGTGTCTCTCGTGTTGTTTGTGAGTCAATAAGCTCTGCTATTGGTGTTCTATATGTATATTGGGAATCTCAGGTTATCTCCTCTGCTGTTTCTGTTGGCTATCAATTCCCAGGCTTCTCCCAGCCCTCATACTCATTCCCTTGTATTGCTTCAGAGCCATGGTATTCCTTGTGTCGGCATCTATGAAGTGGTTATAACCTGGGTTTATATTCGTACTTTCAATTTTATGGCGGGAGATATTGTTCTAAATGTTTCTTGGTCACGGCTTCCATTGTGGAAAGAACCTTGGAGTTTTCTAGCCCATTCTTCTGGTGATTAGGGCAAGATATTCCACTTAGCTCTGTTCATGGCTACAAGGGCATTCACTGCATTTTTGCTTCCTCCACATTCCCTGGTACGATATAACATTTGTTTCAATGAATTTTAATTAAAAAGGGAGTGTTTATTTTTAAGACAAGTTTGTAACTAATCGATAAATTGTACTGTGCAGGCACTGGTTGAACCTGAAGGTGTATGACGCATGAACTCAGGCGCTTGGCTTCTTCCGAGTAAGCCTGGTCACACCATGGCGGTTTCTCCCTTTGATGGTTAGGATGGTTAGGGTTTGATTTCATAAGACCACCTTTGTGACGGTTGTTTTCATGTTCTCGGACATGGTTGACCCTGTGATGGGTCTGGTATGATATGGTCGCAGTCATATGAAATGTATTCATTTTTTTCCTATAGTAGTTAGGGTTTGTATAAGAATTAATTTATAAAAAGGAACAAGCTGTGGCTTATTCTGTCGACGGCCCTTGGGTTTTTGTTTGTTACTGTATCTTTAAAAAGATTGGGTACTTCCCCAGTTTTGTGAAAGTTAAAATAAAATGAAAATTTGCCTGTAAGATGGCCCGTGTAATGTCTGCGTTTCCTTTAAATGAATACAATGTACAGTAGTAGGAATGTTTTAAGTTTCTAAGATACTTTCAGAGAAGAAAATAGCTCGGCTGTAGGTGATGGCACAGTCTTATTTTCTCAGCGTTTTTCTTTTTTTTTTGTGTGTTGAATGATAATGATAGGGTTCAATAAACCTTACAATGGTAGGCCATTAATGTGTTGATAACCCTGACGAGTTGGGGTTCTCACCCGGATTGGAATATTGTAACATATGAAAAGGTGTTCATGCTCTGTTGGTCGTTGTAAAGCTTACCTGAATAAATTCTATGTTCTTACATTCTGTTAAGTAATGTAAAAGAGCTATGGCTGTGTATGAGTCGTTGTAAGAACTCTTCAATGTTTACACAACTATAATAAATTTCTCATTGTTCATAACTAATGTGGTAGGGTTTGATTTCGTAATGCCAACAGTGGTTTGGTTCAAAAGATAATTCTGTGGATACGAATTTTGAATGAGATGTTTAATCTATTGTTAAGGTAGGACTCTATAGATACTGTGCATTTGCATGAAGAATTGAGCTCGATAGTGAGCAAAGAAATACTATGATGAAGAAAAGATTTTGACTAAAAAAAAATGAAATTACTATTTTGTATAACTCGACCTCGAACTAGTTATTATTTTTGTCTTAAATTCCTTCTGCCCTAAGGTTAATAGCTAGGTCAAACTTTGATGTTAGTTTCTTGTTTGTAAAAATGGGAGAGATAGATTTTAATAGAACTTCTTCGCCACGATTTTTGTTTAAAAGATCAATTGCTTTTGTTTTGGCTAAGATTTTGTCGAAAGAAGAATATAGGTAATGAGTTGAAAGATATGACTATACTGTTATTCGAATTCTACAATGAGTCAATAAAAGTTCAGCCTGTCTTCTCGTATGTTCTGACAGTAAATAAATAAACTTACTAACATAATTTTGTTCACCCATTCTTGGTACAGATAAAGACCTGTATACTTGTTTAGCTAATTCATGGGACAGATAAAGACCGGTATACTTGTTTAGCTAGGGTTTATACCTGCTAAACTATCTATGAAAATAATTCACTGTGATTTTAAAGTTGTCTATAATTCTGTTCCTATAATTGTTTTAATGAGTGTATTTTCTAGGAATATTTACTGTATAAGTAGTCTATACTTATCTATTTAACTATTGTAATAAACAAGTGAAAAATCACAATAATGTCCTATAACTTATAATAATAACAAAGCATATTATGCATAAAACAAATACTCGAACTGTAAGATAATAGTGATAATAGGGAATTTCTAAGACATAATAGTTCTGCAGATTCTATCTACTAACAATTAAGATATGCTAACTTTATTGAATTAAATCCTGTTCAGACATAGAGGAGATAGTCATATTCTACATTCATATTTACTCAATAAACAGCAAGAATAAGTGGCAGAACCTGTGTCAATTGTAGACAACAACAGCAATGGGAGACTGTTCCTCCCTACCAATTCTTGGAGAGTGCCCAGACAACACTTCTCAGGACCCCCGAGCTTTCTCTGGTCTTCCTGGCTGGAACTAGGTGCAGCAAAACAATTCACTCAGCCAAACAACTAAACTGGAACCAAGTTACTGCAGCTTCCTATCTCAAAACACTTCCTTACTATTTTTCCCTCTTACTTAATGGGACTCCTGAATAACATTCACATGAATGTATTCTCCCTCCAGAACTATGTTGAACCCCCAGCTCAGTTCATTGAGTACTATTTAAAAGATTGCCTAGGTCTTAGTTGGGTTAACTGTAATTAATGAGCCACCTACTCAGATTCCACTTTCTTGGGGAATCATGACCCCAAAATATAGGGAAGTTGCCACCTGCAACTTAGGAAGTGTTTGAGGATGCTGCCACTTGTATTTTGCCTTTCCACCTAGTTCCATCCACCAGTTAGACCAGTAACCTCTTTTAACAATTCTCCCATGCTGTTGTCTCCATAATTTATTTATTAAATAATAAAATATTCAGAATTACATTCCATTTCTGGTGACTCTGCTGAGTCATCAATTCCTACTTAGCATTAAATTTAACATAATGTCTCAGGAATATAATAAAAATAATTACATTATTTTTGCAAAATTGGGGTATGTGACACCTACCTCCTTCCACCCCCCTCCTTTCCATCCAGCCTCCCCTCTCCGTAAATACTCCCCCCCTTCGTCCATCCTTCCCCCTCCATCTATCCTCCACCAGTATTCCATGCCCCCTCATTTATACATCGGCCCCCACTCATACACGCCCCCAAATCTATCCATCCTCCCCCATTTGTCCATGTCCCCCCTTCCGTCCATATCCCCCCCTTCGTCCACAACCTCCCTTCTATCCATCCTCCTCCCTATATCCATGACAACCCTCCCATTCACCTTCCCTCAACATCCCCCCTAGTCTGTTTGGGTCGATACCCCCTATCGTACAGCCGGTAGGGGTTCATCGTCCACGATGTCCTCCTCCACCCCATATCACCATATCCTCATCCACCATATATTCTCCAGTTCCCACCACTATTGTGGAGACTACTCTTCCAGTATCCGCCCATGTATCTACAGTGGTTGCACCCATAGTTGCTGCAACTACATGTGCACCCCCCCATGACTGCATCGGAGCAGGTTGTCCATCGAACTGCTCCACCTGCTAGCCGTGCAGCCCATTCATGTCCATTGTCGAAGTTGTTCATGGTGAGAATCAAGTTGATTTATTAAAATATTTTGATGCATTAATGAAAATTAATTTAAGCAATTATTATTTTTCAATGAAATGATTATTGTAAATGTTGCAGGGTGGAATTGTTGAGAGGCTCAACATATCGATGACACCTGCCTCACGTCTGCCACTCGCATCAGCGGTGAGTTATTTAAGATTTCAATTCTACAGTCATTTTATAAATGTGGCAAAGGTTACAAATTCTTGACAATGATGGTATCTGATATCATTTGTTTCAGATCGCAGAGTGACTGTCTGCTCCTATACGGAAGAAGAACTGAGATACCACTAGCTCAAAGAAGAGGAAGATTAATATTGGAGATGCGACTGAGAGTGATGGGGGTGGTCATAATGCTTGACACACCATGTTTTGTACATTAGCCATGATGTGGCAGTTTTGGGCACTAGTTTCCATGTACTTAGTATCTACGACATGATTTTCCACGTATTTTGTATCTACGGAACGAGTTGCAGGATTTTGTATAGGGATCGAGTTGCCATGTATTTTGGATCTACAGCATGAGCTACTGGATTATGTATAGGGAACGAGTTGCCATCGTATGTACATTGGGAACCATGTTCCTCTAAATTATAATAAAATTTATATGTTTGTTTGAATTTTGTAGCCTTGATGTACATGGATTTTGTGAGGAACTTGCAACAATCAATTTATAAAATGCACGATATATTAGATCACATAATACTTTTATTGATCCCGTGCCAATTCGAGGGGGAAACCTCCTTTGAGCAAGCTCAATAAAAATATCTTCACGATGCCTTCATTGGCCTCAACATACACTTATATACTAATTCTATGCCCAATATTATGGGTCAATACCATGGAACATATAATACTATGGGATGACTTACAAAGCATATGCATCCAATACTATGGGTTAATACCATGTGCTAATACAAACTATGGATCAACAGATACTACGAGATGAATTACAAATCATATCCATCCAACAACAATATACTAACAAAGTAAAGAGAAGGGTGGATACGGGTTCCTAACATCCCCTCTCCCTTAGAAAAATATTTGTCCTCAAAGCTTTAGATGTGGGAATTGATGCGGAATCTGAAGGAGTGGTTCTGCTATAGCATCCTCAGGTTGCATTCCGTGCCACTGAAAGAATACCTCTGTGATAGATTGAGAGAGAAGCTAATGCCTTTTGAGCTTCAGGGAGAATTGCTTGGAAGGATGTAGTCGAAGAAGAACCATATCAGCTACTTAAAAATTGCTCTAAAATCAGTGTTGATCAGCTTCTTATTTCATTCAAATTCTTGCCATGTGAAGATTGTCCTGCAAAATGAGAAGAATCTGATAACGGTTTTGAAGAACCAAGACAATTTCCTGGACTGGCGAATTTTGCATTACATTATCTATTTAGGCAGTGTGAATAGTAAGGTGACTATTTTTTAATTTTTACTGTTTTTAGGGACATTACAATTATAGACTAGAAGCACTTGAATATAATGAATTTTAATTTTCCGATGCACGTATTAAAATTAGAGCGATCAAATAGATAATTGTATACAGTAACTCTCAAGCTTACATAATAAATTTTAAAGCATGTTCATGGAGAAGAAAATAGTTGATAACAGGTTAAAAGATCAGAAAAATATGTGCCATAGAATAAGAACAAAAGTTACATACTTATTTGAACAAATGTCTTCATGGAAACAAATATATGTTTGTGTTTGCACTAAAGAAAGTTTTTCCTGTGGTAAGAGCTACATCGCCTTAGTTAGAAAATTTAGATGAGATATAAGAATTATGCTCAAAGTTATTTAATAGATCTGAAATGGATTGAGGTTATAAATAAATTTTAAATGATTTTCCATAAATCATGATGAAATAAAAGGTATTTATCCTAGTCATTTAAAATAATCTTTATCTAGAATTTAAAATTTATAATTACCTCAGGGTCTTCTATTCAACATAAGTTAGAATGTTTCTAGTTTTTTAAATTTATGAATATTTTTTTAATTATTTTTACTCATTTATATTTTAGATTTAATGTATATGTGACATGTTGGTATTATAGATGTGATACATCTCACTCATATGGGTTGCAGAAATTTCCTCTTGGCGTAACTACTAATTTATTTCTAGTTTTGAAAAATATTATATTGGTCCAATGTAAAACCCTAAAAAATTCGATTAACCAATAATACTTAAAATTTCGAATCCATGCCATAATGTTTGAGTGAATTACTTACATGCCTGATTAGATGAACCTGGTGGTTACCTTGATGGATCCAATGTCTGCAATTGAAGGTGGGGGGACAACTCTCCACCCAACCAACCCCTAGCCAATGGCTGAGGCCCTCGAGCCCCCAAAAATTAACCCTATGCCAGAGCTTTCTTTCTTTCCCCTTTATTCCATCCTCTTCCTTTTTCCTTTGCTCCTCCCAAGCTCCTCCTCCCAAAATGCCAAAAAGACCAAAAAGATCCCCCTCTCTTCTTCTACTCCCCGTTTTTATCCCCCCCTTTCTCCCTTTTTCTTAATTTCTTTTAAGGGAGGGCGCACAAATATGCTCCCCAAAAGCATTGCAACGGGCTGTGCTAGTGGGGAAAAAACAAACGCACTCATGCACCTAAGGAAGAGTGCATGATCCATTAGGTTCGGTATCAAACCAAGGAACGTGTGCACTGCTGCATGTGCACATGTCTAGCGCGTACATGCTCAAAAGCGTGGACATGCCCCTGTTAAAATAATAAAAAAAAGGGCAGTTGCATTCTATTTACCTCCATTGCAGTCGAGCCTCACTCACGCATCGCATGCACGAAGCTACAAATTACCATTTTCACCATTTCCACTCAAAAACTCTCTTAATCCATCCTCCAAGTGATCATCAAGTGAATTGGATAGGTAAGATCCATGTTTTTTGTCATTTTATTGATTTTATTTGTAATTTTATTGTTTTTTGTTTGTTTATTAAATTTTTAATAAATCCCAAATTAGTAAAATAATAGATAATTTTTCATTTGCAGAGTGTACACTTATACAATGAATGAACAAAATGGTAACATGCAGTCTGGTGGAACACAAGAAAACAAAAATATTTCAACCAATGAAAATCCTCAACAAATGAAACTTCCCAACAAAATAAAAACCCCCGACAAAATTTTGACCAGGACGACTTGAACCATTATGTAAATGAAATGAGAGTGCACACTCGAGAACTAAGAAACACAGGGGAACCATCTCGAGTGCGCCTTGCCACCTCAATTGAGATTTCACTTGATTCCCTCATCCATGCACATCGCCAATTGACTAACATGACGAAATATAGAGCTAGGATGCGGGAGTTTTATTCCATAATAATTTCCAAGGAGGAAATAAAAGATTTGAATATTACAAAGGCTCAATTATACAGTATGTTCACAGATCCAAGAACACAACAACCACCGAACATTAGAAAGCCATCTGTCTGCATGGATTGGCTTCATTTCCAACCATGGAGGGACAATTGGATGCATAGGTGGTTCATGGTTTATGATAAACCTCCCTGCAATAATAGAGACGTTCCGCAGTACTTCCTTCAGAAACTGTGGGTTGATTTTGCACTCGGTTTACATGTCAACTATTTTGACATAACCGAGTTCCAGGGTGTTGGGTGTGGTTCTACCCAAGATCGACATACTTCCAGAAGAAACCCACTGAGAGGGCCACTAGCTTTAGGAACAATCCCAAACCCTTTCCCTACCACCTCAGTTACCCCACAAACTTGATCAGATCGAGGGGACGATGAGGAGTGTTGAACGTGGAGTCCTTAGACACATCGCCTATGTAGCAGCGACTACAGTGGAGAGACAGGTTGACCCTGATAGAGACTCAGGTGCAGGACCTTCATGACAGAGTTAGGATATACCCGTGACTGGTGGTAGACATGCTGGGCCTTCTAGTTCGACACGGATAACGCCACATCTTTGTCGTCATTGCGGGAACACTTTCCCTGGCTCGATCGAAGGCTTCTATATTGAGTAGGTTAGTACTTTTTTTAATATGTTTTCAAAATTCACTTGATGATTTGTAAAGTAATTTTAAAGTATTTGTGTTTGACTTAAACTATTATTTCAATGTACAGTTATTTAGAGCTGAGACGCCATCAAGGGAGAATGTAGGATCTCCCAACTTGGACGCAACAATGGCAGCCGCAAGTGAAATTGCAGCACCTCACACGGAGTTAGTTTTAGTACCTCACACAATATTGTTATTACTTATGGAACTTCTATTATTTATGTTTTTATATTTATGGCATACACAATGATAGGTCGTACAATATTTTTGACTATTTTGATTGCTTAAATAATTACTTGTTGAATATGTTCATAACGTGCATGCATTTTGGTTTCCACAGGTATGCCCGGACTACGATGGTCAGCCATCTCCATGACGGACTAGTATATCACCATATACACACGTACAATGTGTAGTTAAAAGAACGCTTTTAATTTGAATTGTTACGACTTACTATGGTTTCATTTGATTCTTGTTTACTAAACTATGATATTACAAATGTGTATGCAAGGGCCACCAAAACCTACACGTGGCATAGTTACCGTCCCCCCCATTAGTCCTATGTCTACACCCTCTCCCATTAGTCACCCCCCTCGCTTCCACCCAGACCCGTCCCTCCGTCCACCCCCTCCCTTCCATCCATCCTCCCCTCTCCGTCCATACTCCCCCCCTCCATCCATCCTCCCCCCTCCATCTATCCTCACCCAGTATTCCATGCCCCCTCATTTATACATCGTCCCCCACTCATACACGCCCCCCCATCTATCCATCCTCCCCCATTTGTCCATGTCCCCCCCTTCCGTCCATAACCCCCCCCTTCGTCTACAACCTCCCTTCTATCCATCCTCCTCCCTATATCCATGACCACCCTCCCATTCACCATCCCTCCACATCCCCCCTAGTCTGTTTGGGTCGATACCCCCTATCGTACAACCGGTAGGGGTTCGTTGTCCATGACGTCCTCCTCCACCCCATACCACCATATCCTCTTCCACCATATATTCTCCAGTTCCCGCCACTATTGTGGGGACTACTCTTCCAGTATTCGCCCATGTATCTGCAGTGGTTGCACCCATAGTTGCTGCAACTACATCTGCACCCCCCCATGACTGCATCGGAGTAGGTTGTCCATCCAACTGCTCCACCTGCTAGCCGTGCAGCCCAGTCATGTCAATTGTCGAAGTTGTTCACAGTGAGAATCAAGTTAATTTATTAAAATATTTTGATGCATTAATGAAAATTAATTTAAGCAATTATTATTTTTCAATGAAATGATTATTGTAAATGTTGGAGGGTGGAATTGCTAAGAGGTTCAATAGATCGATGACACCTGCCTCACGTCTCCCACTCGCATCAGCGGTGAGTTATTTAAGATTTCAATTCTACGTTCATTTTATAAATGTGGCAAAGGTTACAAATTCTTGACAATGATGGTATCTTATATCATTTGTTTCAGATAGCAGAGTGACTGTCTACTCCTATACGGAAGAAGAACCGAGATACCACTAGCTCAAAGAAGAGGAAGATCGATATTGGAGATGCGACTGAGAGTGATGGGGGTGGTCACAATGCTTGACACACCATGTTTTATACATTAGCCATGATGTGGCAGTTTTGGGCACTAGTTTCCATGTACTTAGTATCTACGACATGAGTTTCCATGTATTTTGTATCTACGGAACGAGTTGCAGGATTTTGTATAAGGATCGAGTTGCCATGTATTTTGGATCTACAGCACGAGTTACTCAATTTTGTATAGGGAACAAGTTGCCATCGTATGTACATTGGGAAACAAGTTCCTCTATTTGATAATAAAATTTATATGTTTGTTTGAATTTTGTAGCCTTGATGTACATGGCTTTTGTGAGGAACCTGCAAAAATAAATTGATAAAATGCACGATATATTAGATCACATAATACTTTTATTGATCGCATGCCAATTCAAGGGGGAAACCTCCTTTGAGAAAGCTCAATAAAAATATCTTCACGGTGCCTTCATTGGCCTCAACATACAATTATATACTAATTCTATGTCCAATATTATGGGTCAATACCATGGAACATATAATACTATGGGATGACTTACAAAGCCTATGCGTCCAATACTATGGGTTAATACCATGTGCTAATACAAACTATGGATCAACAAATACTATGAGATGAATTACAAATCATATCCGTCCAACAACAATATACTAACAAAGTAAAGAGAATGGTGGACACGGGTTCCTAACATCCCATCTCCCTTAGAAAAATATTTGTCCTCAAAGCTTTAGATGTGGGAATTGATGCGGAATCTGAAGGATGGTTCTGCTATAGCATCCTCGGGTTGCATTCTATGCCACTGAATGAATACCTCTGTGATAGATTGAGAGAGAAGCTAACGCCTTTTGAGTTTCATGGAGGATTGCTTGGAAGGATGTATTCGAAGAAGAACTATATCACCTGCTTAAAAAGTGCGCTCAAATTAGTGTTGATCAGCTTGTTATTTCATTCAAATTCTTGCCATGTGAATATTGTCCTACAAAATGAGAAGAATCTAATAATGGTTTCGAAGAACCGAGTCAATTTCCTAGACTGGCGAATTTGCATTACATTATCTATTTAGGCAGTGTGAATAGTAAGGTGAATTTTTTTTAATTTTTACTGTTTTTAGGGACATTAATATTATAGACTAGAAGCACTTTAATATAATGAATTTTAACTTTCCGATGCACGTATTAAAATTAGAGGGATCAAATAGATAATTATATACAGTAACTCTCAAGCTTACATAATAAATTTTAGAACATGTTCATGGAGAATAAAATAATTGATAAAAGGTTAAAAGATCAGAAAAATATGTGCCATAGAATAAGAACAAAAGTTACATACTTATTTGAACAAATGTCTTCATGGAAACAAATATATGTTTGTGTTTGCACTAAACAAAGTTTTTCTTGTGGTAAGAGCTACATCGCCTTAGTTAGAAAATTTAGATGAGATATAAGAATTATGCTCAAAGTTATTTAATAGATCTGAAATGGATTGAGGTTATAAATAAATTTTAAATTATTTTCCATAAAGCATGAAGAAATAAAAGGTATTTATCCTAGTCATTTAAAATAATCTTTATGTAGAATTTAAAATTTATAATTACCTCAGGGACTTCTATTCAACATAAGTTAGAATTTTTCTAGTTTTTGAAATTTATGAATATTTTATTTATTTATTTTTACTCATTTATTTTTTAGATAAATGTATATGTGCCATGTTAGTATTATAGATGTGATACATCTCACCCATATGGGTTGCAAAAATTTCCTCTTGGCGTAACTACTAATTTATTTCTAGTTTTGAAAAATATTATATTGGTCCAATGTAAAACCCTAAAAAAAATTCGATTAACCAATAATACTTAAAATTTGGACTCCATGCCATAATATTTGAGTGAATTAGTTACATACCTGATTAGATGAACCTAGTGGTTACTTTGATGGATCCAATGTCTACAACTGAAGGTGGGGGGACGACTCTCCACCCAACCAACCCCGAGCCAATGGGTGAGGCCCTCAAGCCCCCAACAATTAACCCTATGCCAGAGCTTTCTTTCTTTCCCCTTTATGCCATCCTCTTCCTTTTTCCTTTGCTCCTCCCAAGCTCCTCCTCCCAAAATGCCAGAAAGACCAAAAAGATCCCCCTCTCTTCTTCTCCTCTCCCTTTTTATCCCACCCTTTCTCCCCTTTTTCTTAATTTCTTTTAAGGGAGGGCGCACAAATATGCTCCCCAAAAGCATTGCAACTGGCTGTGCTAGTGGGGAAAAAACAAACGCCCGCATGCACCTAAGGAAGAGCGCATGCTCCATTAGGTTCAGTATCAAACCAAGGCACGTGTGCACTGCTGCGTGTGCACATGTCTAGCACATACATGCTCAAAAGCATGGGCACACCCCCGTTAAAAAAAAAGCTAGTTGCATTCTATTTACCTCCATTGCGGTCGATCCTCACTCACGCATCACGTGCACGAAGCTACAAATTACCATTTTCACCATTTCCGCTCAAAAACACTCTCAATCCATCCACCAAGAGATCATCAAGTGAATTGGATAGGTAAGATCCATGTTTTTTGTCATTTTATTGATTTTATTTGTAATTTTATTGTTTTTTGTTGGTTTATTAAATTTTTAATAAATCCCAAATTAGTAAAATAATAGATAATTTTTCATTTGCAGAGTGTAAACTTATACAATGAATGAACAAAATAGTAACATGGAGTCTGGTGGAACACAAGAAAACAAAAATCTTGCAACCAATGAAAATCCTCAACAAATGAAACTACCCAACAAAATTTTGACCAAGATGACTTGAGCCATTATGTAAATGAAATGAGAGTGCACACTCGAGAACTAAGAAACACAGGGGAACCATCTCGAGTGCCCCTTGCCACCTCAATTGAGAATTCACTTGATTCCCTCATCCATGCACATCGCCAATGGACTAACATGATGAAATATAGAGCTAGGATGTGGGAGTATTATGCCACAATAATTTCCAAGGAGGAAATAAAAGATTTGAATATTACAAAGGCTCAATTATACAGTATGTTCACCGATCCAAGAACACAACAACCACCGGACATTAGAAATCCATGTGTCTGCATGGATTGGTTTCATTTCCAATCATGGAGGGAAAATTGGATGCATAAGTGGTTCATGGTTTATTATAAACCTCCCTGCAATAATAGGGAGGTTCCGTAGTACTTCCTTCAGAAACTGTGGGCTGAGTTTGCACTCGGTTTACATGTCAACTATTTTGACATAACCAAGTTCCATGGTGTTGGGTGTGGCTCTGCCCAAGATCAACCTACTTCCAGAAGGAACCCACTGAGAGGGCCACCAGCTTTAGGCACAAGCCCAAACCCTTTCCCCAGCCACCTCAGTTACCCCACAAACTTGATCAGATCGAGGGGACGATGAGGAGTGTTGCACGTGGACTCCTTAGACACACCGCCTATATAGCAGCGACTACAGTGGAGAGACAGGTTGACTGTGATAGAGACTCAGGTGCACGGCCTTTATGACAGAGTTAGGATATACCCGTGATTGGTGGTAGACATGCTAGGCCTTCTAGTTCGACAAGGATAATGCAACATCTTTGTCCTCATTGTGGGAACACTTTCCCTGGCTCGATCAAAGGCTTCTATATGGAGTAGGTTAGCACTTTTTTTAATATGTTTTCAATCATCACTTGATAATTTGTAAAGTAATTTTAAAGTATTTGTGTTTGACTTAAACTATTATTTCAATGTATAGTTATTTAGAGCTGATACGCCATCATGGGAGAACGTAGGATCTCCCAACATGGATGCAACAATGGAAGCTGCAACTGAAATTGCAGAACCCCACACGGAGGTAGTTTTAGTACCTCACACAATATTGTTATTACTTATGGAACTTCTATTATTTATGTTTTTTTATTTATGGCATACACGATGATAGTTCGTACAATATTTTTGACTATTTTGATTGCTTAAAAAATTACTTGTTGAATATGTTCATAACGTGCATGCATTTTGGTTTCCACAGGTATGCCCGGACTATGACGGTCATCCATCTCCACGAGGGATAAGTATATCACCATATACACATGTACAATGTGTAGTTAAAAGAACGCTTTTAATTTGAATTGCTACGACTTACTATGGTTTCATTTGATTTTTGTTTACTAAACTATGATATTACAAATTTGTATCCAAGGGCCACCAAAACCTACATGTGGCACAGTTACCGTCCCCCTTTTAGTCCCATGTGTACACCCTCTCCCATTCGTCGCCCCCTCGCTTCCATCCAGAACCCTCCCTCCGTCCACCCCCTCCCTTCCATCCAGCCTCCCCTCTCCATCCATACTCCCCCGTCCGTGCATCCTCCCCCCTCCATCTATCCTCCCCCATAATTCCATGCCCCCTCATTTATACATCGGCCCCCACTCATACACGCCCCCCCATCTATCCATCCTCCCCCATTCGTCCATGTCCCCCCTTCCATCCATATCCCCCCCTTCGTCCACAACCTCCCTTCTATCCATCCTCCTCCCTATATCCATGACCACCCTCCCATTCACCATCCCTCCAAATCCCCCCTAGTCTGTTTGGGTCGATACCCCCTATCGTACAGCTGGTAGGGGTTCATTGTCCACGATGTCCTCCTCCACCCCATACCACCATATCCTCTTCCACCATATATTCTCCAGTTCCCGCCACTATTGTGGAGACTACTCTTCCAGTATCTGCACATTTATCTACAGTGGTTGCACCCATAGTTGCTGCAACTACATCTACACACCCCATGACTGCATCGGAGTAGGTTTTCCATCCAACTGCTCCACCTGCTAGCCGTGCAGCCCAGTCATGTCAATTGTCGAAGTTGTTCACAGTGAGAATCAAGTTAATTTATTAAAATATTTTGATGCATTAACGAAAATTAATTTAAGCAATTATTATTTTTCAATGAAATGATTATTGTAAATGTTGGAGGGTGGAATTGCTAAGAGGTTCAATAGATCGATGACACCTGCCTCACGTCTCCCACTCGCATCAACGGTGAGTTATTTAAGATTTCAATTCTACATTCATTTTATAAATGTGGCTAAGGTTACAAATTCTTGACAATGATGGTATCTTATATCATTTGTTTCAGATCGCAGAGTGACTGTCTACTCCTATACGGAAGAAGAACCGAGATACCACTAGCTCAAGGAAGAGGAAGATCGATATTGGAGATGCGACTGAGAGTGATGGGGTTGGTCATAATGCTTGACACACCATGTTTTGTACATTAGCCATGATGTGGCAGTTTTGTGCACTAGTTTCCATGTACATAGTATCTACGACATGAGTTTCCATGTATTTTGTATCTACGGAACGAGTTGCATGATTTTGTATGGGGATCATGTTGCCATTTATTTTGGATCTACAGCATGAGTTACTGGATTTTGTATAGGGAAGGAGTTGCCATCGTATGTACATTGGGAACCATGTTCCTCTATTTGATAATAAAATTTATATGTTTGTTTGAATTTTGTAGTCTTGATGTACATGGATTTTTTGAGGAACCTGCAACAATCAATTGATAAAATGCACGGTATATTAGATCACATAATAATTTTTTTTATTGCGTGCCAATTCAAGGGGGAAACCTCCTTTGAGCAAGCTCAATAAAGATATCTTCACGGTGCCTTCATTGGCCTCAACATACACTTATATACTAATTCTATGCCCAATATTATGGGTCAATACCATGGAACATATAATACTATGAGATGACTTACAAAGCATATGCGTCCAATACTATGGGTTAATACCATGTGCTAATACAAACTATGGATCAACAAATACTACGAGATGAGTTACAAATCATATCCGTCCAACAACAATATACTAACAAAGTAAAGAGAAGGGTGGACACGGGTTCCTAACATCCCCTCTCCCTTAGAAAAATATTTGTCCTCAAAGCTTTAGATGTGGGAATTGATGCGGAATATGAAGGAGTGGTTCTGCTATAGCATCCTCGGGTTGCATTTCGTGCCACTGAATGAATACCTCTGTGATAGATTGAGAGAGAAGCTAATGCCTTTTGAGCTTCAGGGAGGATTGCTTGGAAGGATGTAGTCGAAGAATAACCATATCAGCTGCTTAAAAAGTGCACTCAAATCAGTGTTGATCATCTTGTTGTTTCATTCAAATTCTTGCCATGTGAAGATTGTCCTGCAAAATGAGAAGAATCCGATAACGGTTTTGAACAACCGAGTCAATTTCCTGGACTGGCGAATTTGCATTACATTATCTATTTAGGCAGTGTGAATAGTAAGGTGATTTTTTTTTAATTTTTACGGTTTTTAGGGACATTGCAATTAAAGACTAGAAGCACTTGAATATAATGAATTTAGTTTTCCGATGCACGTATTGAAATTAGAGGGATCAAATAGATAATTATATACAGTAACTCTCAAGCTTACATAATAAATTTTAGAGCATGTTCATGGAGAAGAAAATAGTTTATAACAAGTTAAAACATTAGAAAAATATGTGCCATAGAATAAGAACAAAAGTTACATACTTATTTGAACAAATGTCTTCATGGAAACAAATATATGTTTGTGTTTGCACTAAACAAAGTTTTTCTTGTGGTAAGAGCTACATCGCCTTAGTTAGAAAATTTAGATGAGATATAAGAATTATGCTCAATGTTATTTAATAGATATGAAATGGATTGAGGTTATAAATAAATTTTAAATGGTTTTCCATAAATCATGAAGAAATAAAAGGTATTCATCATCCACGACGTCCACGACTGAGTCAATTTCCTGGACTGGCGAACTGCTGAGGGTGTATGGAACAAGAACTGGTGGTTCCTGTCTATAGATTAGTTCATATGGTGTAATTTTATATGTGGTATTGTACCACCAGAGCGCTTCAAGGAAATCCATAGAAATAGTTGTCCAAATCTTTGTAGGGATGGGCAAGGGTTCGAGCAGTCCTGGAAGGACTGTCATTTGACGCTTATTGACCTGGAAAGTATCACAGTCAACCACCATCTGTTGAATTTTCATTTTGAGTCCCTGCCAAAAGAAGTTACACTGTTCCCGGGCATACGTTTTGAGGAACCCAGAGTGCCCTGTCGATGGAGAAGCATGGAGTTCATAGAAGACATAGCCCTGTTGAATAGATTGCAAAAAAATTGGAACAAGCAGAGAAATAGATGAAAGAGAAACTAGGGCATCAAATGTGCGAAAAGGAGCACCCACCACCAGATTGTCCTTACCCTTATTGTAAGTGATCGCATAGGCATAACCCATGAGTTAGATAACCCATTTTAGGTGTGATGGGGAGGATACCTGTTGTTCCAGGAAATTTTGCAGACTCTGGTGATTAGTCTTGATGCCTAAATAATTCCCTAATAAGTATGGCTGCCACTTCTGTACTGCAGGAAAATAAGCCATCTTCTCAGATGTAGATGCGGCTAAATTTTTACCAGAAAGGTCTCTTGAAGGTGTCAAGTCCACTGGCTCAGCAAGGACACCTGCATATCTATCCAAGGTAGTACTGGAGACCGTTGATTGGTGCAACTGAATGAAATGGAGATGAGCGATGACACCATGTGAATTATTTTTAAGGATCTTTTCGAGGCGATGTGAACTAATGTTGCGGAGAGACCCTAGTTGTAAGCCCGTAAATGTGTGTTGTTTCCCATTGACTCAAACAACATCCAAAGTTCAGCAAAATCCCATAAGATGGGGACAAGTGTGCGTAACCATTGAGTGCCCAAAACCACATCACATCCTCCTAAGGACAAGAAAAACATGTCAGAGTGCAGGTTATAATATTCCATAGAGATACACACATTGCGACACTTCCCCTTGCAAGGTAAGGTGCCCCCATTAGAAACCATGACTTCAAATTTAGAGCAAGGATGGACAAAACAATCAGCCTGTTTGGCGATCCGAGGGTCAATGAAGTTATGAGTTCTACCAGAATCAATGAGTATTGTAAGAAGGATCTTTTTGAAGTAACCCCTGACTCGCATTGTTTGTGGGTTGGTGACTCCGGATAAAGCATGGAGAGATATATCTGTGTGGTCGTCCAAAGACAAAGGGTCAACAGACGGTTGTTGAATGTCGACATGATCATCTAGTGTATCTGGAGCTTCTACACCAAGTTCAAAGGCAGGAGGAGAATCCACATCTAAGAGATAGAGCTATTGCTCAACACATCTATGTCCCCGAGTGAATTTCTCATCACAATTATAACAAAGCCCTTTTCTCTATGTGCCCACATTTCCACTTCAGACGAATGTTTGATAGGAGTTGTACGAGGAGCTACCGTGATGGGTGGTCATTGGGAAACCATATATCTGAATGGATCAAAACTGGATTTGGAGCGTTGTTGGGTTGTGATCTTGTCCTCCACCAACTTAGCCAACCCTAGGACTTCCATCATTGTGTTGGGACATAACATTTTAACCTCTGAGTGGATTTCATCCTGAAGACAACTGATAAAACAACTTTGGTAGAATTAATCAGACAATCCTTCTATGTGATTGGATAGTTTCTCAAATTTTGTTTGATACTCTCTCACAGTGCCAATTTGGCGAAGTTTAGTGAGTGCTCATATGAAGTCATCAAAAGCACTAGGACCAAATCATTGCAAAAGGAGTTGGAAAAAATCTGTCCATTTTGGCTCGTCATGAGCCTTGATGTACCAACGGTACCATTGAAGGGCTTCTTGTTCCAAATGAAAGGATGCAAGTGGAACTTTTTGGACATCAAAAGTATTATGCAAACTAAAATATTGTTATGCTCGGTATATCCATCCAGTTGGATCATTACCATTGAAGTGAGAAAATTCAAGCTTCGGGCCACGAAAATTGCTGGAAGAAGAGAACCCAGCGTTCATGGATGAACGCTGAATATGGAGGATGAGAAATTTTTCATCCAAATCTTGGAGTTTGGTTTTTAGGGTTGCAAGTTCTTCCTCCATGATTTGTGCTCCTGCGCAGGTGACAACCATAACGAGGATTTTTTTTGTGTGTGAATGGGTATAAAAACACAAACAAAAGCTTATTTAGTAAAGGGAAATTTGGATGTGGGAAAAACTATGATGGTCAATTGGGGTTTGACTAGGTTTTGGACACTTTCGAATGGACAGAGAAGCAAAAAGTGAGGATTTCAAAAGCGAGGTGAAATAATGAGAAAAACTATGAGAGAGGGACAAAGAAGTAGAAATAGGGAATGAATATGGTGGAAACATTTGAAGGAGATTGGGTGAAAATTGAAGAAGTTATGGCAAACCCTAAAAATAGACAAATGTGAAATTTTTGGTTTTGGGAAGTGGAATTTGAGATAGGGTCCTCAGGAATGATATATTCAGAATGGGATTGCAGGGGTGTTAGTGAAGTTTCAGGGGAAACAGAGCTAAGACAAAGGATATATGGAAAAAAACAATTTTTTTTTTCCCGAATGGATCTGAAACGACGTTTGGAATGGATCTGAACTGGCTCGGAATGGATCGAAAAATGACTGGATTTGAAATTGATTTTAGAATGGACCTGAAACGGCTGGATTTGAAATGAATCGGAATGGATCTAAAATGGCTGGATCTGAAACGACTTTCAGAATGGATCTGAAATGGCTGGATCTGAAACGACGCGAAATGGATCGGCAACAGATGGATCTAAAATGATGTGGAAGTGATCGGAAACAGATGGATCTACAATTGCATGTAAGTGATCAACAAAGTTCAGCTGAAAATAGATATGGATCCCAGGTATGCTCTGCATCCTAACGGTTCGGGGGTTTCACTCGGCCATGAATGCTCTCTAACAACTTACATATTGGGGCAGTACCCCTCACTCCACGGCTCAGGTAAAACTGATAACCACTTTGCCACAAACGATAACTCTTGGTTTACCTCACGGGTGGTAACTAGTAAATTAGGTAGGGGTCATTGCCTTTTTCACTGACATGTCCTCTCAATGGGTCAGCTTCTTCGAGGTTCTTGTGGTACTCCTCACAATGATTTTTAGGGTTTATTCCCAAGTACTTCCCACAGTTAAGCGGATAGGGATTATTCCCAGATCTGAACCAGCAACAGATGCGAAATTGTTTTTTGGCAGAAATTCCACCCAACAAGCCCAAGAAAGTGCTCTGATACCAGATGTGAGGAACCTGCAACAATTAATTGATAAAATGCACGATATATTAGATCACAAAATAATTTTATTGATCGCGGGCCACTTCGAGGGGGAAACCTCCTTTGAGCAAGCTCAATACAAATACTTCATGGTGCCTTCATTGGCCTCAACACACACTTATATACTAAATCTATGCCCAATACTATGGGTCAATACCATGGAACCTATAATACTACGGGACAACTTACAAAGCATATGCGTCCAATACTATGGGTCAATACCATGGGCTAATACAAACTATCGATCAACAAATACTATGGGATGACTTACAAAGCATATGCGTCCAACAACAATATACTAACAAAGTAGAGAGAAGGGTGGACATAGGTTCCTAACAGATTTCCAGTTATGTGATTTATATATCACTTCTCTATATTTGTATCTTGTTGTATCATGGTGTGTTAGGGTTTGTTTAAAAACCATTAATGTTATAGAGTTATAACATGGCCAACTTTAGAAACATAAGCATTAAAATAAAGAACATGAAACAACATGTGCATAATAAATCTAAAACAAAAACATACATAGCCTTATACCTTGGGAGCCTTTCTTGTAGGATAAAAGGCATACATATTTAAATGGGCATATGCATAATTTACTAGAGGAGATACACTAATCTATGAATTCATGAGAAGGTGTAAGTCCCATTCATTCATATATTATAAGCATGAACATGTACTAAGGATAATAAAAATAAAATGCATCAATTTAACATATGAAATAAAGCCTAAATCACATATGAAGCCTAAATCATTGTATACATCATTATTGGATATTCTTACTAATTGGTGAAGAATTTCATTTAAATTCATGGTGCAACTAACCAACTATACCCTTGAATACAATCACCCTTGAATACAATACATTCACACTTGATTGATCATCCCCTTTCCTATAAGACATATCATATTCCTCAGTCGAACAATGCCATTCATCTAGCATTCCGCATTCCAACAATGACATTCATCTTATATGCAAAGGTGAATTAAAGCATCATGGGGGGAAGTTATTTATAGTTACCATTGCATGTACCCTTGGTGGGAAATAATGGGCACTTTCAATTTATGTTTATCTAAAATGTTTGGAAACATTCAGAAGGCTTGCTAATAAGTAGTGGGACTATCAAATCTACTATCCATGGAAAATTATGGGTAGCACAAACAGATAGGCTATCTCACACTATTCATGGATACACCTTGGTTTCCATTACAAACAAGGTACTCATCCTTCATGATGACCAATCAATATTGGTCATCAAAATGGTTCTTCTAATAAGGAAAAGCACGTCCAAGGCATCCAACAGCCTATGTGCATGGACAATATTCATAGATTATCATTTTATGTTTGGTTGCTCCTAAAATGATGAACAAGGATATGAACCTTGAAAATAATAGACTGAAGTGATTTTTTTTGTAAAATGGAAGCACTTGTACATTTTACTTGTTAGTGGACTCACATACTATGTGACACCCACAAATTAGTATGTGTACATATTCCTCATTCTTAAATATTTTCAACGAATATTTTTTTCTCAATTTGGTCATATGTAACTTTAGATATTGCTTCTTGATATTGGAGTGACAAATATAAGTGAATGATTTGTGAGTTTAAACTAAATCACCATCATCATTGAGAGGCATTGGAATTTTTGCACAAAGCAATGCAATTTAATAATCTTGGATATTCTTGGAGAGATTGCTCTTGTGTGATGCTATGGATTGCACCATCCATATATGTTTTATTTCGGATGATCATTCAAGAGTCTATATATTGGCATGTGATATACATAATATGCTTACATATGTTCTCATACACGGTTCCATCTCAAGAACTAGGAATTTTCTTAGTGAAGGCCATCGCAATCTTGCTCAAGGGGGTCATTTATGATCCTAAGTCTCCCGGGCATGCATGGTCATCGTGAACACATCCATAATGGCCACATGCACATGTGGGAGTTGACAAAACCCAATTCAACTCACTGGTTTGGGTTTCGTGCCCCCGAAGCAAATCCTCAAAGTGTGGGCCTAAATGGCCACGAGGTGCCTGGCCAAGATTTTTGTAGCACCAAAACCAATATTTCGGTCGCGAATCTGTCAATTCTGTGGGATTTAGGGAACCATGTTTTAGCAAGCCCCCCTCAGAAACATGCCTCAAATGATCGAAAACGGTGTTATTGTGGCATCTCTAGAACTAGGGTTTAGCTCAGTGAAGGCCATGCCAATTTGCTCAAGGGGGTCATTTATGATCCGAAGGCTCTCGAGTGTATATTTCTATTGTGAACACATTCACATGTGGTAGTTGACGGAACTCAATTTCGATCACCGGTTTGGGTTTCGTGCCGCTAGAGCAAATCCTCAAAGTGTCCGTGAATGGCCACGGGCTGCATGATCAAGATTCCCGAAGCACCAAAATTGTGACTCCGATCGTGAATCCGTCGATTCTTATGGATCCAAGACACCAAATTTTATCTATCCCCCCCCACAATGTGCCTCCTATGCTAAAAAATGGTGTTATTGTGCCTTTTCCAAAACTAGGTTTTTGCTCAATGAAGGCCATGCCAATCTTGCTCAAGGGTGTCATTTATGATCCGAATACTCCCAGGCATGCGTGGCCATCGTGAACACATCCACAATGGCCACATGCATGTGTGGGAGCTGACAAAACCCAAGTCCGCTCATCGGTTTGGGTTCCGTGCCCCTAGAGCAAATCCTCAAAGTGTCCCTGAATGGCCACAGGGTGCCTAACCAAGATTGTTGTAGCACCAAAACCGTGACTTCGATCGTGAATCCATCGATTCCAATGGATCTGGGGCACCAGGTTTTATCTATGCCCGCCCCACAATGTGCCTCCAACACTATGAAATGGTGCTATTGTGCGTTCTCCATAACTAGGGTTTTTTTCAGTGAAGACCATGCCAATCTCACTCAAGGGGGTCATTTATGATCTGAAGGCTGCCGGGAGTGCATGGACATTGTGAACACATCCATAATGACCACATGCACATGTGGGATCTGAAAAAACCCAAGTTCACTTACCGGTTGGGGTTCCATGCCGCCGGAGCAATTCCTGTTAGAAACCCATGTCAACTCTTCTATTTACTTTGTTAGTATATTGTTGTTGGACACATATGCTTTGTAAATCGTCCCGTAGTATTTGTTTGATCCATAGTTGTGTTATTGTTGTTTGGCACATATGCTTTGTAAGTCACCCATATTATTGTTGATCCATAGTTTGTACTGGCCCATGGTTTTGACCCATAGTATTGGCACCTAGACTTAGTATATAAGTGTGTGTTGAGGCCTATAAAGGCACCATGAAGTTATTTGTATTGAGCTTTCTCAAAGGAGGTTGCCCCCTCGAAGTGACTTGTGATCAATAAAAGTGATTCTGAGTTCTGATATTTCTGCTATCTCATGTATTTGCATTAATTGATTGTTGTAGGTTCTTCACATCTGGTATCAGTGCACTTTCTTGGGCTCACTGGGTGAAATTTCTGCCAGAAATTTTTTTTGCATCTATTGTAGCTTCAGATCTAGGAATAATACTTATCCGCTTAACTGTGGGAAGTACTTGGGCATAAGCCCTAAAACTCATGAGGAGTACCATAGGAACCCCAAAGTAGTTGGCCCATTGAGAGGACCTGCAAACGAAAAGGGCAACGACCCCTACCTGATTGACTAGTTCCTAGTCGTGAGGTAAACCAAGAGCTGTCGTTTGTGGAAAAGCGGTTATCAGTTTTACCTGAGCCGTGGAGTGAGGGGTACTGCCCCAATATGCAAGTCGTCAGACAACATTGGTGGCCGAGTGAAACCCATGAACAGTTAGGAAGCCGCACATACCTAGGGGCCATATCTCCCTTGTTTTCACTCTGTTTTCCCTTAAACTTCACTGACACCCCTACAATCCCATTTTGCATATTTCATTCCTCGGGACCCTATCGCAAAGCCTGAAATCCCACATTTGTCTATTTTTAGGGTTTGCCATAACTTCTTCGGATTTTACCCAATTTCCTTCAAACTCTTCCACCAAGTTCCTTTCTTAATTCTGCTTCTTTGTCCCTCTCTGCCAAATTTTCTCATTCTTTCACCCTGCTTCTAAAATCCCCATTTTTTGCTTCCTTATCCATTAGAAAGTGTCCAAAACCTATTCAAACCCCAATTATCCCTCTGAGTTTTTCCCAAATCAAAATTTCCCTTTACTAAATAAGCTTTTGTTTGTGTTTTTCTATCCATTCCCAAAATAAAAATAAAAAACTGGTTATGGTTGTCACCCGCACTGGAGCAAAAACCATGGAGGAAGCACTTGCAGCCATCCAAACCAAACTCCAAGATCTGGATGAAAAATTTCTCAGCCTCCATCTTCAGCATTTAGCCATGAACAAGAACCGACAGCAAGAATCTTCTGCATCCACTGGGTTCTCTTCTTCCAGCCATTTTCGTGGTCCGAAGCTTGAATTTCCTCGCTTCAATGGTATTGATTCGACTGGATGGGTCTATCGTGCAGAATAGTATTTCAGTCTGCATAATACTTTTGATGTCCAAAAAGTTCCACTTGCATCCTTTCATTTGGAACAGGAATCCCTTCAATGGTACCGTTGCTACATCAAGGCTCATGACGAGCCAAAATGGACAGATTTTTTCCAACTCCTTTTGCAACGATTTGGTCCCAGTGATTTTGATGACCTCACCAGAGCACTCACTAAACTCCATCAAAGTGGCACTGTGAGAGAGTATCAGACCGAATTTGAGAAACTATCCAATCACACAGAAGGCTTGTCTGATGAATTCTACAGGAGTTGTTTTATCAGTGGTCTTAAGGATGAAATCCGGTCAGAGGTTAAAATGTTCTATCCCAACACAATGATGGAAGTCCTAGGGTTAGATAAGTTGGAAGAAGACAAGATTGCATCCCAACAATGCTTCAAACCCACTTTTGTTCCCTTCCAAAATATGGGTTCTCAACGACCTCCCATTCCGCAAGCAACTCGACCAACTCCTATCAAGCATTTGTCTGAAACAGAGATGCAGGCACACAGAGAAAAAGGCTTTGTTATAATTGTGATGAGAAATTCACTCGGGGACATAGATGTGCTCAACAAAAGCTCTATCTCTTGGATATGGGTTCTCCTCCTACCTCTAAAATTGGTGAAGAAGCTCCAGATCCAATGGATGCTCAGGTCGACATTCAGGAGCCTCCTATTGACTCCCCATATCAGGATGAACAACCAGAGATATCTCTCCATGCTTTATCCAGCGTCACCACCCCCCAAAAAATGTGGGTCAGGGGTTATTTCAAGAAGCTTCCTCTTACAATACTCATTGATTCTAGTAGCACTCATAACTTCATTGACCCCCGGATCGCCAAACAGGTTGATTGTTTTGTCCATCCTTGCTCCAACTTTGAAGTCATGGTTGCTAATGGAGGCACCTTACCTTGCAAGGTAAAGTGCCACAATGTGCATATCTCTCTGGAAGATTATAACCTATGCTCTGACATGTTTGGATTGTCCTTAGGAGGATGTGATGTGGTTTTGGGCGTTCAATGGTTACGCACACTTGGCCCCATCTTATGGGATTTTGCTAAACTTTGGATGCAGTTTTCAGTCAATGGGACACAACACAAATTTACAGGCTTACAACCAGGGTCTCTCTGCATCATCAGTTCACATCACCTCGAAACGATCCTTAAGAAGAATTCACTTTGTATCATCGCTCAGCTCCATTCCATTCAGATGCACCCATCAATGGTCTCCACTACTTTCTTGGATAGATATGTAGGTGTCTTTACTACACCAGTTGGATTTCCGCCTTCAAGAGACCTTTCCGGTAAGCATTTAGCCGTGTCTACATCTCAGCAGGAAATGATGGCTATTTTGCATGCAGTACCGACGTGGAAGCCATCCCTATTAGGGAATTATTTCTGCATCAAGACTGATCTCCAAAGTCTGAAAATTTTCCTGGAACAATGGGTCTCCTCCCCAGCACACCTGAAATGGGTTATCCACCTCATGGGTTATGACTATGTGATCACTTACAAGAAGGGTAAGGACAATATGGTGGTAGATGCTCCTTCTTGCACATTTGATGACCCATTTTCTCTTACAGCTATTTCTCTTCTTGTTCCAGACTGGTTGCAATATGTTCAACAGGGCTATCTCTTCTATGAACTCCATGCTTCTTCATCGGCAGGGCACTCTGGGTTCCTCCAAACGTATGACCGAGAACAATGTAACTTCTTTTGGTAGGGACTGAAACTGCCAATTCAATAGATGGTGGTCGACTGTGATACTTTCCAGGTCAACAAGGGTGAAACGACACTCCTTTCGGGACTGCTCGAACCCTTTCCCATCCATACACAAATTCGGACAACTATTTCTATGGATTTCCTAGAAGCGCTCCAGTGGTACAATTCAACGTCTACAAGGACACCATATGAAGCAGTCTATGGACAGGAACCACCAGTTCTTCTTCCATACATCCTCAGCAGCTCCCCAGTTCAAGAAGTTGACTTGGTTCTTCGAAACCGCGATCCGATTCTTCTCATTTTGCAGGACAATCTTCACATGGCAAGAATTCCACTAAAACAACAAGCCACTCAGCACCGTTCAGAGCGCACTTTTCACGCAGCTGATATGGTTCTTCTTCAGCATTCCAAGCAATCCTCCTGAACCTCAATAGGCGTCAATGGCCCGGAAGGAAACCTGAAGATGCTACAGGGGAACCATTCCATCCAATTCTTCATCAATTTCCACATCTAAAGCTTTGAGGACAAAGCTTTTTTTAAGGGAGAGGGGATGTTAGGAACCCATGTCAATCCTTCTATTTACTTTGTTAGTATATTGTTGTTGGATGCATATGCTTTGTAATTCGTCCTGTAGCATTTGTTGATCCATAGTTGTGTTATTGTTGTTTGGCGCATATGCTTTGTAAGTCGCCCATAGTATTGTTGATCCATAGTTTGTATTGGCCCATGGTTTTGACCCATAGTATTGGCACCTAGACTTAGTATATAAGTGTGTGTTGAGGCCTATGAAGGCATCGTGAAGTTATTTGTATTGAGCTTGCTCAAAGGAGGTTGCCCCCTCGAAGTGGCCTGTGATCAATATAAAAGTGATTATGAGTTCTGATATTTCTGCTATCTAGTGTATTTGCATTAATTAATTGTTGCAGGTTCTTCACAATTCCTCAAAGTGTCCCTGAATGGCCATGAGGTTCCTGACTAAGATTCCTGTAGCCCCAAAACCGTGACTTCGATCGCGAATCTGTCGATTCTGATGGAAGATAAAAGAAATATTAATTAAAAAAAAAAATTTACTTTTTGCATAAACTAACCCATTGAATAGAACTCATTCCCCATCAACCAATCATTAACCCACTAACTATTTAACAAACATAACCAAGTACATGCAATATCTCAATAATTTTCTAGTTTGTTAATCACTAACTCACCAACTTGCTCATCCCCAAACATATTGGATTATCAACCATATAACCCAATAACCATGAAATCATAAAATCTTAACATAATCTTCCCCATCATCCCTAACTCTAGTTCCTAATTAATGTAAACCCTATGGATCTAGATATCAAAGTTACACATAAATACAATTTATATTCACAATAAACAAACTTAAATCAATACATGAGACAAAATATAAGATCATAGAACATGTTTTTATTTTATTTATTGACCATTTGGTTTTATTTATTGATCATTTGGTTAATGACCAAAGGCTTTATTATGATAAGTAGGAGTTTTGTTTTCCGTAGAAATCCCCTCTACAACAAAAGAAATAAACCCTATTAACAAATGTAACCTCTTATTGGCAATTTTGTTTTAAAATTATTAGACATTGGGAATCTGGTTTCTCTAAAATCTTTCCTTGATTCTCCTTTATAGATATTGCTTGATCTCCTCCTTCATTGATCTCTTTCAGAATCATATAAATACAAGGGGATGTTGGATAGCTTCCATAACTAACCCTAAAACCTCACCATATATATTAAGTAAGAAAAATTAGATTGATGACTCCCGAAACCCTTTGAACATGAAAATTTTGAATCATATTCAAATAAATTTATTCATATAGCCCAACAAACATTAAATCATGTGATAGTATCTTAGGAAACAATCATGATTAGCATTCTCCATGTTAAAACAAGGTACAAATATGCAAGAGGCGGATTAGGTAAATGCATGCTAGTTTGTATAGTAGCATGGCACATGGAATCCAAAACATTTTTTACAAGGCCCATGTTCCACACTTTCTAAACAATGTAGATACATATAATTCACAAAAACTTCCCTTTTAGCAATTTTGATAGAAATGCATGCCAAAGCTTTATTTTCTCTACAAATTTCTAGATTTTGAATTTGAAGGCTAAAAATTGATGTGTTGTGAAAATACTAAATGATTTGCCTTTAACATAATGAGATAAATAATAAGATTAACATTTTACTTCTCTTTTTAATTATATACATTGTGCCAAAATAATTAAAATAGGAAAGGACACATATTTATCAAATACATTATCTATATTATTCAAAGAAAAGTATAATTCACCATTATATGAAAAATTATATATATTACATCAATCTCATTAGATACAAAATAAATAAAAAAATTGAAATTTTACATATAGTATATTAATAGGAATTTCTTTATAAATCTTATTGATTTTAAATTAACTTAAAATGAAGCATTGCATGTGCGTAAAATCATACAAAAAAACATGACACAATAAAATACAACACAACACACCGAGAAAACAACTACATAAATTTAGTGTCTCCTTCATTTCAAAATAAACTTCAATTTTTATAGTATTCTTCATTAAGCATTTTTAAAATATAATGCATTTTATAAACCTTCTTTTAAATGAATTTTAAATTAAATAATATTAAATACAAAGCCGAAGAATATGAATAACATTACTTGTGAACCCAAGTCCACTCACAGGTTTGGGTTCCGTGCCCCAGAGCAAATCATCAAAGTGTCCCTGAATAGCCACGGGGTGCCTGACCAAGATTCATGTAGCACCAAAACCATGACTCCGAACACGAATCCATCAATTCCGATGGATCCGGAATGTTGGGTTTTAGCTAGGCCCCTTCCCACAACATGCCTCGAACGCTCAGAAACAGTGCTATTGTGCCATCTCCAGAACTAGGGTTTTGCTCAGTGAAGGCCATGCAATCTTTCTCAAGGGGGTCATTTATGATCCGAAGGCTCTTGAGTATGCATGGCCATCGTTAACACATCCACAATTTCCACATGCACATGTGGGATTTGACGAAACACAAGTTTGCTTGCCAATTTGGATTTCGTGCCCACGGAGCAAATCCTCAAGGTGTCCCTGAATGGCCATGGGGTACCTGACCAAAATGCCCATAGCACAAAAACTGTGACTCCGATCGTAAATATATCGATTCCACTCAATTCGGGTTGTCGGGTTATAGATGTGGGACCCCCCACACCATGCCTCCAATGCCCATAAAAGGTGCTATTGTGACATCTCCGAAGCTAGGGTTTTTCTCAATGAAGGCCATTCCAATTTTTCTCAAGGGGGTCATTTCTCATCTGAAGGATCCCGGGCATGTGTGGCCATCATGAACACATCTATAATTTCCATGTGCACATGTGGGAGCTGACGAAACCCAATTCCGCTCGTCGGTTTGGGTTCTGTTCCCCCTAAGCAATTACTCTAAGTGTCCCTAAATGGCCATGGGGTGCCTAACCAAAATTCCCATATCACCAAAATCGTGACTCCGATCGTGAATCCATCAATTTCGGTGGATTCAGGACATCGATTTCTAGCTAGGCCCCCGCCCACAATGTGCCTCGAACACCCGAAAATGGTTCTATTGTGCCATCTCCGGAACTAGCATTTTTCCTAGTGAAGGCCATTCCAATTTTTCTCAAGGGGGTCAATTCTCATCTGAAGGATCCCGAGTGTACTTGGCCATCGTGAACACATCCAAAATTCCCATGTGCATGTGTGGGAGTTGACAGAACCCAATTCCACTCGTCGGTTTGGGTTTCGTACCTCTGGCAAAATTCCTCAAAGTGTCCTTGAATGGCCACGGGGTACCTGACCAAAATGGTCATAGCACCAAAACCGTGACTCCGTTCGCGAATCCGTCGATTCCGGTGGATTTGGGGCATCGGTTTCTCATCCAAATATTCCTGGAAATTCTTGGACATCGTTAACACATCCACAATAACCATGTGGATGTGTGAGATCCTACGGAACCCAAGTCCGCTCGTCGGTTTGGGTTCCATGCCCCTGGTGCAATTCCTCAAAGTGTCCCTAAATAGCCACAGGGTGCCTGAAAAAAATTCTCGTACCACCCAAACCATGACTCCAATATTGAGTCCTTCAATTGTGGTGGATTCTATATGTCAGGTTCTAGCTGGTTCCCCCCGCACAACATGCCTCGAATTCCTGGAAATGGTGGTATTGTGCCATCTCCGGAACTAGGGTTTTGGTAAGTGAAGGCCATTCCAATTTTTCTCAAGCGTTTCATTTCTCATCCGAATGCTCCTGGGCATTCCTGGACATCATGAAAATGTCCACAATGGCCATGTGCACGTGTGGTAGTTAACGTAACCCAAGTCTGCTCGCCGGTTTGTGTTCCGTGCCCCCGGACAAATTCCTCAAAGTGTCCTTGAATGGCCACTAGGTGCCTGACCAAAATGATCGTAGCACAAAAACTGTGACTACGATCGCAAATCCTTCTTTTCCAGTGGATTTGGGATGCTAATTTCTAGCTGGAAGACCGCCCACAACATGCTTCGAATTCCCACACATGATACGATTGTGCCATTTCCAGAACTAGGGTTTTTCTTAGTGAAGGCCATTCCTATTTTGCTCAAGGGGGTCATTTCTCATCTGAAGGATCCCGGGCATGCACGGACATTGTAAACATGTCCACAGTGGCCATGTGCATGTGTGGTAGCTGACAGAACCCAAGTCTGCTCATCGGTTTGGGTTCCATACCCCGGGAGCAATTCCTCAAAGTGTCCCTGAATGGCCACGGGGTGACTGACCAAAATTCTCGTAGCACTAAAACTGTGACTCCGATCATGAATCCGTAAATTCCATTGGATTCGAGATGTCGGGTTATTGCTATGGTAGCCCCACAACATGCCTCAAATGCACGAAAATGGTGCTATTGTGCCATCTTTGGAACTAGGCTTTTGCTTAGTGAAGCCCATTTCAATTTTGCTCAAGGGGGTCATTTCTCATCCGAATGTTTTTGGGCTTTCTTGGCCATCATGAAAACATCGACAATGGCCATGTTCACGTGTTGGAGCTGACAAAACCGAAGTCCTCTCACTGGTTTGGGTGCCGTGCCCCTGGAGCAATTCCTCAAAGTGTCCCTGAATGGCCACGGGGTGCCTGACCAAAATGCCCGCAACACCAAAACCGTGACTCCAATCATGAATCTGTCGATTTCGGTGGATTCGGGAAGCCGGTTTCTAGCTCGCTCCCCCACAACGTGCCTTGAATGCCCAAAAATGGTGCTATTATGCCATCTATGGAGCTAGGGATTTGCTCAGTGAAGGCCATTCCAATTTTTCCCAAATAGGTCATTTCTCATTCGAAGGCTCCCAGGCGTGAGTGGACATCATGAACACATCCACAATGGCCATGTGCGTGTGTGTGAGATGAGGGAACCCATGTCTGCTTGCCGGTTTGAGTTCCTTTCCCCCGGAGCAATTCCTCAAAGTGTCCCTGAATGGCCACGGGGTACCTAACCAAAATGCTCGTAGCACCAAAATTGTGACTCTGATCATGAATACGTCGATTCTGGTGGATTTAGGATGTTGGGTTATAGCTGGGGATCCCGACACAATGTGCCTTGAATGCCCGGAAATGGTGCTATTGTGCCATATCTGGAACTAGGGTTTTTCTCAATGAAGGCCATTCCAGTTTTGCTCAAGGGGGTCAATTTTCATCTGAAGGCTCTCGGGCATGCTTGGCCATCATGAACACATCCAAAATTTCCATGTGCAAATGTGGGAGCTGACAGAACCCAAGTCCGCTCGCTGGTTTGGGTTCCATAGCGCTGGAGCAATTCCTCAAAGTGTCCATGAATGGCCACGGGGTTCCTGACCAAAATGCCTGTAGCAGCAAAAATCCAATCGTGAATTTGTCAATTTCGGTGGATTTGGGATGTCAGGTTTTAGCTAAGGGCCACCCCACGACGTGCCTTGAATTCCCAAAAATGGTGTTGTTGTGCCATCTCCAGAACTAGGCTTTTCCTCAGTGAAGCCCATTCCAATTTTGCTCAAGGGGTGAAATTCTCATATGATGGATCCCGGGCATGCTTGGTCATCGTGAACATGTCCACAATGGCCATGTGCATGTGTAGTATCTTTCAAAACCTAATTTCTCTCACTGGTTTGGGTTCCGTGCCCCTAGAGCAATTCCTCAAAGTGTCTCTGAATGGCCACGAGGTGCTTGACCAAAATGCTTGTAGCACCAAAATCGTTACTTCGATCCATTGGTTCTTCATGTGCTTCTACTTCTAAATATAATGACAATTCTAAGTATAGAAAAAGGAATGGATTGTTTCATATAAGGGTAATCAAAAATCAAACTAAGATCGAAACAGTCATAGATAGTGGATCTCAAGCTAATCTTATTTCATAAGAAGTAGTTAAGCAATTGGGAATAACAACAAAGCCTCACAAGAAACCTTATCCATTAGGATGGGTATGCAAAGGTAAAATATTACAACTAACAAAGAAATGAGATCTAAAGTTTGCAATTACATCCAAGTTTACAGATGAAGTTGAATTTGATGTGGTTCCATTAGATATCAGTGGAATTGTGTTGGGAATCCCGTATTTATATGATTGAAATGCAATCTTCTATAGAGAACATAATCAATATCATTTTTTTTAAGGGAGGAATTGAGTATGTATAGAACATTCACATTCATATAAAAATGACATATCATTGGGAACTACACATCAATTGAAAAGGATTTTTAATGCAAATTGGAATTTGGCACTTATGTCTATGCAAGTTAAGGAATAAAAGAATCATAAGCATGAAAAAGAAGTCTCATTTAATTACAATTCACCTACTATGGTTGATAGTGTTCCTATGATAAAACATAAGTAGGATATGAGTATAATCTCTTTCACGTGTTCAATGTTGATATTCAGCTTACTACTGATCAACAGTATGTGGTTTGTTCCTACAATATTGAATGAAGATTTTGTTGAAAAAGGGGTTAATGCACTTAAAAATGTCAATGCAGTGTTGATTGTTGTTATGATGAGTTAGATGTATAGGTTCCAAGAATGGACAAGCGATATAGGACAAGTGAGACGAACATGTCCTCACTTAAATTCTGAATGATTCGGGATTTTGGTGGTCCAAAAGTTTCTCAATGGGAAGGTTTGATCCAGGAGGATCATCTCATTGTCGATCAAATTTAAAGTCTTCAAAATGTAAATTTACAGAGATGAAGATCTCGTGAAGAGCTTTCCGGCAACGCTTGTTTTGCGCATAAAGATCTCTAGATGCAGAAGTTATCAATACTTGAAGTTTCTTCAAGGATGGTTAAAACAATAAAAAAAATGGTTAAAAAGGCTAAAAAATGGGTTTATATGTCAAATGGTAAAAGGGGTTGGATTCTATGGGAATCGAACCCAAGACCTCCATAAACCACCAAAGTCTCCGCAAAGCTCCACTAGCCAACTCCCCATCGTTGCCACTTAACAAGCATATGGATTGAATTTTATTTAAGGTTGAAATGGTTTTATTTTGAAAATGGGGAGGGGTTGAAGGCATAGCCCTTGACCCCATGTCAACACCGAGACTCCACCATGTTTTTAGAACCATACAACAATGAAACCATAGTGGTGGAACCTTATCACATTACAATGTGGAGCCAACACCTTATGGATCAAATAAACCATACAACATATGCCAATTAACCATATTATATCACAACAAACAAACCATATAGTAAACCATTCGAACCATATGATAAACCATTGTATAACGTGGATAATACATTATGTGTTATATTTCAAAAGAGCATGGAGGGAGGAGAGGCACACGGGTTTGATTATGGGACCTCTCCCCGTACAATGCAATGCTTTACCATTGGGGCACCACCCCACCGTTGCATGGTAATCGGCGCGAAATATTTTTAAGTTTGTAGAACCCGAAACTATAAAAAGAACCACGGTTTCCGACCATAATTCAGAGTTCGAAGTTCATAAAACAGAGTGCATGTTGCACAGTTTTTGAGACAAGTACAGGAATAGATACCGAGGTGCACATGCCATTAATAGGCATGTATATCGAGGCAGAATTTGTACACAAGCCATACTATTTTGTCTTATTTGCAGGTAGGTTGTCTCCTTTTGCATGCTAGAGGAGACCTCAGGAACATATAGTCAACTTTATATTCAATTTTCTCAGAATTTTGAGAGGAAAGCAGTGGTGAGGTCTATTTCTAAGTTTGATGGACAGAACTCAGAAGTGTTTCCAGAAAACTCAATTTGTAAGCTTTGAAGACCTAATAAGATCGACCTTCCCATTAGAGGCATTCAAGAGATGTAGCCTAAGAAGGGTGAACTCTATTATCAGTTCTTGTCTTCATTGTATGGTTTAAATCTCTCTTTAATTTTCTTATGTGTTGATTTAGAAGCATTTAAAAATCATCTTTTAATCCATTTTTATGAATGTTACATGCAAATTTCACATCCAAGTTTTTTGGTTAAAAAGATCCTAAAAATTTTAGATCAGGGAGCGCGTTGTAGCACAGCCCTCCCATGAATCTGGGTTTCGGTGATAAATAGTGGGTAAAGCCTCCACCCCCTAATGGAACAAGGGAGTATGTCTACACCTATATAGTGACTTCGTTGCGACTTGTACTCAGTTTGTCATCGTATAACCAATTTGGGTGGTTGAGTTTCCTGAAACCCTACCTCACCCATACATCATGATAATAAATACAATAATCATGCTAAGTAAATAATGCATCACTTGCATACCATTAATTTTTTGGAGTCCAGGTCCTCGAGGTACTCCCACCTCATAGTATCCAACTATCCCTTAGCCATTTTAACCTGTAGGTTAGTTTCCAACATACAATTGAGAATATCGTGCAAAATCCTTGACATGTATATGTATACATTTCATTATTAAGAAACAATAAGCAAATCATTTCTATGTACCATGCACCTAGTATCACATTTATCCATTTATCATATAAATTTTAACTTGGTATCCACGTACCCATCATTCAATAATTTGCATTTGAGAGGCATAATAAACACATGAATATAGATCAAAACCTGACTACATATCATAACATTAACATCACACACACATATATATCTCGGAAAAATAATAGAACCATATGTCCACAGTGTCATCAAACTGACGAATTCTCACAATAATAAGCAAGTACAACATATAATGATAGTTCATGTAGTAAGGTCAAAATGGGCCGCTACAGGCACCCCTAGTAATTTGCCTCCTTAGCCTCCCTGTATGAGCAAAGACCTGCACTCTTGACATGGATACAATAAACCTACACACTACTTACATAGTAATAAGATTTTGTAAGAAAATAGTTTGTGATGTTTTACTTGATTGGTATGTAATAATGTTGCATAGAGGGTACCTACAAATTTCCTTTGCATGTCTCAAGCATACATATCACAAAGTGTGTACTATAGAAATGCAATTAAATTTTATTACTACATGGTTCAATTTTTTATGTGTAGTTCTTTGTTGTTGCATTTGTTGGGTTGACTATTGTGGCTATATGAAGTACATATGTTGGTTGGATGAACAAACATAGAGAGGGCTGTACGCATTTTGATAGTAAACATGTAAAGTTTCTTGAGCATATGATGATTTTTATTTAAAGGGTGGAGTCATGGGTTTGCTTGTTTTGTTGGATTGATAAATACATAATTGTACTTGTTTCCATTGTTTTCTATAGGCCTTAGCACACCATTGGAAAAACAAGAATTAGGTGACTAGGTTGAGTGGTGGGATTGCATCAAGTTTTGTTTGAACAGTAAGATATGCATAGTGCATAGTATATTTTGGCATAACAGAGGCAAATATACAAAAGTGGACTTGTTCCCATTGTATCCTACAGGGCTTCGCACCTTTGGAAAAAAAACTATTAGGTGACTAGGTGGAGTCATGGGAGTCATGGGATTGCTTGTTGTGATTGGGCAACAAGATATACCTAGTGCAGTCTATTTTGGCACATAATTGGACTTCTTTCCATCATTTTATATAGGCCTTGGAACCATTGGAGAAACAACAATTAGGTGACTAGATGGAGTGGTGGGATTGCATCTTTTGTTTGCACAATAAGATATGCATAGTGCATTGTCTATTTTGGCATAATAGAGACAAAGATATAGAAGTGGAAGTGTTCCCATGGTAAGCTACAGGCATCAGCACCTTTGAAAAACAACTATTAGGTGATTAGAGTGGATTAATGGGATTGCTTGTTGTTATAACAAGATATGCATAGTGCAATATATTTTGGTATATAATTAAACTTGTTTCCATTGTTTTCTATATTCCTTGGAACCATTGGAAAAACAACAAATAAGTGATTGGGTGGAATGATGGGACTGCATATTTTGTTTTCAAAATAAGGCATGCGTAGGGCATTTTCTGTTCTAGCATAATAGAGCCACATATCTAGAAGTGGATTTTCTCCCATTATATGCTGCATGGCTTGGCACCTTTGGAAAAACAACTATTAGGTGACTGGGTGGAGTCATAGGATTGCTTGTTGTTATTGCAAAACAATATAATTGTCTATTTGGGTAGATAATTTAACTTGTTTCCATTGTTTTCTATATGCCTTGGCACCATTGGAAAAGCAACCATTAGGTGACTAGGTGGAGTGATGGGAATGCTTGTTTTGTTTGCATAGTAAGATATGCATAGTGTATTTCATGTTTTGGCATAAAAGATACATGGATACATAAGTGAACTTGTTCCCATTGCACACTACAAGCCCTGTAATCGTTGGAAAAATAACTATTAGGTGTTTGGGTGGAGTCATGGGATTGCTTGTTTTTATTGCACAACAAGATATGCATAGTGCCTTCTCTATTTTGGTACATAATTTAACTTGTCACACACCCACCTATCTATCCAATTTGTGGAAGGGAACATGGTGGCAAATCCTGGGACTTTTACATAAACTCAGCCCATACATTAGATTTTAAAGCAAAGGAATACATGTGTGCAGATGTAATTCAATTAAACATGCACAACGGAATGAAAACCTCATCCACACACATTACATGATGCCATTCAATTTAACACAACCAACAAATTAAATACATTGCAGAAGTAAAATACACTTGGAGAATATACTTATCTCAATGTAATGTTGTCCCCAACAACTAGCTATGTCGTTGTGACGTTCCTCCCAACTGTAGGTCTCTGCCCTACCTGTATTATTTCAGCACTCAGAAACCACCCCCGAGTTGGGCATGATATCTACAAGGAAATAGGGGACATCCAACTCATACACAAGCAAAACATCATTTCAGCTAAGCCAAGCCAATCCATAGTTGGGCTTATCAGGCTAATACTGAACCCTCCTCATCAGTGGATACTTGCATTCAAGCTCAAGCCAAAGCCATGGAGACCCAATTCAACCCCAACAATCTCCCACAAACACAGAAAACTCATAAACTAGGCATGGGTACACATAACAGCAAAACCCCAAGTGTTGGGTATGGATGGAAAACGTGGGCAACCCAAAAACGAAGTGAGAAATGGGGAAAACAACCCTGGAAAGGCAATATCGTTTTCGGAAAATGTTTGGGGACAACCTATAAGAAAAAATGACCTCCATTAAACCCCCAATTCGTGGTTCTCTTATCCTAGCCACTGTGCTAACCAAAAACGAGTTCCCAGCAAGCCAAAATTCCCAACAAACTTCAAAAATGCCCAGCAATCTCCCAAATGCCCAACAAGCTTCAAAAATGCCCAGCAAGCTCCCAAATGCCCAACAAGCTTCAAAAATGCCCAGCAAGCTCTAAAAACATGAGAGGGTGAAGTCTGACCATGAATAATGGCTTGGGAAGGCAATTCATGGGTTTTTACTTGCCCAAGAAGGAGAAACACATTTTTCCATGAGGGTGGCTTTCCCATACTCAAATTTGGACAGCCATACCTCCCCAATCCCCAAGGCATTAACTACTTCACCCAACTCTTGGGAGAAATGAATGATTGGGCATAAAAATCAACATGGGTAGTTGATGGTTCAGGGGTTCTCTCATTGACACTTGGCTTGACTCAATTGGCTCAAGGGTTTGAATATCCTCCTCCCAATTCCTTGCAATATCATGCCCCCATTTCTTGTTGCATTGCATAGCTAGCTGTGGGAATTTATATTAAGATGCATATTTACAATTCCCATGGTTCTCCAGCACATGGGTAGCATAATATCCAATACTTGCCTCTTCAAGATCGAGCATTCACTAGCGGGGCCTTGGCCTTGAGCTCCACGCTAGGAATCATACATAATATGCATACAATATTTACATTACAGCCCAAATATTACAAGGGTCAAAATGGGGTACGTGACAATCCCCTCCCCTTGGAATAACACCGTCCTCAGTGTTCCAATTACTCAGGAATACATATAGGCTATATACATGTCCAAAATTCACAAAATATGGCAGGCATGTCCTGCATTTCATCCTTTACTTGGGTTTTCAGAACCAAGTCCTTTGGTCTTCACAAACTGCTCCTGCTGGCTGGAACATTCTACCTCTACATGAGGACATTGTTCCAAAACAATTCCTTCCTTTTCTTTTCCTTCCAACTGGTCCACGAACTTGGAGGATTTATGGTTGCTACCCTCTTGATGTTCTCTTGTTGGGATGTCATGAAGGAAATGATTTCCTCCACATCCCCAACATTTCATTGGCGGTTGCAACCAATTGTTTCAATTTCTTCCTGTGAAATTTATCATGGAAACTCTTTGTTAGGACAAGCATAACATAAACATTAAAATTAGTCAATTATTTCCCAATTTACATGGAACATCCATGCTTCACACATGTGACTTCCAAATTTTTCATGCTTTCCCAACATACACATGATCTCTTTCATGTTCATCCTTTCACAGTGAAATAACTATTTTAGCATTCACAATTTAATTCAAGCAAATAAACACATTCTTCTTCTAGTCGTGACATGCATTCAACAATTCTTTGTTTTATAAATGCATCAGTAAAAAGGAAATAGAAGAGTAAGAGTTTCTCCCTCTTAGTCTTGTTTTATTACGGAGCTATGCCATCACTGTGGTTCCATGCTCCTTAGTCTCTTTCACTTTAATGTGAATGCTTGAATTGCCCTTTATTTTCTATGACACTAGTTAATGTCTAAGGTCTATTTAAAGCTTTTCAACTTGGGTACCCCTTCCCATTCTGCTTACAGAACCCCTAGTTGCTAGGACCCACTCATGTCCACTAGCACCATATTTTATTACCGCTCATACTTAGCTCTCTTAGGACTCTCATATGTCCATATGCATCCCTATGATGCCTTCCTGGTCTTTGCTTCCAACAATACCTACACTCAAACATTGAATCAATTCACATGTTTAGTTTATTTCATAAGGTTTTTCTCTAAACAAGAGTTTGAGAAATCATATACACACGTACATATTCATAAGAAAGAAGCTGCAAGATAGCAAAATACTTATCTGTATTGGATGTCTTCACTTTACTCCACGGGATCCTTCCTTGCTTTACAAGCCTTGGATTTCCGTGGACATAAATATGAATCTTGGGCCAGCATGTAGGCTACTCCACAATCATTCGAATAGGCAATGCTAGGCCAGTACACTGACTGGTTTTATCAATTGTTTAAGGGGTGTTGGGCAAACATACACACTGTTTCACAATCTTAAGTAGTGAATGCCTAACCAGTTACTCTCTGGATTTATCAAGAACTTTATAGCGCACAACCAGTTACTCTCCGGTTTTATCAAGGATTTCATAGTGCACAACCAGTTACTCTCTGGTTTTATCAAGGATTTCATAATGCACAATCAGTTACTCTCTGGTTTTATCAAGGATTTCATAGTGCACAACCAGAAACTCTCCAGTTTTATCAAGGATTTCATAGTGCACAACCAGTTACTCTCCAGTTTTATCAAGGATTTCATAGTGCACAACCAGTTACTTTCTGGCTTACCAAGCGTTTGTGGCTCTTTCAGGTTTTTTACTTCCTGCAATGGCCAAGGTTTCCAACAAAGAAACAACAGTGTATTAGCTTAGCGGTTAAAATATTTATACCTGAAATCTTCATTATTCCAAACAAGACATAAATCACGGGGGGTTCACTAGTGAGGCGATATCATATCACGTCCATTCATATTGGGGGTTTGAATACTCTTTAAAATATCAAAAATATATTGCCCTGTATTAAGGGGTCAAGAGGCTTTTCTAATTTGACATAATAATATAAATATTGAGGGTTATTTTATTTGGGTGTGCCGAGGAATAAACTCCAAATCATGGGATGGATTCATACCTCCAAATCATGGGCTCAATTCATACCCACCTAAAACTTAAGGACCCTCCAGTTTTATTTGATATTGCTTATGATCCTAAGTTTTGTATAAATCTGATATAGTGTACCAATGATAATATCGATGGAAGTCTCTTTGGATTATTGGTCTTAAGCAACCCTCATTTAATATCTTATTTAGGCTTGGTTTGAATTGATGTTATATTGTTTTTCATCTTTAAATTAAGAGATGCAGCTAATCGAGGGTTACAGACTTGAATAATTGTATTGTATTTTTTGTAGGCATTCAAGTAAAATATTTAACTCTTCATTTTTAGGTTGGGGTTTAGGTGGGAATTGAGATTCAATTAAACCTTGCTCCATGACAACCAAGAAAAGTGAGATCAATATTTCTTGTCTCACTAGAACCAAGAAAAGTTAGATTAATGTTTCTTGACTAATTATTTCTTTCAACTTTTTGTATTCTTCTTTAATATTTTCACATTCCGAGTTAGGAACAATTGTTAGATTGAGTTATATTTGGCACATTCATAATTGTAATTTCAATTCTTATATGCAAGGCATCCGTCTTAATATTGTATTGGAATTGACATGAACATAGGTGAACATATAAATCCTTATTTACATACCCTATGTGTTATCGTTACCATGAAATGGTATCATATAAGTTTCACAATCTGTGCATCTTTATAACTATTGCATGCTTGAAACCTAACAATGGGGATTTTTCCCTCTCTTGTAAAGATTAAAAATTAGATATAACCCAAGAAAAGGTAACTAAATGTTGTTAAATCCCTTGATTGTAAGAATAAATGTAGAGGAAGTGGAGGCAATTCATTGGATCTTGTGAATGACCCAAATCTAAGCTGTGAACATGATCATGTGGTGTTATTGAAAAGTAAAAAGAATTTTTCTATGTTTATTTGGGTTCAAACATCAATTATGTTTGTTTTGATAGGAAGGTAGGGGAGTCCATCCACGAAAGGGTTTCAATTTTTCATTTTTATGGAGTTTAATTTAATAAGCTTATAGAAAACACGATCTCTCTATGGCTATATTTGTATTTACATATATAAAATTGGTATATTGGAAGGTTGTGGTGTGAAACATCTACAATTCTCATCTTTTCTAAGCATTTTACTAACAATTGGACTATCAGTATTTTACATTCTTTGTTATGTTGGTCTTTTGACTAGGTTTCCTTTTATGCATTTTTCCTTCCCCAATACTATTTCATTGGGTCTTCCACTATCCAATGCTACAAATTGATCAATTGCCCCTGTAATCCTAGTGGGATCATTATTAGCATTATACTATTATTTTGTTTAGCATCTCGTTTGCTTATACTAATATGTGTTAGGGATCCTGTTTGTTACAACTTAATAATATGATATAAAGGGGGTGTTAAAAATAGGTTGATAAAAATGGATACCTACAATATTTGGTGAAACTAGGGGTTTTCTTAATTGGAAAGGTATATTGGGAGGGGGGTTCAACAATAAAAATTTAGGACGCATTTTCCAATATTTAGTGAAATTAGAGATATTCTTTAATATCATGTGAACGATCGTGCTATGTAACAAGTTCACTATGTGAACCCCCCGTGACATAAATGAAAACGAATACTTATTTGTATTGTGTGTTTCCCTTCTGGTCCATAGGATCCTGCTTCGCATTGCAAGCCTTGGGATTGCCTATGGACTTTGATGTAGTTAATGCTTCACCAGTACACCTTCACGCTGACTGGATTTACCAAGCATTTGGTGGTGCCCAACCAGTCCCATACCTGGTTGGCCCTCTCCAATGCCGAGCCAGCACATTCGTTTGGGTCATCGACCAATGGAAGGAAACTGCGCCACCTGACCATTATAGGTCAAGGATCTACTATGGATCCATAGGCATCTCAAGGTTTTCATTCAGTCTTCGGCGCCCGCCCTCCCAATGCTAACCCAATAGATATTTTATGCCTTCACCAATGCCACCACCCCTTCTTACACCATAACCCTTCACACACACATCAATTCTTCATTCATACAAGAACGCCACTCCTTCTATTGTGCAACTCGATGGTTCCTTTTTGGAACTTTATATGTGACTTTCTTGACTGTAGGTTAACATGACCCCACTCACACAAGGGTGATACCTATTCTTATTACATAGCTCTTCGGGCCTGTCCATCCCTTCTGGTAATATTTCGTGTGAGCATAGAAAGGTTTCCAATTCCTATATAGCCCTTTTGCACACCCTTCTTCACTTTGCCTCTTAATGTGCAGTATCAATCTGCATCTATGTAGGTTGATAACACAAGAAGGATAAGCAAGCTCATCAGTATTGTTGTTCAAAATCTTAACGACATTTCATATCATTCACTATCAAGTATTGAAACACCAGGAATGCGTCCATTCTCTTAGGGTGTAGTCAATATTGAAAACCCTATCATGACCCAGCACCAGAAAAGGTGTGCACCCCCTTTCCGATGTGCACCATGTAGGCCCTAATCATACTCAAGCAGTCTGCAATGATATAAATAAGATAGAGCATGCTCTACATATTAACCCTAATAATTTAGACATGCATGTTCTTGTCTACGGTCACAGAATACTCATTCATTTTGCAGATGTGTCTCACATGCCTTCTGGGCATAGCTTTACCATCTCACTTTCATGGTTTACCAACATGCGATTTGGATGAGACATTATCAATGGTGTTTCACCCGAAAACCATTTCCAAAGCATGGGGTCTTTCCCATCTAGTTTGGCTTCTGCAGGCCATCACAAATGGTCTTCCTGCAATGTGTCATCCTAACACACTTTATCAAATAGCCAAGCAGTCAGCAACATTTAGAAATAATCATTCATTGGCATTAATAATTAAATTCAAGTATGAATTTGCAATTCTGTCCCCTGCAGAATCGATTTGCTTAGCCATGAGTCTGTTCTCATATCGTTTGGCTCTTGTAAGTGGTATCACTCTTCCCATTATTGTTTCACCCTTGGTACCATACATGAACATCCACCTACAACATGTCCTCTTGACACAATTCTATATAAGCCAAACAGTCATTAGCAATTATAAGCAAATTCTCAAATCTGAAATTTGTAAATCTGTTTTCCTACAGAAATTAAATTTGCAACCATGAGACTATTCTCATAGACTTAAACCAGACAATTTTCAGATTTGTTTCATGCATAAATTACAACCATGAGAACCTTATCATAACCTTTGGCTTCTGCACATGGTAGATCTCGATCCTTACTATGGACTTATCCTCGTTTCCATACGCAGGACTTTTCTTCCTGGGAACTGAACTTCAGACAGCCAAACATGTTGTGAGTATCTATGCATATAATCCTTTCATTGTCACCACAATCACTGAAGTGATCTTAGAATTATAACACTCAATAATTCAAACACCTTCAGCTGTTTAACATTTGAAATGCAATGAAATATATGTATATATCTACATATGCATCGTTATCATAATGAAATTGCAAGACACAATCACGTCATTTATGCAATTTAAACGAAGCTTTAGATACTCATTACTTCGTATCCATACAAATCCGTCCTTTCAACGGGGCACTCTTGGTAGCCCATCAACATGTCTACCTTCTTCATGCAATCTTTCTCCTGCATTCATAGCAACTCATGAAATTCTCTTAGTATTGACAATACCATTTCATCTATTATCTAGTGGTAATGAAACATACACCACAATCATGCATTCACACAATGCATCTCAACATGTGCACCTATACATATGCATACACTTTACATCACTCACATAATCTTTTAGTGTACAATCACTCAATGTATAACCACAAGATTGTACTTAATATTTTTAATGCACATCCCCTCAATGCAACCTTGCATTAATTTAGGAATATTATGCATTCAAAAATATTATGGCCTAACCATGTCTTCCCCACATAGCATGCACTACCATGATAGGATCATAAGTCCTCACTTTCTTTGGTTATTTAAACTTATAATCCAGCATACACAAATGGCATGTTATAATTTCATATGAATGCATTGAGGTTTCTAAAAAAACTATAGGGTGTAAGGCTCACTGCCTTCACTTACCCACACCTCACCATACTTAGTAGGTTGACATTCACATTCAGGCACTCAATACCACATGCAAACCAAATCAACATAGTTTAATCATAGTTTAAGGGATTTTACCAAATCCTCTTTCAGCATCCATGCACTTTAAGCACAAATAACCATTGCCTGCATAGTTGTCATTAACATTGCTTGATGTTACCTGATGAGTTGGCCTCTTACCAAGGCTACACGGTCCTTTTGCCAACATCATGATCACAGGTTTGTTGCACCATCCTTTCCTCATAAGGTTGTTGGTCATATGCAACAATCAGCACCCACATCTTCAGCCATGTTTTGGTTGTATTTGATCCTACAACCAATGTGAACACAGCTACTTATTAGTAGCCACAATGATTATCTCAAGTGCCTCATTGCATATGTAAAACCTCACTATTTTACCAAGATGCAATATCATATATGCATAAACATTTTCACATGCATTGTGCAATGGAAATTAGTATTCCAACTAATGCATATTCACTTCATCAATCTAATTTTCTTGCGTTTTCAATCCTGCTTTTATGGTCTGATTCACACAACCATTATCAACAACATTAAATACCATTAATGAGCTATTTCATGGGTAACTTCACTATTTTATCAATATGAAACATCATGCTCATGCATAAGCAATTCACATGCATTATGGAATGACTCTCTAATCATGCCCACTAATTCATATGCATTATTCTCTTGTATTTCCAGTATTCCTATGCCATAATTTCCAGTATATAAATACAATAGCAAGAGAGGAGTTAATAAATTCTTCCCAATTCCTCATTCTGACATGGAGTTCCTCATCCACATCATAGCTAATCCTTTACTTGGCTTCGCTACCAAGCATACAAGCAATCATTAGCTATGATATTATCATGAATTAGCAATTCAATATATATATACGTGTATAACATTCATTTTTGCTATTTTCCAAACATGTAATTCTTATGCTATAACCAGAAATAGTTCAAGGTGAGGAATTTCCCTTTCATTCTCCATAATGGATATTACAACCCATTACTCTTGCTGAGAATTCCACCACCCTTTATGCAATCTGTGCTCCTCATCCCAAGAGTGCATTTAACACTTTCAACGACTGTCTCTGGAGGACGATGGGGGTCAAGGGGGCTTGCCCCCTTGTGGCTTCCCTGCGCTACTACAGGGCGGGATGACGGCAGCGCCCTCATTTTTTTTGGGGGGGGGGGCACTTGGAAATCTCACTGAGAAACTGCAGAAAAAGCCCCTGTTTCGGTGGAATTATTGATTTTCTTCCGACCATTGTGGACGAACTCGCTGATTTTTTCCGCCGTGCGGATGAGTTCACCGAGTTTCTCTGCCAAAAACTCATCTTTTCCCCCTTTCGACAACTTCAGCACCATTCGTCAATTCTTTCCGCCGCTTAGGCGGAAACTCACCAATTCTTTCCGTCGTTGCGGACGAACTTGCTGAGTTCTTCCGGCACTACCGGGAAACTCTCCCATTCTCCTCCGGCACTGCGAAACAACTTGCCAATTCCTTCTGACGCTGTGGCGCAGACTTGCTGATCCCTTCCACTGTTGCGGAGCAAGTCATCCATATTTTCTGAAACTTCCTTCTTGATGGCAAAAAATACTTAGAAAATTTCTCGAAAATTTTCTTTCTTCCCTTCGTCAGCGCAACTCAACTAACTTTGCCAGCTCATTTGGCTCCGCTCCGCCAACTTTGCCATCCTCCTCCGACATTGCGAATGAATTTGCCGAGTTCTTTTGGCGTTGCGGCAGAGACTCACCAAATCCTTCCACGAATTTCGACCAACTCACCAGTTTTTTGCTGCCGTTTCAGACTTGGACAAAATTTTTCGGGTGATCCGTTGTGGAGAAATTTCGCCAAGTCTTTCTGTAGTTTCGGCGAACTTCATCGTCCTCTTCCGACCCATTGCGGATGAACTCACAAAGTTTCGCCGCCGCTGTGGACAGACTCGCCAAAATTTTCCCCGTTTCGACAAATAATCGCAAGTTCCTTCCGCCTTGCGAATGAACTTGCCGAGTCTCACCGCTGATATAGACTTAGCAGAAAGCTAAAAATAATTAGAAAAATTTCAAAATTTCAAATTTTTCTGAATTTTCTTAAGGATTAGTTTGAGCAGGAAGCTTAATTACCTCTGCCACTATGATAGGCAGCCCATGAAGGCCCAATGCTGCAAATAGCGGCTCTGATACCATTCTATCACACACCCACCTATCTGTCCAATTCGTGGAAGGGATCATGGTGGCAAATTCTGGGGCTTTTACATAAACTCGGCCCATATATCAGATTTTAAAGCAAAGGAATACATGTGTGCAGATGTAATTCAATTAAACATGCACAATAGAATGAAAACCGCATCCACACACATTACATGATGCCATTCAATTTAACATAGCCAACAAATTAAATACATTGCAGAAGTAAAATACACATGGAGAATATACTTATCTCAATGTAATGTTGTCCCCAACAACTAGTTATGTCGCTGCAACGTTCCTCCCAACCGTAGGTCTCTGCCTAGCCTGTATTATTTCAGCACTCAGAGACCACCCCCGAGATGGGCATGATATCTACAAGGAAAGAGGGGACATCCAACTCATACACAACCAAAACATCATTTCAGATAAGCCAAGCCAGTCCATAGCTGGGTTTATCAGGCTAATACTGAACCCTCCTCATCACTAGATACTTGCATTCAAGCTCAAGCCAAAGCCATGGAGACCCAATTCAACCCCAACAATCTCCCATACACACAGAAAACTCATAAAATGGGCATGGGTACACATAACAGCAAAACCCCAAGTGTTGGGTATGGATGGAAAACATGGGCAACCCAAAAACGAAGTGAGAAATGGGGAAAACAACCCTGGAAAGGAAATTTCATTTTCAGAAAACGTTTGGGGACAACCCAGGAGCAAAAACGACCTCCATTAAACCCCCAATTCATGGTTCTCTTCTCCCAGCCACTGTGCTAACCAAAAACGAGTTCCCAGCAAGCCAAAAATGCCCAACAAGCTCCAAAAATGCCCAGCAAGCTTCAAAAATGCCCAGCAAGCTCCCAAATGCCCAACAAGCTTAAAAAATGCCCAACAAGCTCTCAAATGCCCAACAAGCTCTAAAAACGTGAGAGGGTGAAGTCTAACCATGAATAATGGCTTGGGAAGGAAATTCGTGGGTGTTTTCTTGCCCAAGAAGGAGAAACACGTTTTTCCATGAGGGTGGCTTGCCCATACTCGAATTTGGACAGCCATACCTTCCCAATCCCCAAGGAATTAACTACTTCACCCAACTCTTGGGAGAAATGAATGATTGGGCATAAAAATCAACATGGGTAGTTGATGTTTCATGGGTTCTCTCATTGACACTTGTCTTGACTCAATTGGCTCAAGGGTTTGAATATCCTCCTTCCAATTCCTTGCAATATCATGCCCCCATTTCTTGTTGCATTGCATAGCTAGTTGTGGGCATTTATATTAAGATGCATATTTACAATTCCCATGGTTCTCTAGCACATGGGTAGCATAATATCCAATACTTGTCTCTTCAAGATCAAGCATTCACTAGCGGGGCCTTGTCCTTGAGCTCCATGCTAGGAATCATACATAATATGCATACAATATTTACATTACAGCCCAAATATTACAAGGGTCAAAATGGGGTACGTGAGATAACTTGTTTCCAATGTTTGTTATATGCCTTGGAACCATTAGGAAAACAACTATTAGGTGAATGGGTGGAGTTATGGGAATGCTTGTTTTGTTTGCACACTAAGATATGCATAGTGGATTTTATATTTTGGCACAATAGAGCCACATATATAGAAGTGGACTTGTTCCCATTGGAAAAACAACCATTAGGTGAATGGTTGGAGCCATTGGATTGCTTGTTTTGTTTGCACAAGAAGATATGCATAGTGTAATGTCTATTTTGTCCTAATAGATCCATGGCGGCATGAGTAGACTAGTTCCCATTATCTAGTAATGGACTTGGAAACATTGGTGGAAAATCCATGGGATTCATCTATTGAACAAAAGAGAACGATTGAAACATGGACAGTTAAACATATAATGAAATAACAATAGTTTTAGAGGTTAGCTATAGTGAAACATATATAGTTAACATGAATCTACTTTGTAACCTTACTTGAATCCTATAGACATTAGCAATAGGGTTGGTCGCCGAACCAAGGTCAAAACAACATGATGGTTTACCAGAGGTGGTCAATAAAGATATTAGCAGGCTTAATTTCATTGACAGTGTTGTTGAGCAATTCAAATTTCTGGAAAGTAAAAAGGAAAAAAGTATGGTGTTTGATGCTCTTATATATATTTTTGTTGTTGGGTTTGATTGGTGTATGGTATTTGCATGGATTGCATAAAAAAAATTTGAATGAGTGCACTAGATTGATTTTGGTCTGATCCAATGGTTGGGAATCTATCTTTGTTGATACTTTTGCTTTCAATCAGTTTAATGGATGATTTGATGAGTTTGATGGGAATGTTTCTTTGTTGATCTATGTGATTTCAATCAGTTTAATGGATGATTTGATTATTTTAATGGAAATATGTCTTTTGTTGATCATTGTGCTCATTCAGTTTAATGGATGCCTTGATGAATTTAATGGAATACTTGATGAATTTAATGGGTTGGGTGTCATTAATTTAATTGGGTGGGTTTAGTTGTTGAATATCCCTACATTTGAATCTAACCACTATAAATCCTATAAATGTGTGGGTGAGGACGTGTGATAGGATATCTTGGCACTGCTAGTTGTGTGAGTCTGCGCCAAAGCTTATTCAATGGGGTTGAGTAGAGAGACGATGAGTACATGTGATATGGGAATTGTATGGTCTTTTAATGATTGAGTTGATATATTGGTCGAAGAACATTGGGATGTCAAGGACATGACTATTTTTAAGGTTGTTATGTCAGTTATGAACATACATATTTAAACAAGATATTTTATGGATTAATGTGGGCCCAATCATCAAATGGGTCAATTTTGAATTTTTTGGATTAATATATGAATATTTATATATGTCATTTTATTTAGCAATTGGGTGTTTGATGTGACCATTTCTATCACAATTACTGGTCCTTTATCACGTATGTGAATCCCTCCTCTGAATATGATGACAAGTGAAATTGTGTTTTCTCTTGCTACTACGGAGTAATCAATGGAGCCTAGAATGCAATGTTGAAATTTTAGACCCAAGCATGTAATCGACCATAATTAAATCTTCAAGTTGTTTTGAATATTATATGGAATTTAATCAGTTTGTCAAAACAAGTGTAAGGCAAGTTTCAAAGGAATTTATAAAATTTGTTTGATAGGTCCTTTCAATTGCAATCAAATATATTGGATCTTCATAATCCAAAGTATAAAGGCACATGAAATAACAAAATTTGGGAACAATGGATATTATAATTCATTTATTGTACGGGAATTTAAAGATGGCATAATTTATGTATTTGTAGTTTTTCTTAGTGAACGAACATATCATACAAGAAGTCTACGTTGATTGCTTTCCCAAGTTTTTAACAGACATAGAAAGGAGATAATACTTATATCAATTTTTTCATGTGTTTCATTTCAAAGTGGTAAGGCATGTATGAGCATATATATGCCTCCACGTATTCTAGCCTCATCAATCAATAAGAGTGTCTATAAAGTTACAACGGTCTTAGTGTTCTCAAATGGTATTGAAAGTAGGGTGTTTACTAAACTAAAGGATATCAAAGTTTTGTTGAGAACATGATTAGTGTTACTATTCAAGTCAATATAGAAACATGTTGAACAAATATAAGTCATCAACTTTTGATGATACTAATCATGGGAAAATAAAAACCTATGAAACAATTACTATATGGGTGGGTAAAATACGCACTAGAGAAAAACAATTTTATATCTCGAAACTCTTACAATATGCTAAGCAATTAGTTTGTAGAGATGATGGAAATAAAGGTTGTATCATGAAAAGTGCATGGTATTATGAACCGAATGAGGAATTTGATGCTTCATAGATGAGGTGAAAATGATTGATTATTGTGCTAAACATGGTCATAAATTGAATTTTCCTAGTGCAATTGTGTTCATTCTCTTGGAACAAGAAGTACGAGGGGAATTTACCACTCTCATCTCACACAAGCTATCATCCTAAATAATTGATTAGACTAGTAGATTGGTTTAAGAACTCCTTAATATTGATGGCAAGGTTCTTATCCTTATCAACTTTCATTACCCATCAAGGTAAAGCAAATACTAGCCTTATGTGAATGGCTAAATGAGTATCTAATGAAGGTTGACTAGCTCTCGAGTTGAGAATTTAATAATGTGGAGTCCCAGGATGAAAAAATTGGGGTTAATATGGTCCAAATACCCCAACAAGAATGTATGACATACAATGTCTGTAAGGCTCAATATTAACCTCTATGACCCACACAACTATTAAAAATCAAACTCATATGAGATGTGAATCACTAGGTCTAAAATTAGGGTAAAGTTTAAGAAAGTTATTGAAGTGGTATGAAAGAGGCACGCTTTCATATTAGAACACTTTATTATTTTATTGTGGTGGTATAAAATATATATAAGTGATGGAGGAATTCATTATCCTTTACCAGAAACCAATGGTGTTTTGTTAAAAATGGAGAGAGGTCCAGTTGTGACTATCAAAGTCTTCATACTTTCTTAATATCTCCCACTTGCAACGCAAAACTAGTGTTTGAATCATTATGTGGTTGTATTGAATAGTGAATTATGCCATAGGATTAAGTACTATAACTTTCTCATAATGGTTTTCCCATTGGGCATAGTGTAGATGGTGATTGGGCATATTGTCAAGGTGCTCCTTATGTAAAGTCACCAATTTGAAACGTCGTGGGTACGATCCTATAAAACATGTTTCATGTAATGGTTTTATCAACATCTTGCTCCTATTATTCACTCGAATCATAAAGTGAATACAAAGTAATTTGAATACGTCTCTTAGTGAAATCAATTCACTTCCTATGATTAATCCCTACAATTGAGAGTGGTTAAGCTTAAATATTTCTTGAAGGTGGATGAGATTCAATAAACTTGGAGTCCAAAATTCACTCTCACATGCACAAGTAAAACTATAGCATACCCACTCAGGCCTTTCTCAAAGCACTTGTTGTTAAGAAGTTTTATTATGAAAGAATTGGAACCTTGAATTAATGGTTGAATGCATTGCTTGGAAGGATGACTAACTGAAATATGATCAATGAGGGCTTGTCAAGAACTATTGTATTAGTTTTTTATATCAAGGAATCACAAATGTTCCCATATTATAGATATGCATTGATCTTGTCCCTTGACAATTTTCCCTAGAACAAGAAAGAATTTGTGACTAGGATATATATTAGAGTTGATGATAAGCCTCTAGTTGCAATGATACATCCAACTACTTGAACTAGATATGGGGCCAATTAATTCAAGAAGTATAAAGTGATGAGGGTACTAGATATTGGCTAAGAAATTTTCCCCAAACCATGCATAACAACATCACACTAATTTCCTTCATACCTTGGAGAAACATGTGAAACATCCATCTCAATAATAATTGTTGGTTTCATGGATATCTTAGGTATTCTATGAGAAAATTCCATAGCTAACAAAGAGTTAATGCCACCAAAATTTGCACTTATTTTCAAAAACACATTTGTTAATTATTTATCATTGACCTTCTTCACATTTAAAGGGAGAATACTACTAATCAATGATCCCCAAGTTGGACATGAACTTCCTCTTCGAAGCTCAATAATGATTAATGTTCTTTGTCTTTGGTAATATGCATAGAATAAATCGAGGTGTCCTTCGAATTCTAGACTTCATATGATTTAGCATCCTTTCTACCTTATCAACATGGTTTCTATTTATTTTCAAGACCACATTTTCCCAATGTTGATCATCAAACTTCTACCCATTTAATTTCAAGCGGCATGTTAGAGAAACTAACCTTCTACCTAGCCACCTAAACCTTGACCTGATGAAACTTGTAGGAAAAACCCCATACAAATTGACCACCCGAGTCCACTATGAATTGGATTCCTATAATTGCAGGCACATTCCATGATTTGAGGAAATATTCCCTTATTTTAGGAGTGGTTGAGCCTATAATTGGTTGAGGACTATAGGTTCTCCATTAATATCGATCCCAATGGATCCTAACTAGCCCTAACAAACCCTAAGCTCACCAATTGAGTGATATAGGGATTTGCATGACATACAACGAGTTGCTTGATACATTGATTAATGACCCCCAAGTAAGACATGGAATTTCTCTTCCAAGGCCCATATGAACATGAGGTGGCATTGGAAGTCTATACTTCCTTTGACTTGGAATTATTTCCACCTTATTATCAAGGTCTGTATTTGTATCTTGTGAGGTATCATCTAAAAATACAAGAATATCATCCATTACCAATCCTAGAGATGGGACTAATTGTGTGAGACTCAAATCTATATTAATACAAGAAATTGATAGACATGAGGATACTATATATTGGATGATATTTTTCCCGATACTATACATAAATACTTTTCACTGATTTCCTTCAATCCTTGGAGAACTATGTGAAAGATCCATCCCAATAATAAATGTTGGTTTCATGGATATCTTAGGTATCCTATGGAAAAATTCCATAGCTAACATATAGTTGAGGCCACGAACCTTTGCATTTATTTTCAAAGCCACATTTGTTAAATATTGAACGTTAATCTTCTTCCCATTTAAAGGGAAAATACATTGATTAAACACCCCCAAGTCAAACATGAGATTCCTCTTCTAAGACCCATAAATATCATGTTGGATACTCCTATGGGATGACCCAGGTTTGACAAAGATATTCTAGACCCAAAAAACCCCTTTCACTGGCCCTTTTGGCATCAACCTGCGAACAGGTTCAAGTCTCACCCGAAGCGAAGATGGGGGGCTACATAATCAGGTTTCTACAACCATGGAAATGGGCATATGTGGTAAAATACCTCTTAGTTGTGAAATTTAGTTCACACCAAGATCTTATCAATAAATTACAACTATCACAAGTAATTCTCACACAACTAGTCAAGAACACTAAAAAACAGTCAAGTATGATGCAAAAAGAGTTACTCTCATGAATAATAATACATCAGCCAAACTTGGGAAAGTAATAGGATATAAATATATAGAATTACATCAGATAATTGAATGCATAAGGATTCCATTCAAATCCTCGCAAAATCAGGCTTACTAAAAATATGCAAAACCCCCTAGGTGGTAAGTGTGCTTTCCAAGTTACCTCCAAGGCTCACAAATTTATGATTTAGTGATCAGATAGTGATGTATGATGGAAAATCATGCTAAATCCATAATTTGGAAGGAAGAAACATCATGGAGGATGAGTTGGCCAAAAAACAGTAAAACTAGTCAACTAGCCTTTCACCTTTCACCAAAAAGTGGTAAAAGGCAGTAAAAGTAGTAAGGCACCTTTCTATTTGAGGATAGTATAAGATCAACCAGAATCAAAGAAAATATTATCCTGAATCTTCATAAATGAGCCCAAGTGACTCTAGGAATCTTGTGGTCCACACAATGTCTAATTTAGTCAACTACATAGTCTAACACCTAGGAATTAATAAAAAATGATCAATAATGCTATCCTAAGGTATTAAGTTACATGGATGGGTTTAAATATTCCAACACCCCCCCATAATCCTGACTTTATGTGCTAAAAATCAAAAATAAAATAGGGCCCAACAACTAGGCATGGTCACCCTGTAACATACTGCCTTGTCCATGAAACAAGGAAAGAAGGAAAACCTCATGGGGAAAAACCTCCCCTCTAAAATGTACATAATCAAAATTGAAAGGTTTTTTATCAATCCTTCACCCCACCACATGCTCAACCATCCCAAGCAATGATCTCAGATAGTTGAAAGTCTTCTTAGTAAAAGATTTAGTGAAGATGTCTGCAGTTTGCTCGCCTGTTGGGCAATACTACAAATCAATGATCTATTCATGCACTAAACTCCTAGTGTAGTGCATATGGATCTCAATATGCTTGGTCCTCTGTCTATGTATTGGATCACTTGAGACCCTTATAGCACTCTGATTGTCACAAAAGATGACAATGGGAATACTAAAGGAAATCTCAAACTCTGAAAGAATACCTTGCAACCACACACACTGAGTAGCAGCATTCACTACTCCTATGTACTCGATCTCTGTTGAAGATAGTGAAATTACACTCTGTTTCTAGCTATACCAAGAAACGGGACCACATCCAAGCATGAAAACAAATCTAGATGTGGATTTTCTGTCAAGGCTATCACCAGCCCAATTTGAGTCAGTAAATCCAAGAAGATCTAGGCTAGAATTTGCAGCATAGTGAATCCTAACAAACTTGGTGCCTTGCACATAATGAAAGATTCTTTTGCAGCCCTCCAATGAAGCTCATGGGGCTGCTCCATGTATCTTGAGGCCACACTCACTGCATATGCAAGATCAGGTCGAGTATGAGTCAAGTATAACAAGTTGCCAATAAGCTGCTTATATAAGGTGATGTCCACCAACGGTGTAAAATCTGCTTCTTCAAGTCTAACTCCTGAAAGGAAGGGAGTCTTTGAAGGTTTGCAATCAACCATATTGAACTTCTTTAGTAGGTCAGATGCATATTTGGACTGAGATACCTTAGTTCCATTCTCAGTTTGAGAAATCTCAAGCCCCAAAAATTGCTTAAGAATTCCCAAGTCAATCATGGAAAAATCTCGATGCAAAGCAGTCTTTAATGAAGCAATTTGATCACTACAACTACCTGTGATTAGTAGGTCATCAACATATAACACAATAATTAGAATTGAGACATCAATCAGCTTCATGTAAACATTTGGATCAGATTTGCATCTAGCAAAAGATTGTGACAAGAGAAAGTTGTCCATTTTGGCATAGCAAGCCCTGGGGGATTTCTTCGGCCCATATAAGGACATCCTCAACCTGCACACATAGCTAGGATCAGATTTATATCCTTATGGCTGTTGCATATAAATATATTCCTCAATATCTCCATGAAGGAAGGCACTTTTGACATCCATGTGATGTACTTCCCAGTGCTTGGCAGCATAAATTGCTAGAACTAGTCTTATCGAATCCTTCTGTGCAACTGGTGCAAAATTCACATTGTAGTCAAAGACATGGACTTGGGAGAAGCGCTTTTCCACCATCCTATACTTATATATCATTGTTGCATCATCAACTACACACTTAGTCTTGAAGATCCACTTACACCTTACCAATTTTTTGCCTTAGGGGAGCTTGACTGGCTCCTATGTTTCATTCTTTTGCAGTGAATGAAAATGCTCATCCATAGCATCCTGCCATATTGGGTCATGTGAGTCTTCCTCATATGTCTGAGGATCATAATCCACCATCAAATAACTTTTCTCAGATAAGTAAGGATCATTCACATTGAGAGCATTCTCAAATTGTGATCTAGTCCTCCTAGTATCCTGAGGATTTCCCACTAGTTCATCAGCTGCTTGAAGAGTATTAACAACCCACTTTGGCCTTTTTGGTGAACTAGGATCTGTAATAAAATGGTCTTCATAATCAGAAAATTCAGAAGGAACTTCACTTACATCTCCAGGTGGTGGTGTGGCGGGTTCTCCAATTTCAACATTCTGTGAGGGTTCTTCTTCAAATTGAACACTTCTCTCAATGAAATATTTTTGAGAGGACATGTTTAGCACTTTGTATTCCTTGGAGTCTTCTGAATAGCCAAAACAATACATGGTCAGATTTGGGGTTGCATAGCCCTCCTCTTCTCAAGTGGAATTCTAGCCCAAGCCTTAGAGCCAAAAATCCTGAAATGAGAAATATCAAGTTTTTTCCCAATCCAAGCCTCAAAAAGAGTGATTCTTTTTAGTTCTTTGTGAGGCACTCTATTTTGTATGTATGTGGCACAATTTATTGCCTCATCCCAAAGCCTTAGAGATAAAGACTTTTCCTCAAGCATGCATGTGGCCATCTCCTTCAAAGATCTGTTCTTCCTCTCAGAAGCACCATTCTATTGAGGTGTGTAGGGAACAGTTTGTTGCATCTGTATGCTTGAAGAGGCACAAAATTGTTGAAACTCAGAGTTTATGTATTCCCCACCATTATCAGATCTAAGGGTCTTAATATGTCTACCAGACTGGTTCTCAACTGAGACTTTGAAAATCTTGAACCGACTAAACACTTCTGAATTTAACTTGATTAAAAAGATCCAACAGTACCTGGTAAAGTCATCGATGAAGGTAATGATGTATTTGTCATGGTTCAAAGACTCATGGGGGAATGGACCTGATATGTCACTATGAATAAGCTCTAGGGGTGCTGAGTTTCACTCAGTTTTGGATCTTTCAAACTTATGCTCTGGGTGCTTTCCTAGAACGCAGCTTTGACAGACACCTTTAGAAAACTTGATATTGGGAAGCCCTATGACCATCTCTTTCTCATGGAGTTGGGAAAGATATTTGTAGTTTAGGTGACCAAATATTTCATGCCATAATTTTCTTGAATCATTGGCATGTGTAAGTAGAGCATAAGGTGAGGGGAATGGCACAAAATGAGAGAATCTATAGATTTTTTAGGTATGGTCATCGGAACCTAAGGAAACAATTCGGCCTGTTGACATTTCACATATTTCAACACCATTAGGTGTGAAGATCACCTTTTTTCCTATGTGAGTCATCTAGTATACTGAAAAAAGGTTAGCAGCAAGTCCTCGGAAAATACAATACATTAGTGAATGAGCCAAAATCTAGGTCAATGTTTCCTTTACCTTTGCTTGAAGTTTCATAATCATTACTCAACACAATGGTTGGACCAATAGAAGAATCAAGATATGATAAGCTCTCTCTTGTAGACACCATGTGCCTTGAAGTTCCAGAATCAATGATGAATCAGGTAGGATTTGATGTGATTTCCATCACTGCATACACTCGCTCCTTATCTTCATAATTTTTTCCTCCATCCTTCCTTCTTGTGCTCTGAGGAAGAGGAATATTTGCTTTCTCCAGGAGTTGAGCCATTTGATCAATGGTCTTCTTCATGCGGGAGATTTCAAGATGAAATCGCCTGTTGCAATAGTTATGCTTTGCCTTCTCATTCTTCTTATTTGGATTCCTCTTGAAGTTTGAGGAATCTTCATGGACTTTCTGTTTGTCCTTCTTCTGATCAATGGGTTTCTTGAAATTTCCCTTCTTCTTCTCTTTCGAACTCCTTGAATCTCCAGCAGTCAAACAGTGATATTTTGATGGCTCTCATCAAGACCGACTTGTCTTGTTCTTGTGTAAGATATTCCATGAATTTTGAGACTGCAGGACTCTTCCAGTTTCGAACTTCCTTCCTTGTGGCATTGAAGGTCAAAACAAAGACTGAATGATCTGGGCAAGATCAATTTCTCATCCGTTTTATCAATTCCACATTGCTTCATTATTTTATCAATTCCACATTGCTTCCATTGTCCAATTTTCGTTGCTTGAACAATAGTATTGTTGTTAAAATTCCAACGATCATTCCTTGGAGCTTCTTCCATCTTCCCATACTTCAACATCGGTGGGTCAAGAATTTGACCATCTAAACGTACCAAGTATTTATCAAAATTCATAATGCATGCCTTTAATAATGGGTTAGAATTGTAATTATTGACATCCATTACCTTCCGTAACACTTTCATTCATTCATCAAGATTTTTTCTAAATTTCTTCACGAGTGATGTGTGTTGTTGAGTAGAAATAGACTTAGTATATCTTTATCCTAGGAGGATTTTGCAAACCTTTACTGAAAGATAATTGGGTCATTTTTTCTCACTACATCCAACCATAAAGGTTGCTTAAAATATGCAATGGAGTTTGTTTCGTATTTACAAAATAAGAATGCACCATCAGATCCATTAGTTTAAGAAAATATTCTTGGTTTCCTTAGTTTCTTACTTTTTTGAATTGTTTTTTGTCAACCTTCTATGTGTTGGATTGATAAAATCCTGGGCTCATTAGTGGATCTATCTTTGTGTGTGGAAGAAGTCATCATACTTTCACATGACGAAAAGGTAGAACCAAGGATTTGACTAATACTACTTATGTTTGGTTGGTGTTAACTTGGGTGTTTTTAAGATGAGAACTTACCTATATGTGGTTTATTCTCTTCTCAATGTGTTTGATTAATCTTGTTCACTTGATGTTGGGTTATTCTATGTGATACACATGGGTTCATTTTTATCTTTGTTATGGAATTATAATTTCTTCTATGCATCCCTAAGCAAATCCTATCTCATGTATTATTCAAAGTTTATATCAAGATTTAAAAGCTCAATCTTGCATGAAGATCAAAGTTTCATCTTTACCAAGGTTGTGATGAGAAAAAAATAATTCTTTTTTAACTAGTGTGCATTCTTCAGACATTTTCCAAATTTGCATGCAATGGTTGTGAGTTTGCTTGTGGTGATATTTATATCATAGTTGCAAAGTGAAGAACAATGAGGGAAACAAGGATAAGAAGAAGATAGGAACTAACAAGCCTTAGTAAAATTTGAATGTGGGGCCCTAAGTTGGTCAACTTGGGGAGCTAATGAGGCCATAAGATGTATATATCTATTATTGCTAGCAAGACCTCAAATTTAATCTTTTTTCTATGTTCTTTCATGTAAGGAGATATGAAGTTTTATTATGGAATTTATGTATTTTTATATCCCTCTATATATCTACTAGTGACTAGGTTTTTCTTATGGTAATTTCTTTCAAAACTCACCTTTTTGTGTTTATAGGAGCTTCATCTGTTTATAGGAGCTTCATCATATTCCATTAAGCTCCATAGCTCAATGGAGATATTTTCTCGATCAAGATCCATAGTTTGATTAAACTATTTGTTAAATGATAGGAACTGTCTATCCCATTACTGGAGCTAATTCAAAATTCATGCAAAATTCTTGATTTAAATTTTTTAAGGGCTTCATTGAGTTCTTGCATAGGGTGAAATCTATTCATATCTTTCATCTTAGGTGGTAGAGTTAAGGGTAATGGATTCCTTGATGAATCCTATATCGAATAACATATATCATTTTTTAACTTTTGATTCCATATTATATTTTTTATTTAATTTATTTTAAAATCTACACTTCTTCCCCCCCATAGTTTCACATATGCCCAAAAAAAAATCAACACCATAAAAAGATACACAACAAAAAAATTATAAAACAATGTGGGTTCTCTATGGATATTTCCTCTTCAAGAATGTATATTTGGTTTTTCAATGAAAAGTATTACCCATCTTTATGGATTCACCCATAAATAATTTGTTTATTTACATTTTATATCGACACTACATTGTCGCTATAAATACAACTAACAATTTCTTCGATTAGTGCAAAGGAATGCCATAAAAAATGAAATATGTTAGAATACAATATGCATGATGTGGTTTCGATTACAATATATGCTTAAGATTAATTTTCATAACAACAATATAAGGCATGGCATTTGGAAGACACTACAGTAACAAAAATTTGGGTTTGCACATAGGATTGAAGGGGACTGTAAGGTTGGAAATGTAATACCTCCATTTTGAGCCTTGGAATTATTGGCTTGATATGTAAATAATTTAAATATGCATTGTATGATTCCTAGCATGGAGCTCAAGGAGAAGGCCTCGCTAGTGAATGATCGACTTGTAAAGGAGATTAATTTTATGTATTGTGGACATGTGCCATTTGGCCATGGAAAAATGTAACAACATGTAAATATTTATAGTATAAATAAAATGTCTAAGAGTTGGATATGGAAGCAACTAAAATGAGGGGGTTGTGTTTATCTACAAGGGAGTGGTGAGGGGTGTGGGGGGATCCAATCCTTTGTTTCCAAGTGTCATATTGAGAACCCCTTATGCCATAAATTGTAAGAAACTACCTAGGTGAGCTTCCATGTTGTTATTTATTTCTGTCGTAAGAAGGCCGCTGAGAAATCAGCTCATAAATTTAATGGAGCATGGGCACAAGCGAGAAATTCGTATGGCTAAGTATGGGCTCGGTTTTTTGTACAAAGAAGTCAATATTCCTCATGGTAATTTGTTTCCTATGACTCACATTCTATTATTGAGCAACCAGAGACCAATTTTGAGCACGCTATGCATTCCTAGCAAGAGAAATTGCAAAAATCGCAACTTTAGAAAATGTCTTGTTTTAGCTTGTAAAAAATGCCCAGAAACGCGTGTTAGTTGTGAAATCGAGTGGGTAATCCATAGAACCAAACCCTAGGGAGAATTTGAGACTACGAGAAGCCCGAAAATCCATGGGAGAACCCCGATATAGAATCTCAAAAAATCAATTTTGTGGTTTGTAATGTCCCCAGTTTGACCCCATGGCATTAACATTATAAATGATGTAATATTGTTATGAAATCATGGTGAGGAGATCAAGGCCAAGGCCCCGCCATGGATTTAGTGATGCATATGGTTTGCGTGCTAGCAATGCACATTGGAATTTCAAATATCATATAATATGCATTTTAATAAAAATACCCACAACTAGCTATGCAATGCAACAAAGAGATGGGGGCATGATTTCACAAAGAATTGGAAGGGAAAACATTCAAACCATTGAGCCAATCAGGTCAAGCCAAGTGTCAATGAGAGAACCCATCAAACCCTCAACTACCCATGTTGACTTTTGTACCCAACCATTGATTTATCCCAAGAGTTGGTTGAGGTAGTTAATGCCTTGAAAATGGAGAGGTATGGCTATCCAAATTCGGGTATGGGCAAGCCACCCTTTATGGAAAAACGTTTTTGTCTCCTTGGGAAAGAAAAGAGCCATGAATTTCTCCCCCAAGCCATTATCCATGATCATTCCTTCTCCCTCACGAGTTTAGAGATACCTGGGCGTTTTTCAGGCATGTTGGTTGTGTTTTCCTTCATTCTCCCAGTAGAGAAGGGCGTTTTTGTGTTGTATACCAGTGGGGAAGAAGAGGAATGGAACGGGGGTTCCATAGGGACCGTTTTTGTTGTTAAATGCTGAGAGAGTTGGGGAGAAAACGTTTTTCCTCCCTATGGATGTATTTCCCTTCCCACAATTCATTTTGGATGAACCACGATTTGGGGAAAAACTATGACCATCTTGTTTGTGAATTCCATTGTTGGAAATGTGTATTTATGCCAATGTTTGTGCTTGCTGTGTGAGAAACGAATATGTTGGGGTTTGGGTATGGGTATTCATTGCTTTGGCTTGAGCTTGAGAGTAAGTATCCAGGGTTCAATGGTAGCCTGATAAATCCAGCTATGGACTGGCTTGGCTCAGATGGAATGATTAATTGGCTGTGAATGAGCTTTGTTCCCCTTTTCCTTGTGACAATCATACCCAGCTTGGGGGTGGCCTTCGGACGAACTCCGTATAAGCTGTTGAAGAGCCTATGGTTTGGTGGAACGTTGCAGCAACATAGCTAGTTGCTTGGGGCAGTTGCAAATGAAGATAAGTGGTTTTATGTCTATGTATTTACTTCTGCAATGTATTAATTTGATGACTGTTTTGATACATTGGATGGGCATGAATTGTGTGTGTGGATTAGTTTTAAATTCCGCTGTGTATATTGCCTAATTTGTATTTGCACACCAATGTTTAAATTCTTATGATTCTAATTAGTGGGCTGAGTTTTATGAAATGCCTAGATTTTAGTGCCATGTTCCCTTCCTTGCATTGGGTCAACAGGTGGGTACATTACATTTTAGTATCAGAGCTGCCGGTTGCAGCATTGGGCCTTTATGGGATACTTATCATAGTTGCAGAGGTAAGTATGCTTCCTGCTCAGCACTGATACTTAAGAAAATTTTCAAAAATTTTCAAATTTTCAAAAAATTTCTAAGTTTATATGAGTCTGCCCGAAATTTTCGGAAGGAATTCTCTTCCGAAATTGCGGAAGGAATTCTCTTCTGAATTTGTGGAAGGAATTCGCCTACAAATTGTGGAAGGAATTCTCTTTCGAAACTGCGGAAGGATTCTGCGAGTTGTTCTGCAACGCGGAAGAGTTCGGGAAGTTGTCCCAAAACTATGGAAGGATTCGTCGAGTTGTTCCGCAACGCGGAAGAGTTCGAGAAGTTGTCCCGAAACTGCGGAAGGATTCCGCGAGTTGTTCCGCAATGCGGAAGAGTTTGAGAAGTTGTCCTGAAACCGTGGAAGGATTCCGCGAGTTGTTCCGCAACGCGGAAGAATTTGGCGAACTACTCCGAAACAACAGAAATTTTTTTTCTAAGTGTTCGGCGTCGAAAGGAAATTTTTCGGAAGGAATTCTCTTCCAAAATTGCGGAAGAAATTCTCTTCCGAAATTACGGAAGGAATTCTCTTCTGAAATTGCGGAAGGATTCCGCGAATCATTCCGTAACGCGGAAGAGTTCGGCGAGTGGGCCCGAAATTTGCGGAAGAGTTCCGCGAACCACCCCGCAACTGCGGAAAGAATTCCGGAAAGTCTTCCGCAACTGCGGAAAGAATTCCGGAATGTCTTCCGAAATTCCAGAAGGATTCCGCGAATCGCCCCGCAATTGCGGAAGCATTCCGCGAATGGCTCCGCAACCACAGAAGCATTCGGCGAATCGCTCCGCAACTACGGAAGCATTCGCCGAATTGCTCCGCAACTGCGGAAGCGTTCGGTGAACCGCCCCGCAACAATGACAAAGATTTGTGAAAAAAAAAAAATGAGGGCGCTGCCCTCGACCCACCCTGCAGTGGCGCAGGGAAGCCACAAGTTGGCAAGCCCCCTTGACCCCGATTCTTCCCCAGAGACAGTCATTGAAAGTGTGAAATGCACTCTTGGGATGAGGAGCACAGATTGCATAAAGGATGGAATTCTCAGCAAGAGGAATTGGTTGTGATATCCATTATGGAAGATGAAAGGGAAAATGCCTCACCTTAAACTATTTCTGTTTATAGCATAAGAATTCCATGGTTGGAAAATAGCAAGAATGAATGATTGCACATATGTATATGTTGAATTGCTAATCCATGATAATATCATAGCTAATGATTGCTTGTATGCTTGGTAGGGAAGCCAAGGAAAGGATTAGCTATGATGTGGATGAGGAACTCCATGATGGAATCAGGAATTAAGAAGAATTCCTTAACTCCTCTCTTGCTATTGTATTTATATTCTGAAAAATTATGGCATAGGGATGTTGGAAATGCGAGAGGATAGATAGATGAAGTGAATATGTACTAGATGGCATATTGCACAGTGCACGTGAAAATGATTTTGCATGTATATGATATTGCATATTGGTAAAAAAGTGAGAATTTACATATGCAATGAGCCACTTAAGATCAAATGATGGTGGTTGCTAATAATTAAGTTGTGTTCGCATTGGTTGTAGGACCAGAGACAACCGAAGCATGGCTAAGTATGTGGATGATGATTGTTTCCTACAACCTCATGAAGAGAGGAAGGTGCAACAAATCCATGATCATGATGTTGGCAAAATGACTCAGTAACCTTGGTAAGAGGCCGACTGATCAGGTAACATCAAGCGATATTAATAACAACCATACAGGTAAGGGTTAACGGTACTTAATTGCATGAATGTTGAAAGAGGATTTGGTAAGATCCCTTCAACTACAGTTAAACTATGATGATTTGGTTTACATGTGGTATTGAGTGCCTAAATGTGAATGTTAACCTACCAAGTATGGTCAGGTGTGGGTAAATGAAGGCAAGGAGCCTTACACCCTATAGTTTCTAGAAACCTCAATGCATTCATATCATGCCATTTGTGAATATTGGTTGTGATTTTAGCAACCAAAGCAACTGAGGACTTAAGGACCTGTCATGGTAGTGCATGTTGTACGTAGTAATCATGGTTAGGCCATAGTATGTTTGAATGCATAATAGTTATGAAATCATGCAAGATGGCATTGAAGACATGTGCATTGAAATATTCGGTAAATGTTGTAAATATGCATGCATGTGTAGGTACACATGTTGAAAAGCGTTGTGTGAATGCATGAGTGTAACATATATATATGTTTCAATACAGTTAGATAATAGATGAAATGGTGGACTATTGCTAATCCTGAGACCATTTCATAAGCTGCTATGAATGTAGGAGGATGATTGAATACAAAAGATAGAAATGTGATGGGATACCAGAGCACTATGTTGGAAGGGCAGAGCTGCATGGAATATGAAGTAATGAGTATTTACAGCTATTTAAATTGCATGGATAGTGTGACTATGTCTTGCAATTTTATTGTAATAATGATGCATATATAGAAATGTATATATATTTCATTGCATTTCAAATGTTAAATAGCTGAAGGTGTTTGAATTATTGAGTATTATAATTCTGAGATCACTTCAGTGACTGTTATGACAATGAATGATTATGTGTATAGATACTCACAACATGTTTGGCTAATTGAAGTTTCAGTTTTCAGGTAGAAAAGTCTTGCGTATGGCAATGAGGATAAGTCCATAGTAAAGACCGAGATCTACCATGTGCAGAAGCCAAAGGTTATGAGAAGGTTCTCATGGTTGTAAATTTATGCATGAAACAAATCTGAAAATTGTCTGGTTTAAGTTTATGCGAATAGTCTCATAGTTGCAAATCTAATTTCTGTAGGAAAACAGAGCTACAAATTTTAGGTTTGAGAATTTGCTTATAATTGCTAATGATTGTTTGGCTTATATAGAATTGTGTCAGGAGGACATGTTGTAGGTGGATGTTCAGGTATGGTCGCAAGGGTGCAACCGTAATGGACAGAGTGATACAACTTACGAGATCCAAACAATATGAGGAGGGCCTCATTGCTAAGCAAATCCATTTCTGTAGGAGACAGAATTATAAATTCGTATTGAATTTAATTATTAATGCTATTGATTGGTTATGGAACAATCATATTTGAAGCTTATTGCTAAATGTTGTTGATTATTTGGCTATTGATAAAGTGTGCCAAGATGACACATTGCAGGAAGACCATGTGTGATGGCCTGCAAAAGCCAAAATAGATGAGAATGATCCCATGCTTTGGGAATTGGTTTCGGGTGAAACGCCATTGTAAATGTTGATAATGTCTCCGCCGAACTGCATGTTGGTAAAGCATGTGAGTGAGATAGTAAATTATGCCAAGAAGGCATGTGTTGGTTATGGCATGTGAAAAGATTGGGGTGGCCAACCGAAGGACTGTTGACTCAGAGAAGGGAGCCCCCATTCTTCGCAAATGAAGAAAAAAATACATTTGTGAAACGAATGAGTATTCGGTAACCCTAACCAAGGATATACATGTCTGGTTATTAGACTTAATATGTAGAGCATGTTTTATTATTTAATTATTGTTCCAGACTGCTTGAGTGTGACTAAGGCCTATATGGCTCACATCGGAAAGGGATGCATACCTTTCAGGTGATGGGTTATGTTAGGGTTTCAATATTGACTACACCCTAAGGGAATGGACGCATTCCTGGTGTTTCAATACTTGATAGTGAACGTTATGAAATATGGTTACAATTTTAGAGCAACAATACTGATGAGTCTGCTTATCCTTCTTGTGCTATCAGCTTACACAGATGCAATTTGGTGTTGCATGTAGGAGGTAAAGTGAAGAAAGGGTGCTCAAGAGGACTGTATGGACAATGGTAACCTTTCTACGCTCACACTAAAGGACACTAGACGAGATGGATAGGCCCGAGGAGTTGTGTTGCAGAAAAGGGGTATCATCCTTGTGTAGTGTGAGTGGGTATTGTGGGGCCATGCTAGCCTGCAGTCAAGTGAGTCACCTATGGAGTTCCGGGAGGGAACCACTGGTTGCATAAGAAAAGGAGCCACGTAATCATATTATGTTGTTCATATTGCCTGAAAAACCCAGTCGATGTACTGGCTTGGCAATGGTTGTTGTATGCCTGATAAACCCAATCGGTGTACTAGCTTGGCATTGGTTATTTGGGAGTTGTGGCGAAAGTTTGTTGGATGCCTGATAAACCCAGACGGTGTACTTGCTTGGCATGTTGTTAAATTAATGCCTGACAAACCCAGTCGGTGTACTGGCTTGGCATTGGTTATTTGCATGTTGTGGAGGTATTGGCTATTTGGGTGTTATTTCCTGACAAACCCAGTCGGAGAACTGGGTTGGAAATGAGTGTCGTATGCTTGATAAACCCAGTCGGCGTACAGGCTTAGCATACTGATTTTTGAAATGCTTGATAAACCCAGTCGGTATACTGGCTTAGCATACTAATTTTTTAGGATGCCTGATAAACCCAGTCAGCGCACTGGCTTGGCATTGCCTATTCGGATGACGTTGTGGAGCAGCATGTGTGCTGGCCAAGCATCCACCCCACAGCTGATCCAAGGCTTGTAAAGCAGAGAAGGAAAACTGTGGAGTAGCGAGGAGAAATGCACAATACCGATAAGTATTCATTTTCATTTATATCTTGTTTGGAATAATGAAGACTTCAGGTATAAGTCTTATGACAACCAAGCTAATGCACTGCTGTTTCTTTATTGGAAACCTTGGCCATTACAGGAAGCAAGGACCCTGAAGGAGCTATAAATGCTTGGTAAAGCCAGAGAGTAACTGGTTGGAGATATAAATGCTTGGTAAAGCAAGAGAGTAACTAGTTAGAGCTATAAATGCTTGGTAAAGCCAGAGAGTAACTGGTTGGGGCTATAAATTCGTGGTAAATCCAGAGAGTAACTGGTTGGGCGCTATAACATTCTTGGTAAATTCAGAGAATAGTTGGTGGAAAAATTAACCACTTGATGTTGTGGAGCAATCGGCGTGCTGGCCAAACATTCCCTTAAATAATTGATAAAACCAGTCAGCGTACTGGCTTGGCATTGCTTGTTCGAATGGTTGTGGAGTAGCCTGCATGCTGGCCCAACATTCATTGTTGTATCCACGGGAAATCCAATGCTTGGAAAGTGAAGAAGGATCCTGTGGGATAAAGTGAAGACATCCAATAAAGATAAGTATTTGGTTATCTTGCAACTCTTGCTTATGAATATACATGTGTATATGATTTAATTATGATTTCTTAAATTCTCATTTGGAGATAAACCCTTTGAAAATACACTAAACATGTGAATTGACTCAATGTTCGAGTGTAGGTATTGCTAGAAGCAAGGACTATGAAAGCATCTGGAGGATGCATGTGGACATATAAATGTCCTAAGGGAGCTCAGTATGAGCAGTAATGAAAGATGGTGCTAGTGGGACTGTCTGGGCCCTAGCAGCCAAAGGTTCTGTAAGCAACAACAGGGAAGGGTTCCCTATTTGAAAGTCATTAGATAGACCTTAGACACTAAAGTGTCAAAGCGAAGAAGGGGCAAGTCAAGCAATCACCATGAAGTGAAAAGGGCTAAGGAGCATAGAACCACCAATGATGGTGTGGCTCCAAATTGGAACAAGACTAAGAGGGGGAAAACTCTTACTCTTCTCTTTCCTTTTGACTGATGCATCTTGGAAACAAAGGATTGTTGAGTGCATGTCATAAATGAAAACCAATGGTGTTTAATTGCTTGAAATGAATTATGAATGCTGAAATAGTTATTTTCCTGTGAAAGGATGAACATGAATGAGTTCATGTGTATGTGGGAAAGCATGAAATGTGTGGAAGTCTCATGAGTAAAGCATGGACGTTCCATGTCAATTGGGCAAATAATTGACTAATTTTAACATTGTGTTATGCTTGTCCTAACAGGAATTGCCATGATGAGTCTCACAGGTGAGAAATTGAAAACCATTGTTGCAGCTGTTACTAGCCAAATGATTGCTAGTGAGTAAAGTGAGAGCCAGTTGTGCACATTGATCATGGCAGCAGGCCAAAAGCTATTTGTTTTGGCTGGATGTATTCCTCAGATAGTTGCCGGGACAACAAGAAAGATGGCATCCATGAAATTCCAGACTTGTAGATCAGCTGGAAGGTGAATAACGGAAAGGGATTGTTGTAGGGAAATGTCCACCTGCAGAGATAGCCGATCAAAGCTAGCAGGAGAAGCTTGTGGAAGCTAGAGGACTTGATCCTGAAAGTACAACGTAAAGAGATGAAACACAGGATAGACCTGCCCCCAGTTGTGAATTTTGAGGCATATGTAAAGCGGGTATTTAGTCTGAAGTGTTGGAACACGGAGGACAGTGTTATTCCAAGGGGAGGGGAATGTAATATCCCCAGTTTGACCCCATGGCATTAACATTATAAATGATGTAATATTGTTATGAAATCATGGTGAGGAGCTCAAGGCCAAGGCCCCGCCATCGATTTAGTGATGCATATGGTTTGCGTGCTACCAATGCACATTGGAAATTCAAATATCATGTAATATGCATTTTAATACAAATACTCACAACTAGCTATGCAATGCAACAAAGAGATGGGGGCATGATTTCACAAGGAATTGGGAGGGAAAACATTCAAACCATTGAGCCAAATCAGGTCAAGCCAAGTGTCAATGAGAGAACCCATCAAACCCTCAACTACCCATGTTGACTTTTGTATCCAACCATTGATTTCTCCCAAGAGTTGGTTGAGGTAGTTAATGCCTTGGGAATGGAGAGGTATGGCTGTCCAAATTCGGGTATGGGAAAGCCACCCTTTATGGAAAAACGTTTTTGTCTCCTTGGGCAAGAAAAGAGCCATGAATTTCTCCCCCAAGCCATTATCCATGATCATTCCTTCTCCCTCACGAGTTTAGAGATACCTGGGCATTTTCCAGGCATGTTGGTTGTGTTTTCCTTCATTCTCCCAGTAGAGAAGGGCGTTTTTGTGTTGTATACCAGTGGGGAAGAAGAGGAATGGAACGGCAGTTCCATAGGGACCGTTTTTGTTGTTAAATTAAATGCTAAGAGAGTTGGGGAGAAAATGTTTTTCCTCCCCGTGGATGCATTTCCCTTCCCACAATTCATTTTGGATGAACCACGATTTGGGGAAAATCTATGACCATCTTGTTTGTGAATTCCATTGCTGGAAATGTGTATCTATGCCAATGTTTGTGCTTGCTGTGTGAGAAATGAATATGTTGGGGTTTGGGTATGGGTATTCATTGCTTTGGCTTGAGCTTGAGAGTAAGTATCCAGGGTTCAATGGTAGCCTGATAAACCCAGCTATGGACTAGCTTGGCTTAGATGGAATGATTAATTGGCTGTGAATGAGCTTTGTTCCCCTTTTCCTTGTGAGAATCATACCCAGCTCGGGGGTGGCCTTCGGACAGACTCCGTATACGCTATCAAAGAGCCTATGGTTGGGTGGAACATTGTAGCAACATAGCTAGTTGCTTGGGGCAGTTGCAAATGAAGATAAGTGTTTTTATGTCTATGTATTTACTTCTGCACTGTATTAATTTGATGACTGTTATGATACACTGGATGGGCATGAATTGTGTGTGTGGATTAGTTTTAAATTCCGCTGTGTATATTGCCTAATTTGTATATGCACACCAATGTTTAAATTCTTATGATTCTAATTAGTGGGATGAGTTTTATGAAATGCCCAGATTTTAGTGCCATGTTCCCTTCCTTGCATTGGGTCAGCAGGTGGGTACATTACAGTGGTTGCAAATTATTGCTGCCAGGAATAAAAAAATACAAGGACCATTGAATTCTGAGAGAGATGAGAGGTTGGAATGGCTTGATAAACCTATTGTAGGAAAATAAATCTGAAGGTTTAGCATCTTGGACCTTTCTATGCCCACCCTGAATAACACTAGAGGGAAGGGGTGCCTGAGGGACTGTGTAGCACAAAATGGGACCTTCCTTGTGTTGGGTGTAGTAGGTATTGTGCCTTCCAAGGCTAGCTGAAACCAATTGATATGCTTGTAGCTTTGTGGTTGAGCTCGCTTGCATAACATTCACCTCCTTTGACTCTCTGCATGCTTGATAAAACCAGTTATGCACTGACTTAGCATTAGAATGTGTTTCTATCACTATGAGTGAGCTTGTTTAGTTCCTCCTTAATGGATACATAGTCGAGTTGGGGGTGGCCTCTCAGCAAAGAGATAAAGTGTTGGACATAGTGCTTATGAATGTGTGGAAAATCACTCTTCCATAGCGAGTTGCTCAAATGACTTCATTTAAAAAGATAAGTGTTTATTATCAATTACTATTTGTCCATGAATTATTATTGTTATTATGCCTATGATGAATATGCTAGTATTTGCATACTGTGTACGAGAGATGGTTTATCTTCCACTGTGTATTTTTATTTCTGCATCCGCATACACATGTTAATGTTTAAGAATTTCGTAATATGGCCATGGGGGCGAAATTTAGAATCCCTTGAAATTCATTCATGTCCCCTCCGTCGGTCAGATTGATGGGTGGGGACGTGGCATGAGAGGCTTTCATACATGAATTCTTAGTGATGGAATAAAGAGAATATTGGTGGAGGCTTTCATACATAGATTCTAAATTTGATCATGAATATCAAACACATAGAAGTTTCATAATAATCTAGGTATGCTATGCATTTAATTATACAAAATCTACACTTGGTTCCAAAAACAAAAGCACAAATGTAAGTTGAGTTGGCTTATTAATGTTGTATAGTGTTCCAAAGGGTTGCAGTAGCTTGAAATGGACATCACCAATCCCTTATTCCTAAAAATATATTTTTATTCTTCGATACCTATCTTTATCCTCTTACTTCATCAATGTAAAGGGACTAGTCACACTGGACCTAGTTCTAAGATATGCTCACATTTTCTCTAATAAATAATGTTGAGTTTCTACTAAGTAGACAAAGAAACTTAGTTTGTTACTTTCTTTTTAACATAGGAATTCCTATCACATCATCTACATCTTCCAATGGAGCACTAGAGGAGAAAAAGAACCTCCAATCAGAACCTCCAATGTGAGATCTATGAAGTCCACCCCTTCCATTCGAACTATTATTAAGGTATTGTGATAAAACAATTGCACCAACTACAATGCTTGAAAAAAGTCTCTTGTTTCCCTCTTGTAAAGCTCGTGGGTCTTGTCATCTATGCACCTCACACGAAATCTGAGGGTATCAACAGTTTTTTTGCTAGCTAGGAATCCCCCACACCCAAAGGATGGATCTATAAACTAGGCCAGGGCCAGCCTTAATGTTGAATGGAAGAATGATCTTCCCATCCTAATGATGCTATCACTAGGTTTGTACGAAGATGAGGATGATCTTGGATGCCCCTTGGGCTCGTTTTATTCTCTTTCGAGTTGCTCCCACCGTTAACCCCTAACCTACATGAATTGAATAGGTTATTTGTGGTGACTTAATCTCCACAATTGCCAACTTCCCTACTATTGCAAGATTTTTAAAGGGGTGGAGGGTGTAACAAACTTCACATGGACTCCGAGAGGTATCAATGTTTTTTTTTCATATAGAAATCCCCCATGACTGAAGGATGGATCTACAACGTACTAGGTCGAGGCTAGCCTTAATGTTCAATAAAAGAATGTTTTGTCCACCCATAAGATGTTGTCACCAGGCTTTACAAACATGAGAACCGTCCTAGAATACGTCCTCGAATACCCTTGGCTTAGTTTTATTTCCTTCTAAGAGGCTCGCACCCTTGAGCCGTGACCCACAAGAATTGAATAGACGAACTATGATGACTTAACCTTTACAATTGTCAACTACCCTACTATACGAGCTTTTAAAGGAGTAGAAAGTGTACCACTTGGATTTACGGGGAGACCACACATCCCAATAGAACTGGTAACCCAACTAGTACACTTAACTATGAGACCATACCGCACCCTTCCGGTTTATCATACGTGGGGCGTTTCAAAATGTTGCAGACCTGACATCAAGTAGGTCAGGGTCACTAGTAAACACGTGCTTTAAAACGATTGCAAATGGAAAACAACGAAGCATTAGGTTACATGTGCTTAAAATACACAAGAGAAGAGTAAATGACTCATTTGAAAGCAATGATTCTTACTAAAGTATAAGAGGTCAAGTCATCAATGAGTGAGTCACATGCCTTCATACATTAAAGTCAAGATTTATTATGATGCGGGGAAGAAGCGATTGGTTTGGTCTGTATAACTTTGCGGGCCACTCGCGTTGGCAAGGGAACAGCAGTTGGCCCAATAGAAGAAAAAGCAAGACGAAGCCGCCACCTTTGGAATGGCGTGATTTTCAATCTTTCTTCGTGTTTTTCACACATGCTCAAATAATAAAGATATTCGCTTCAATCTGTTCCATCTTTCTTTCTGTTATTCCACACATGCTCAAACAATAAAGATTCTAGCTAAGTCTCAAAATACTTTTGCTCGCCATTCTAAAAAAAAGTCCACGTGATTTTAAGAGAATAGAATAGGCGTGGATTCCAACGCAATTGAAGGACGATAAGGCTGAGTTAATTAATTAAAAATCGATCAAAGTCGGAGAGGATGCAGGAATTGTTCAACAATTAATCTTGTGAGAAGGGTAACTTCAGTACCAAATTAGGATTAGGGATGGCGTTTGAAGAGCAATGTGACGGGAGAATAAGTTTACCTTCTTGGATTAGAACTGCTAGTGGAGGCGCTAAGCGGGCATCTATAGAGTTTATTCCTCGGCTGGATCTGTCAGCTGTTCGGAGCTGTTCGAATTCCATTAATTCATTCCCCAACCAGTCCAGTTTTGGATCCCCAATAGCAGTCATGGGGGGATTTGAGCACAAGACGTCGTCAGATGATGATCACGATAGTTGTTCTGGGTTTCTCACGAGTCTTAGGTATGGAATTGAAATGGGTAGAACAATTGGTTGTGTTTATTTTTCCACCTAATTCTGTTACTCATGTCGATTTTTTAGGTCAATTGTAATTTTATTTATTTCTGATTCCAGACCTTGTGCGTCTACGATTCCGGAGAAGCAATCCAGTGCGCAATTGACTATATTCTACGGTGGAACGGTGACTGTTTATGACGATATTCCTGCAGATAAGGTATGTATATAGGGATTCAAATGGTTAGAAGCTGGAAGGAGATTCTGACCTAGTTTAGAATATAATGGATCTGCTTGGTTATTAATCAGGCCCAAGCCATAATGAAAATCTGACCTAGTTTAGAATATAATGGATCTGTTTACTTGTCCAGGCTCAGGCGATCATGTTAATGGCCAGCAGTGCGAATTGTTCTAGTTATCCTCAGATTAAAGTCCAGAATGGCTGTGGGCCGCAGACTGAGCAGAAAATATCAGTTCCGGTCATGAAGTTATCCGAGGGATCTGGAATCCACGCCCAACCTGCAAGTGATAAGGTTAACAAAGGTATGAGTAAGGGCTGGACTTTTCCTACAGGCAGTCCAACCTCTAAAACTGATGCAACCATTATCAAGTTGTAGAATATGTAGAATAGTTTCAGTGTAGTGCTTTGAGCTTTAGGTATTAAGGTTTTAATCTCCTATATCCCTGCTAAAAGATAGGTAATTATTTTATTATATTGTTTTTAGGATCAATTTACTTTCTCATTAGATTGTTAAATTTATTCCAACCTCTGAAACTCATGCAACCATTATCAAGTTGTAGTGCTTTGAACTTTAGGTATTAGGGTTTTAATCTCCAATATCCCTGCTAAAAGATAGGTAATTATTTTATTATATTGTTTTAAGGATCAATTTACTTCTCAATTAGATTGTTAAATTTATTTTGATTTTTATAGTAAATTATTAAATTTGATTTATATAAAAAACATAAAATTATACATCAAACTTTTTTTTTTTAAAAAGATTTATGACGATTTAGTTTTTTTTCTTAATTATTATTTTCACTTAAATTAAAAAACCATGTAACAATAAAAGTTATGCCATATCTTCTTCAAAAGGATGAATACTCACTTTTATTCTATAAGAACACTTTTAAGTCATATTTCATAACTATAGGGAAATTTTAAATTATCGCTACTATGTATTAATATTTCATTTTTCTATATAAAACTAGTACAAACACTTCATTTGTGGGTGGTTAATATCAATATATTACAAGTTAAGTGTTATGAACAAGTTAATATCAATAAATTACAAGTTAAGTGTTATGAACAAGTTATATGTTATTTGTTTTCCATGCTTAGTTGTAACCACTTGTTGTATGTTACTTTCTTTAGTTAAATGGATTGTTTGTCAGTACCTATTATCTATATATAAGCTATGAGTTATCCATGCATTAACTAACATTTATTTTTTATATTTATTTATTTATTTTGAATTTTGAACGAAGACCATAAAATCACTGTAAGAGTACACTTATCTTATCTTCCTCTAATATAGGAAAAGTATAGATGGTAGTCCACCCCAAATTCTAAGATATAAACAGCTATGAATATCACAATATACTAAAACACAATATAGAGATTTTAATTTAATAGTGTTAAACATTTTTAATTGATTAGATTTTATTTTCACTTTTACTTGACTTAAGTAGTTATTTTTTGTTACATCAACTGATTAGATTTTAACTGTCATTTTGAATCAACGTCATAACATAACATAAACTTGAGAACATCTGCTGCTTCATACTGTGTTTAAGTTTATTTCATAGTTCCATCAAATCTTATAATAAACATTTTAGCTATTGAAACCCTCAAATGCATCACATTTCATAGAAATTTGTTCATCACAATTACTCCGAATTATTGCTGATTATCCCCAGCTTGCACTCTGGCTATGGCATGATCATCAGATATTCCAATAGCGAGGAAGCATTCCCTGCAACGTTTTCTGGAGAAGCGCAAGGACAGGTACCTTAATCACTTCCTAATTATATTTAGCTATTTAAACTACGTCGTTTCCTGTTAAATTTTCCGGACTCTACTCAATTGAAAGCAAGAGATAAAAGGTAAAAGGTAAAGAAAAAAAGGATGTCTTGTGCTATGGTCTGCAGGGTGAATGCAAAGAAACAGTGTCCATATAAGACAGCCGAGTCAGGCAATCCAGAGCCTGATAAACTTCCATCATCTTCTTCATCTGCACTATTAGTGCACGTGAATGCACCACCAGTATGATCCGACCGTCAGCAATGAAAATCTCTCCATATCATCCAGAACAGCAGTTCTGTGATGTATGTTCCTGCTATCTATCGCTAGAAACATTCCAAATATTGGCTTTTATCTTTCTTTGCACATTTCAGTTTTGGAATTATAATGGATTACAGAGTATGGTAGGTGTATATTCTTCTTGTTTATTCGTTTTATGTAATTTCTTCTGTCCATTCGTGTGTGTTGCCACAATGTTTTAGAAGGCATCAGAATTTTTGTTATTTCTTCCATCATATTGATGAGTGTGTTGATAACGAGGTTGGAGGTTCAAGTTGCAGTTTATTGTGACTTCTCTATAGTTTACTATAGAGATGTCGATTGGAAAAAACGCTTGAGAAATTTATGCTTTTTTATTCAAAGGATTCAGTTTTTTTAAATGGAGAAGATGACTTTGAAATGGGAAATTTATATTTTTAAATGTAACATTTTTTAATGAAAAAGAGTCTTTATATAAAAATCTGAAATAAAATATATAGAAGAAAAAATCTGATTAAATATATCCTTTTATTAAAAACATTATTTTCTTTATTAGATGCTATCAATGCTAAGCATAAAATCGTTAAATTTAGGTAATAAAAGGGTGTCACCATTATTTTCTTCGTCAAAAATACTAATATTGTTTTAATACTGAATCATGAAAATTTCTTTTCAAAATAGCATTGTTGAACCATAAAAATCTAAACTTTTAAATGATTATTGAAAAATTATTTGAATAAGAAACGAAAATAATCAATGTCGCAACATTGATTATAAGAAAATGAATAATAAATCACTTTCATTCTCCACTGTTTTTTTTATAAGAAAAGTGATTTTGAAACTTGAAAGTATTATTACACTAAATCAACACTTCAATGTTATCTAATAAAAAGAACTAATTAAAAGTAAAGCTTTTTAATATAAATGTAAAAATATTTGAGGTGAAATAGGTAGAGAAAAAAAATGATAAATTATTATAGGCCATGTGGAAGCTAATGAGGGTTTTTTTTGACAAGTTAAATGCAATAGAACAATGAAAAATGAAGGACGTATAGTTTTTTTTTAATTAAAAATGTTCTTATCTATCCAAAGTTTGATCATTTGTAATAGACACTTTTTATTTTTTGGACAAATTACAAGGTATATGTATTTGTGGGTGCAGCCTTTGAGTGCCTAGATAAAAATTAATTATCTAAGTCATCGAACCTCGAAAACAATATGCCAATTATGGGTGCATCAATGTCCTTTAGTGCACCATACACTTTGCGTTTTAAATTGTTGAGAAATAAAAGAGTTATGGATGCAACACTAACAATGTGTTTTTTGATTTAAGGAGTCATGACAATAGAAAACTAAGAAACAAATAGAAAATAAAAATATTCTTTTTAAAAATTACATATTTGGAATCTGAAGAAAAAATGCTAGCGGCATCTAAAATTTCATCAAAAATGATGTTGTGTAGCATACTGTAACCAGTGGCTAAACATATGCACACTTAAAAAATTAGATATAATGCTCAGCTAAACATATGGTATATCATATTTCAAGGAACACGCATGGTAAATCTGAAGCAAAGTCCAAAGCAGACCCATAAGCATATGAATGCCATGCTAGTTCATGTGGAGTTTTGGGCATAGTGCTAAGTAACGCGCTCGCATTTTATTTCAATTTAAATTTTAAAGCCCGCCAAAGCACAACACACACATGTTTTATATTTTCATACTGTGTGCGCGTTTTGTAGTTACATAACGCATGTGCATTTTTCAAAAATATAATTTTTTTTGCCGAAAGGGGGTTATACTTCTATTTTGTGTCGATTATAACATTAATAATAATTCTTGGTGCTAAGAGATTGGAGGTAGAAAAAGAAGGTTGGGAGGTGGTAAGGGGTTAGAGGTAGAGAAAGGGGGGTGAGGGGTTAGAGGTAGAGAAAAGGTGGGGGGTGTTAAAGGGTTAGAGAGAAATAAACATAGAGACAGGTTAAAGGAGAGACAGTGGGGGGTGGTAAGGGATTATAAGTAAAGTAAGAGCGGGGTTGTAAGGGATTAGAAGTAAAGTAAATTAGATATTAGTGCAAATATACAACCCTCTATTTTTTTTTTCCATTTTTCAATGAAAAAATATTGTTTTCATTGCAAGTTATGGATTTAAGAGCATTTTCTTAGTTGCAAGCCATCCTTGCATTTTTATAAATGGATATAGGATAAGATTCAATGAACCCCCATCAATGTTAATATTTGATATATTATTCCGGGATGAATAGAAGATAGACCATGCAAAACATAACTCAAATAAATTTATGTATGCCAACTTCCCAATACTGTTATAGATCTACCCCTAATCCGTGAGAATGTTGAAGCTGTAAAGCAACAACTCTCTAGTTTTCATCCGGAGGTTCTTTTTTTATGTCTAAGATAAAGAAGCTCTCAGTTCGTGAGCTAGGACATATGGATCTTAATAGGATTTATACAATCTCTGCTTTACGAGAAACTGACCTTAGAACTTCTTAGACCAGTGACAATGAATCCTTCATTCTGCATTTGTTAGTAGAAGAAGATCAATTTATGATGACATAGTGTATTTATTACATGTGGAGGCAGTGGTTTCCTGTGGAAGATGAGTGTAGGGTTGAGCAGAGGAAAGATGTCAAAAATGGGCTATTACATTAGCTTTTTCATTGGGAGAATGAATTACAGGAGGAAATATGGCGACTGAGAGGAATGTATGATTTTATTTCCTAAAAAATGGTATTCTCCCTATATTCGGTCTTCTGGTTGGTTGAAAGGCCTGCCTAAAAACGTCTACATTGAATTTTTTTTATTTCTTTGCTGAAAATTGAAAGGGACTTTCAAGTCATCTGCAAAACGCTCCTTTGTTGAAGTATGTAAGTTTTTCCAACAACACAAATTTGGCAAGTGTATAATATGTTTACATCTACAATGGAATTTATTCTCCTCATAGCTGAATGTGGGAATATCAGCAGGGAATGAGGCTCTCCAAAGTTTTTTCTATCTACATCCACAAGTAACTAGGCCAAGTTAATAGAAATGAATCCCTGGACGACTATGAGATTTTAAACCATTTCTAAAGATCACCTTACATTTCAACCTTGTTCATGAGGTTTGATGTATTTAGTTAATGATTTGGTTCCATTCTTTTGAAGACACCTTGATGTAGTAGATATTCCAGAGCTTTTCCCCCAAAAGTCAATCTTCGTGTTGTTTCCCATGCTTTGAAAGACTAATTTTTTTAATTTGATGCACACAATCCAATGAAAAATGGCTACAGAATTTATCACTTGAAGGGTGAGATAACTCCCTCCAAACAACGTCATCGAAAGAAATCCATGAAAATAGAAAAGGGTGGGAAACAAATTTTAAAATACAACCTAACCCCCCCACCCCCATATCTCTCTCTACTTCATTTCCATAAACCTTATTAACCCCTAACATCTAACCCGTCTCTCTAACTCGTACTAAATCCCCTATGTCTCTACCTCTAACCCTTTAATACCCCCCTTCTCGTTCTACCTCTAAGCCCTTATCACACCCCAATTGCTTTGCATATATTTTTCACTAAACCAAACAATATAGTTGTAAGGTTAAATATAGTGATAAAAGTGTAATGTTAAATATTGTGACAAAATTGTAATGTTCAATATCATGGAAGAATTGTGATGTTTCATATCATGTATGTGTTTTGCTGAACATAAATCGCATGTGCATTCTGATTAGAAAAAAATGTGTGCACATTTTTGTTAACATAAACGTGTATGCGCTATCTTTACCTAAGCTCCTAAACCCAAAACCACCCAAAACCACTAATACATCCCCTACAACTCCCGAACACCCTTACATTAATTTATAAACACCCCCCAACCCACTAGCACCCTCTTCTATGATGTAGGAGGATATCCAAGATCAATCAAAATGAAAGTCTTCAAAAGGTGAACATAAGCTTATAGATGCGTAGAAATCGTCGAGAGATTTTCGAAAACATTCGTTTCACGAGAAACGACCTCTGGACGTGAAAGTTATTGAGTTCTTAAAATACGACAAAACATGTGAAAATGATAAAAAAAATGGCAAAAAGGGGGGCATGTATGGTCATCATGTACATTCAGCATACAGATGATGTGGAACAATGATAGGTTGACACGTGGAAATGTTGGTATCCATGTGGACCAATCAGGTCTTTCCATGTTGCACCCATGTTGGCACTTAGTTGGGAGGTTTACCAAAAGTTATGGAGTTGGGGAGGATTGAACCCCTGACCTGCTCTTCGCCTAAGTCTCCACCAAATCTGCCTTTCCTGGATGCCCACGATTTTTTCTTAACCACTATAGTATTCAACTTGTATGTAAAGTTGATGGTTTCTTTAGTTTGAAAAAGGGGCGGGTCGAGGGCTTAGCCCTCGACCCATGTGTAATGGATATGCCAACACCGAGGCATTCAAATCGGCAGAATCAAGGGTCAACAAGCCAACACAACAACTATATGCCAACAAGACTATAGAACCGGAAACCATATGCCAACAAGACCATAGAACCGGCAACCATATGCCAACGGATATGCCAACACAACCAACGGTCCAATACACAGGCGGTCCAACATCGAAACCAAATGCCAACACAACACTATATTATATTGATATCAAGTTAAAAGGGGAGGAATGAGAGGCCCGTGGGTTTCACCCCAGGACCTCCGTTCCCCATTACAATGCTTTACCAATGGGATATGGCCCATTCCATTGGTGCATATCGGCGGGATATGCTTAAAATATTACTACAGATTTTGGGCTCGAAAGGGGCCCATGGCCCATACTTTCGGCGGCCAAAAAAATTATTTAAACACCATTTTTTAACAACGAAATGGAGTTAGGCACCCAAGTGCTTGCAAAAATCTTGAGGTAGGTTGAAGGTATAGAAGGTACGATTCTATATAGCGAATGCATGATTTTATACTCATTCTTCTCAGAATTTCGAGAGGAACGTAGTGATGCAGTCTATTTTTGGGTTTAATTGACATAACTCGGAATTTTTTCCAGAACTCATGTATGTAATCTTTGAAGACTTAATAAAATTAGCCTTCCCATTGGAAGTGGCTCGGAGACGTAGCCCAGGAAGGGTGAACTCTGTTATCTTTTGTTGTCTACATTTTTATGGTTTGAATACTTGTTTATTTGATTATGTTGTTTGATTAAGCACTTAAAATTGTCTTTTTATAAGCCTTTTTATGAGATTTAACATGCAAATTTCACATGCAATTTTTATGGTTAAAAAGATAATGAGTTTTTCAGATCAATTTTGGTATTAGAGAAACTTAACCACTACATTGTGAGTTTGTGAATGTTAACAAGATCAAGGCTTCAACATGGTGAAGGAGAGCTTGAAGAATTTGATCCAGAGATCGGTTCAAGAAGAGGAAGAATGGATTCACTAGAAGGAGAATATGGGACTCCTACAATCACATCTGAAGGAGAATTCCTTGAGGCCTTTATGAGGATGAAAACAATGGTGGAAGAGCTTTATCAAGAATGGAAGAAGGGTGAACAAGGTGGATCATATCATGCTAAAGGTAAAGAAGAAGGAGGTAGTGAGGAACCTCCTAAAACTCCACCATCTTCACCATCTTTTCTTGATGGTCATTTACATTCCTCACATGGAAAGCAAAAATTTGATTTTAGTATGCCTCAATTAAAGTTTCATATTAACTTTGACTTACCTGTTTACAATGGAGAACTTAATGTTGAGAAATTGGATAATTGGATCCGTCAAATAGAGGTTTATTGGAGGATTCCAAATTTCACTGAAGATAGCATAAAAATTCAGTTGGTTGCTCTCCGACTTGGATGAACCGCTCTCATATGGTGGGAGAGTAGAACTCAAAACGATCTTGCCTCAAAAGGAAACATCATTTCCTCTTGGCATGAGTTCACTTCAACATTAAAGAAGCAATTTTATCCATTGGGATACATTCATCAAACCATGATGGATTGGAAGAATTTGAGTCAAGGTAAGGCGGACAAAGTGTGCAGGAGTACACACAAGAATTCAGAAAAAGGGCTTTAATACTTGGTATACCTCTCTACACTCAAGAAATTATTCTCAAGTTCATAGGTGGATTACATTGTTATTTACGTCATATGATACTTATGTTTAATCCGACCAACCTTGATGAGGTATGCATTCAAGCGAGTCATATGGAATCCAAGGGAAGAATGAAAATGAAAACATTTCAAAGAAAAATTTCAAACCTAATGGAAACAAATTCAAAGGTAAAGGGAAAGGTAAGCATACAACTACAATGAATAAAGGACGAGATAAACCTACATGCTCACATTGCCAGAAAAAGGGTCATGATGCATCCAAATGTTGGAGGTTTCATCCAGATCTTATGCTTGAGAAGTTTTCGAATAAGGAGGACAAGAAAACCACTGCTACAGCCATCCAACATGATTTGGGATCAAACTCAAGGGATGAGACTAAGATTGTTGCTATGGGAATTCAAGGTAAAAATCCTTCTGCTTCTATTTTAAAGCATGAACCTGTTGTTGATGAAAGAAATAGAAGTGAGGTATTTCATATAAGAGTAATCTAAGCATACAAAAATAAATACTCTTTTTCATAGTGGATCACAAGGCAATCTCATTTTAGAAGAGATAGTTAAAAAAAAATCATTTGGAAAGTAAGTTACACCCTAAACCTTATCCTCTTGGATGGGTATGTGATAATGCACAACTGCAAGTTACAAAACAGTGTAGACTTAGATTTGCTATTACTTTTGGATTTCTTGATGAAGTAGATATGGATGTGGTTCCATTGGAATTTGTGGTATTGTGTTGGGTATTCCTTATATTTATTATAGGAAGGTTTTATTTTACATAGAAGATAACATGTATCATCTAACTAAACATGGTATTGAATATGTTTTTCAAGCACACCACATGAAAACAAATATTTCTTTTGTTTCTACAACTCAAATGAAGAGGCTACTAAATGCTACTAATAATTTTTCTCTTATGATAGTTAAAGCAAAGGATGTTGATCAAAATGAATATTTTAAGGGATGTGTTCCAAGACTTAAAAATGATTGGATTAAAGTGGTATCTTATTATGATGTCTTGTTTCAAGAACCTAAAGGATTACCTCCAAAAAGAGAAATCCAACATGAGATTCTTTTACAAAAGGATGCACCACTTCCTACTATTGGCGTGTACAGGCCTTGAGTAATTGAAAATGTAGAGATAAAGAAGTAGGTTCAAGAATTGCTTGAAAGAGGGGACATTCGACCAAGTTTCTCTCCATGTGGTTCACCATTTTTTTTTGTGCCAAAGAAGGATGGCACATGGCGTATGTGCGTTGAATACAGCGCACTAAACATAATCACAATCAATAACATGTATCCTCTTCCCTGAATTGATGATCTTTTGGATCAACTGAGGAATGCAACTTATTTCACTAAGTTATACTTACGAAGTGGCTATCATCAAATTCGAATCCATGACAGTGATATATGGAAGATTGCTTTCAAAACTAAACAGGGACTGTATGAATGGATGGTAATGCCCTTTGGTCTTTGTAATGCACCCACGACATTTATGAGGGTGATGAATGATATTTTTAGGCCCTTTATCTATGATTTCTCCATAGTCTACTTAGATGATATTTTGATTTTCATTCATACTTGGGAAGAACATGTCAAGCATGTGCAACAAGTTTTGGATGTACTTGTAAGGGATAAATGTTATTTAAAGATGTCCAAATGTGAGTTTGGGAAGACATATTTAGTGTATCTAGGTTACATTGTAGGGGGTGGCGAGCTTAGAATTGATCCCTCTAAAGTAGACGGCATTGTGAATTGGCCCAATCCAAATAATGTAACTGAGATAAGAAGCTTCTTGGGAGCAACCCAATATTGGAGGAATTTCATTGCGAACTTCTCCTTCATATATTCTCCATTACATGCTTTGATAGGTATGAACAAAGTCTTTCAGTGGGAAGGAAAAGCACATAAATCCTTCGAAACCCTGAAATAAAATATCAACACAGCTCTAGTACTTGCATTGTTGGATCTGCAACAACCATTTGAGATATAGACTAATGCTAGTGGTTATGCCATGGGGGTAGTCTTAATGCAACTTAAAAACCCAATATGCTATCATTTTGAAACCTTTTATAAAGCATTATTTAACTATCCTACATACGATAAAGAATTATATGCATTAGTACAAAGTGTGAAGAAGTGGAGACATTACCTAATGGGTAAGGAAACAATTATACATATTGATTATCAACCACTACAATATTGTCAATATCAAACTAAGCTACAACAATCAAGACATTTCAGGTGGATGGGTTTTCTACAACAATTTCATTTGATCATTAAGTACAAGAAAGGTATTTAGAACATAGTTGTCGATATGTTATCAAGACATCCAGCAAATGCTTCTATTGTTATTAAACAAAGTCCTTTGGTACATTCAAGTTATGTTGAACAATATACTAAGGACAAAGACTTTAAGGAAATTTATGAGTCACTAATACATGGCTCTTAAAATGAAGAATTGAACTATCATATTCATGATATTGAACTATCATATTCATGATAAGTTATTGTATCATCTCAGAAAAATATGTATTCCACAAAGTGAAAGAGTACATGTGATAAGAGAATCTCACACTTCTCTCATTTCAGGGCACTTTGGTGTAGGAAAAACTGTAGAATAATTGCAAAAGACTTGTTATTGTCCTCATATGAATGATACTGTGTCCAAGTATGTAAAATGATGTGTTATGTGAGCAACAAGTAAGCCCAGTAACATAAATTTAGGCTTGTACACTCCACTTCTTGTTCCTTCTTGTCCATGGGAAAGTGTGTTGATGGAATTTGTAGGAGGGTTACCAATGTCTAGAAAGGGACATGATTACTTATATGTTGTTGTGGATAGATTCAGTAAAATGTGCATTTTAATGCCTTGTAAAAAGCATATCACAGCTGATTTGACTGCTCATTTGTTCTTCCAACATGTATGGGTCCATTTTGGACTACCTACTTCTATTATATCCGAGAGAGATTCCCCTCCCTTGGGAAATTTTGGTAATATCCATGGGAAATCATAGACACAAAGCTAAAGAAGAGCACAACATTTCATCCACAAACCGACGAAAAAACTAAAGTGGCCAACCAGACCATAGTACATCTTCTCTGAGGATATTGCGCCAACCATCCCAAGATTTGGGATGAGCAGTTGCATTAAGTTCAGCATGCCTACAACATAGCTATACACTCTTCAACACAAAGGTCTCCATTCGAGACATCTTTTGGATATTTTCCAAAGTTTCCCTTAGAATTTGTTTATGGGAAATATTCAGTGGGATATGGTCAAGTTGATGTAGATAAAGCTTTGAATTTTATTCAACAAATCCAATTGGAACATCACGCAGTACAAGAGCAGTTGGAATCAAGTTAGGCAAAGTATAAATAAAGACATGGAAAGCATCGGGTGGATAATCATTTTCAAATTGGTAATCGAGTATGGCTTCATATCAGCAAAGACCAAATCCAAGGTGAAGGTAGAAATTTGAAACCAATCATGTATGGACCTTTTACAATTTTGGATCAAGTTGGTAACAAAGATTTTCGGTTAGATTTTCCTCATATGCAAATGTATTCCGTTTTTAATGTGGAAAATTTAAAATTGTATGAGCCTCCTATGATTATGGACCAAGATGTATAGGTTCAAGTACCTTATGTTGATAAGTTTGCTCCTAAATACCTCAATGAACTTCTGGAAATTGTTATACTTGATAAGAAGGTCAGACATTCACGAAGAGGTGACATGGAATATCTTCGTGTGGGGTTTAAAGGAATGCGTCCAAACAAATCATGATGGCTATATACCAAAAGATTGAGGGAGATGTACCCTCACTTGTTTTCTAAATAATTCCATGATTTTGGTGGCCAAAAATATTCCCAATGGGAAGGTTTTATTTAGGAGGATCTCCAAGATAGATCAAAATGAAAGTATTCAAAAGGTGAACAGAAGCTTACAGATGCGTAGATCTCGTCGAGGTCTTTCTGGAAACATTCGTTTATGGAAACATTGAGTTTTGAAAATATGACAAAACATGTGAAAATGATAATAAAATGGCAAAAAAAGGGGGGCCACATGGAACACCCACAAGGTGCCACGCGTCATGTACGGTTAGCGTGTACAATCAGTAGACATGGACCAATGAAAGGTTGACAAGTGGTAGGGTTCATATCCATGTGGACCAATCAGGGCCTGCCACGTGGCATCCTTGTTGGCACTTAGTTGGGAAGTTTACCAAAATTTATGGAGTCGGGGAGGATCGAACCCTCAAACTCCTCTCCGGCTAAGCCTCAACCAATTCCTCCTAGCCAGGATGGCCACGATTGTTTCTTAACCACTATAGTAGTCAAGTTGTATTTAAAGTTGATGGTTTGTTTAGTTTGAAAAAGGGGCGGGTCGAGGGCTTGGCCCTCGACCAATGTGTAATGGATATTCCAACACCAGGGCATTCAAACCGATGGAACCAAGGTTCAACAAGCCAACACAACAACTATATGCCAACAAGACCATAGAACCGGAAACCATATGCCAACGCATATGCCAACATAACCAAGGTCCAATACATAGGCGGTCCAACATCGAAACCAAACAACACCACAACACTGTATTATATTGATATCACGTAAAAAGGGGAGGAATTAGAGGCCCGCGGGTTTGACCCCGGGACCTACGTTCCCCATTACAACGCTTTACCAATGGGCTATGCCCCAATCCATTGGTGCATATCGGCGGGATATGTTTAAAATATTGCTGTGGATTTTGGGTCGAAAAAGGGGTACGCAGCCCATACTTTCAGCGCCCAAAAACGTTATTTAAACACCATTTTTGAACCACGAAATAGATTTCATCTCCCAATTGCTTGCACAGATCCCGAGTTGGGTTTAAGGTACAGAAGGTACGATTTCGTACAGTGTAGGTAGGATTTTTCTCGATTTGCATGTCAGAGGAGGAATCAGGAAAAATAGGTCGCGTTTATACTCACTCTTCTCATAATTTTGATAGGAACGCAGTGGTGCAATATGTTTTTGTTTTTGACTAACATAACTCATAATTTTTTCCAGAATTCATGTATGTAAGCTTTGAATTCTTAATAAGATCGGCATTCTCATTGTAAATCGCTTGGAGATGTAGCCCAAGAAAGGTGAACTCTGTTATCATCTGTTTTATACATTTTTATTGTTTGAATACTTGTTTATTTTCTTATGGGGTTTGATTAAGCACTTAAAATTGTCTTTTTATAAGCCTTTTTATGAGGTTTAACATGCAATTTTTATGGTTAAAAAGATCCCGAAGTTTTCAAATCATTCTCTCTCACATACACACACGCATGCATCCATATGCCTTCCCCTACCACTAAAACCACTCCTATATCTGTATCTCTCTCTTCCCTCCACTCCTAAATCATACTAACTCGTCCTCTCACTCTTTTTCCATTGCTCCACTTAACCCCCATCTCCTAACACCCCCTCGTGTCTCTACCTCTAACCATTTAAAAATCCCCCTCTGTCACTATCTTTAACCCCTTAATGAACACCTGACCCTCCTATCTCTCTCTCTCCCCTCCTTTCCCCAACCCATACTAATGCCCTCTCTCACGCTCTTTCTCCCCTGCAGGGAGAGGAGGGGGTAATCCCCCTCTATCTCTACATCTAATCCCTTACCACCCCTTAAATTATATCCCTTAAACTCTCTCTCTCTCTCTCTCTAACCCAAACACTCATACTCGTCACCTATACCCCCATTTCTCCCTAATCACCCATATTGCACGGGGGGTTCACTCAGTGAACTTGTTACATAGCACGATCGTTCGCATGATATTAAACAATATCCCTAATTTCAATAAATATTGGAAAATTCCTCCTAAATTTTTATTGTTGAACCCCCCTCCCAATATGCATTTCCAATTAATAAAACCCCTAGTTTCACCAAATATTATATGTATTCATTTTTATCAACCCATTTTTAATACCCCCTTTATATCATATTATGAAGTTGTAACAAATAGGAGCCCTAACACATAGAAGTATAAGCAAACATTATGCTAATAAAATAACAGTATAATGCTAATAATGATACCACCATAATTGCAGGGGTGATTGATCAATTTGTAGCTTTAGATAGTGGAAGACCCAACAAAATAGTATTGGTGAAGGAAAAATGCATAAAAGGAAATCCGGTCAAGATATCAACATAACAAAGAATTTAAAAGGATGATAGTCCAATTGTTAGTGCAATGCTCAGAAAATATGAGAATTGCAAATGTTTCACACCACAGCCTGCCAATCTACCAATTTTATATCATGTAAATATAAGTATAGCCATAGAGAGCTCATGTTTTCTATAAGCTTAATAAATTAAACTCTATAAAATTGAAAAATTGAAACCCTTTCGTGGATGGACTCCCATACCTTCCTATCAAAACAAACATCATTGATGTTTGAACCCAAATAAACATAGAAAAATTTATCTTACTTTCCAATAACACCATATTATCATGTGCATATCCTGGATTTGAGTCATTCACAAGATGCAATGAATTTCCTCCACTTTAACAACATTTAGTTACATTTTCTTGGGTTATATCTATTTTTTTTATCTTTACAGGAGAGGGGAAAATATCCATTGTTAGGTTTCAAGCATGCAATAGTTATAAAGATACATAGATGGTGAAACTTATACAATACCATTTCATGGTAACGATAACACATAGGGTATGTAAATAAGGGTTTAGATTTTCACCTATGTTCATGTCAATTCCAACACAATACTAAGATGATTCCTTGAATATAAGAATTGAAATTACAATTATGAATGTGCCAAATATAACTCAATCTAACAACCATTCCTAACTGGCAATGTGAAAATGTTAAAGAAGAATACAAAAGTTGAAAGAAATATTTAGTCAAGAAAGATTGATCTAACTTTTCTTGGTTCCAATGAGCCAAGAAATATTGATCTCACTTTTCTTGGCTGTCATGGATAAAGGTTTGATTGAATCTCAATACCAACCTAAACCCCAACCTAAAAAATGAAGAGTTAGATCTTTTTCTCGAATGCCTACAAAAAATACAATACAATTGTTCAACTCCAAAAATCTCAATTGCGTACATCTCTTAACTTATAGATGAGAACCAATATAGCATGAATTCAAACCAAGCCTAAATAAGTTATTAAATGAAGATTTCTCAAGGCCAGTAATCTAAATAGACTTCCATTGATATTATCATTGGTACACTATTATCAAATTTATGCAAAACTTAGGATCGTAAGCAATATCAAATAAAAATGGAGGGTCCTTATGTTTTAGGTGGGTATGAATTGAGCCCATGATTTGGAGGTATGAATCCATCCCATGATTTGGAGGTTATTCCTAAACCCACCTGAATAAAATAACCCCCAATATTTATATCAATATGTCAAATTTAAAACCCCCCCTTGACCCCTTAATATGAGACAATATATTTTTGATATTTTTAAGAGAATTCAAACCCCCAATATGAATGGACGTGATATGATATTGCCTTGCTAGTGAACCCCCCGTGCCATATTGTCCCCAAACCCGTAACCCCCCTTCTCTCTCTCTACCCCTTGCCACCCTAAAATCTCTCTCTCTCTAACTCTTACTAACCCCCTATATATCTCTCTCCCCCTAACACTTACTTACCCCAAATATCCTAGCAGCCCCCTCTGTATGTACTTATAACCCCTTACCACCCTCTAAAGTATCTCCCTGTACCCCTATCTCTCTAACCCAAACACTCATGCTCCTGACCTATATCACATTTTCTCCCCAATCCCCTTTCTCATCCTCAAACCCCTAACCTTTCGTCACTCTCTCTCTACCCCTTTCCACCCCCCAATCCCACTCTCTCTCTCTCTCTCTCTCTCTCTCTCTCTCCCTAGCTCTTACTAACCCCCTATATCTCTCTCTCCCCCTAACTCTTACTTACCCCCAATATCCAAACACCCCCCTTTGTCTCTACCTTTAACCCCTTAACAATCCCCCTCTATGTCTACCTCTAACCCATTACCACACCATAAAGTCTCTTCATTTACCTCTCTCTCTCTCTAAACCAAACACTCATGCTCCTCACCTATATCCCCCTTTCTCCCTAATCCCCCTTCTCATCCCAAAACCCCTAGCCTTCTCTTTCTCTCTCTACCCCATTCCAACCCCCAATCTCTCTCTCTCTCTCTCCCTAACTCTTACTAACCCCATATATATCTCTCTCCCCCTAAATATTACTTACCACTAACCTTCTAACACCCCTCTCTGTCTCTACTTGTAACCCCTTAAAACCCCCCTCCATCTCTACCTCTAACCCATTACAACCCCCTAAAGTCTCTCCCTTTACCTCTCTTTCTCTCTCTCTAACCCAAACACTCATGCTCCTCACCTATATCCCCCTTTCTCCCTAAGCCCCCTTCTCATCCCCAAACCCCTAGCCTTATCTCTCTCTCTCTCTACCCCTTGCCACCCTCCAATCTCTCTCTCTCTCTCTCTACCCCTTGCCACCCCGCAATCTCTCTCTCTCTATCTCTCTCTCTCTAAATCTTACTAACCCCCTATATCTCTCTTCCCCCCTAACTCTTAATTACCCCCAATATCCTAACACCCCCCTTCGTATCTACCTATAAACCCTTAACAATCCCCCTCCATCTCTACATCTAACCCCTTACCACTGTTAGGAAACCATGTCAACCCTTCTCTTTACCTTGTTAGTATATTGTTGTTGGATGCATATGCTTTGTAAGTTGTCCCATAGTATTATATGTTCCATGGTATTGATCGATAGTATTGGAGCATAGACTTAGTATATAAGTATGTGTTGAGGCCACTGAAGGCACATAGAAGTTATTTGTATTAATCTTGCTCAAAGGAGGTTTCCCCCTCAAAGTGGCTCGCGATCAATAAAAATATTATGTGTTCTAATATACCATGCATTTTATCAATTAATATTTGCAAGTTCCTCACATCTGGTATCAGAGCACTTTCTTGGGCTCGCTGGGTGGAATTTATGCCAATTATTTTTACCAAATTCCACCATCCAACAACACTAAAGATAATGGTTACCAAATCTAGGATAATTATTGGCAAGTGTGTCGATCAAAACAACTGTTTGAGGCATCATCGGTTCATTCTAGAATGATCTTAACATATTGCAGTCACATTCAAATCTTCATCCAGTAGTAATAGCTATAAAAATTAGTTCTGAGCAAGTCTATTATAGGTGAAAACTATCAAGGAGAGGCCTTAAAACTGAAAAATTGGACGCAATTTGGTAGGGTATATACATTCCTATAGAATTTTAGGCATGCTTCGAGAAATTCTGGGAACTTTTCATCACGAAAGTTGTACATAGACGTAACAATTAAATTTGGGTTGAATATGAGATTTTTTTAGCATTCTTGGACATGCTTCCTCCCCAAACAATTTTTAGAAACCATGTTTGATATCCTCAAACCATGGAGCAGCAATAAGAACCAATTTTGGTCACTATTGCGCAGTGTTACCCCCATTTTTGCACATGTATCCTTAAAAGTAGCAGAGAGGGTCAAAATTCCCTGGTTGTTGCAAAGAGTACTGTGTGTTGAATTTTGAAATATTTTGAGCATCTAAAACAATCAACTATAACAATTAACATGATTTATGGGCACTTTGGGGATGTTTTGAGTGGTGTAACAATCACCTCCATTCAAAGAAACAACATCAAGGAAAATATTTTCACTCAACAAGTCATGGAACATGCCTAAATGAAGTCCTGAGCATAAAAGAGGAACCTATGGACACATTTGGACCTCTAATTAGTGAGATGTCATCACTGGCCACCTATAGCTTGATGTGGAAAAGTGTAAATTGGACTTTCCTATGTGACAACAAACAGTGCCTTCTAACAGTGGTTTGAGAAATTTTTTTGATTTAGGAAACCCATTAGGATAGAAGGGTATTGTATGTATCCTCTAATATAGGTTATCCATCATATGAAGGAGTGGTAGGGATGATTCTATAGGATAAATGGACATTGGACGCAAGTGATAATCAACCAACAAATAGAGTTTTCCAATTTACATAAACAGGTTGGTGTGGAGGTAGAGGTGAAGATGGAGACAAAAGAGTGAACCTACTAATCTCAGAGGAAGTTTTAATCTCAATATACAAGGTGAATCTCATGCTAGATAATGTTCAAATCAAATTATTGTATACGAACATTGTAATTATTTGCACAGAAGGTGGACAAACTAAAGGCGAATCTTATATAAAACAAAGATAATGGAAAATGAATTAAATCAATACAAATATACAAAGAGGAATAGGAGGGAGTAATATAGATAAATTTCGTGTAGAAGAAATAAATGATTTTTTGGTTTCCAAGTACTCATTTGGATGCACCCCAAGGTGTTCGCCAGAGAGACTTAACTTCCACTGAACTCGAACGGAGAACAAATTAGTTCTCCAAAATTGAAAGTTGTAGAGGACAAAACTCATAACGTAGAAGGAAAAGGTTGTGATATTTTGTGAAATTATCAAATATATCTAGAGACAAAGATAAAATTCACACTAAGTCTAAAAGAGATCAAAAGAATTGACTGGGAAAAATAGAGAAGGAAAAATGGTGTTGCAACACAAGAGAATGAACAACAATTGGAAAAAAATCCATTAGCTCTATTGTTTAGTAAAATGTGTACATAAATAATACATATCCAAAGGAGAAATTCGTGAGACCAAAGAAGAAGTTGGAATCCACACATGTGGTAGGTTTTGTTTGCATTGGAACCATCTCCCAATAAGGTCTAGTGGCCACCAATGATAAATGACTAGTAAACTGGGGTGTACTAGAACATAACTGAGTCATTGGGGCTAGATATTAGGGGATGAGACTCCAAGGAGGTACAATACTGAATTGTAGTGATCAAAATAGGTTCTCCTACACTCAGTAGCAGTAAAACTAGGTGTAACAATTAGTTAACTGAGTAATAAAGGGGACAAGGCACCCTAAATCAAGGAACTGACTATACTGACTCCTAAAATCATTCATGAGGGCACATTTAAACTTCAGTTGTGTAACCAAGGTTCTATGATTGGATAAGAGGGCTAATGATGACCAAATTTAATCTCTAGAGGGGGCTAAATTAAGGACTAGGTGCTAGGAGACTCAACTACCATTGCATGGATGCATGTAGTGCTGCATGGAATGCATGCATGCAAGAAAAACATGCAAACCAAGATGAGATGGTTAGAATATTTGAACAAATGTGTGATACCTATCAACCTCATATAATCACGTTAAAAAATTTAAAATGTTCTTTAGGTACCTATGAGAACACAAGTTGTTATCGGTGAGTCAAATTGCAGATGAATATAGCATATTTATCTTTCGTAAAAGTGTAGTGACTAGTCAAATACAAAAGGACAAGCCAGTAGCCAAAAGTGCAACACAAAAAATTCATACAGATCTCAAGGCATGGAAGGCATGGTAGAAAAAAATGATTTTGATCCCTGACAACCAAGAAAAGTGAGATCAATATTTCTTGGCTCACTAAGACCAAGAAAAGTTGGATCAATCCTTCTTGACTACTTGTTTCCTTCAACCTTTTGTATTTTCTTTAACGTTTTCACATTTCCAGTTAGGAATAGTTGTCAGATTGAGTTATAATTGGCATATTCATTATTATAATTTCATTTCTTATATGCAAGGAATTTGTCTTAATATTGTATTGGAAGTGACATTACCATAGATGAAAATCTAAATCCTTATTTACATACCTTAGGTGTTATCGTTACCATGAAATGGTATCATATAAGTTTCACCATATCTGGATATTTATAACTATTGCATGCTTGAAACTTAAAAATGGAGATTTTTCCCTCTCCTGTAAAGATTAAAAAAAAAAAACTAGATATAACCCAAGAGAAGGTAACTAAGTGTTGTTGATTCCCTTGATTGCAAGAATAAATGTAGAGGAAGTGAAGGCAATTCATTGCATCTTTTGAATGACCCAAATCCAAGCTATGCACATGATGATATGGTGTTAATGGAAAGTAAGAGGAATTTTTCCATGTTCATTTGGGTTCAAACATCAATGATGTTTGTTTTGATAGGAAGTAGGGAAGTATATCCAAAAATGGGTTTCAATTTTTCATTTTTATGGATTTTAATTTATTAAGCTTATATAAAACATGATCTCTCTATGGCTATACTTGTATTTACATGATATGCAATTGATAGATTGGCAGGAAGTGGTGTGAAACATCTGCAATTCTCATCTTTTATAAGCATTGCACTGACTATTGGTATTTTACATTATTTGTTACATTGATGTCTTGATTGGGTTTCCTTTTACACATTTTTACCTTCCTCGTTACTATTTCGTTGGATCTTCCACTATCCAATGCTACAAATTAATCAACTGCCACTACCATCGCCATGGGGTCATTATTATCATTATACCATTATTTTATTTAGCATCTTGTTCGATTATACTAAGATGTGTTAGGACTCTATTTGTTACAACTTGATAATGTGATATAAAGTGGGTATTAAAAATGGGTTGATAAAAATGGATACGTACAATATATGGTGGAACTAGGGGTTTTCTTAATTGGAAATGTATATTGGGAGGGGGGTTCAACAATACAATTTTAGGAGGCATTTTCTAATATTTAGTGAAATTCTGGATATTCTTTAATATCCTACGAAAGGTCGTGCTATGTAACAAGTTCACTGAGTGAAACATCCGTAAGATTGACTACAAGTTTCCTGATGGTCACTTATTTAGAGTTGAAGTTGTACAAACAAAATTGGAAGATATAGCACAATATCTCAAGAAAGGTCAAGCTCCAGAAGGAATGACAGTAAAAAAAAGAAAATAATTTCAATGAAGGTTGCACCATACAGTCTAATAAATGGATTCATATATAAATTAGGATCGAATGAAGTACTTCGACGATGTGTCTTAGAGCACGAACGACAAGATATCATCGATGAATCACATAGTGGACTTGTTGGTGGACACTATAAGGATGATACAACTGCAAGAAATGTTTTACAATAAGGAATATGGTGGATGAGGCTACATAAATATTGCAAAGATCAGGTAAATAAATGTGATAGATTCCAAAGAATAGTTCGAATGATGATCCGAAAAGAACAGGATCTACTAACACTTGAATTTGCATGTGAATTCTTAAACCAGTTAACTTGTAAAAATGCTTGAAATAACAGGCTTATTAAAGGCTTAAAAATAACTGAAAACAAATATAAATGAACAAATAATGCAAACCATAATAATGTGGACACCATATGATAATGGAATTCATCCTTGATGGACTACGTCTCCGGGTCCAGTTCCAATGAGGACCGATCTTATTAGTCTTCAAAAATATTTGAACATGTACAAAATACCTTCATCCTTCAACAAAAGAGACTTAGGATTCAACAATGAATTCCTCTCTCTCCAAAAACTCTTGAGAGTAGCTAAAATCCTCTTACAAAGAAAAGATTACAAAGCCTTTACAAAAGAATAATTGCATCTTACCATTCTCTCCTCAAAAGCTTCAATCTTTTCATGCCTTCACAAAGAAAATTACATTGATTTATATAGCCCAAGGTACATAACCCATCACCACATTTCATGGGATTTGATCCAAATTAAAATGGATAAAATATATGCAACATCCCAAAATATATGGTAAAAACAATGCAAAAAGATGTAACATTTTGCATAGGCACGCCCATACTAAGGGACAAATTCCACCTTAAATCAAACTTTAAAAAAAATATGTGCACATCCCTTAACAAGTGGCACGATTGGCACGTTGGTTGAAAACGTTGGCATGTTGGGAGGAGGTCACGGGTTCAAACTTGTGGACCACTTCTCCTTTTGTGATTTTTGGTTGGCATACATATGTGGTGTTGGAGCCTGGTTGTTGGTTCTATGGTGGATTGTTACCACCTTGCAATGGTTTAAATAACACATGGGGGCTGAGGCCTTATCCCTCGGTACCACCCCTTTTTCAAAACCAACCTTCATTCAACTTCAAATAGGATTCAAATTCTATATGGTTAAGAACCACCCGATGGAGATCTTGGATAGACGGATGGTGTAGAGACATTAATAGAGGTAGACTTCATGAGTTTGATACCCCTTGAATGCCAAACGTTTTGGTAAATAAAACTATATAGTGGCCAATCGGATCGCCACATGGCGACCTTGGTTTGGTCCACTTGGATGCCAACTAGATGCCACCTATAGATGATCCCTTCCAACTGGATGCTACGTGGCAGTCTGATACTGCCACGTGACCACCTCTATTTACCTTACATTCCACGTGGAACCCTGTGGGTGTTCCATGTGGCCCCTTTTTGTCCACTTTTTACCTATTTTACCAAAAGTTCAGAACTCAATAAATTTCTCATTCGGAGATTGTTTTGCGTGAAATGAACATTGCTAGAAATATCCCGTCAAGCTCTGTGTAGATGCAATCTTATGTTCACAATTTGAAGACTTTAATTTTGATCAATCTCGGAGATCCTCTTGGATCAAACCTTCCCACTGAGAAGATTTTGGACCAACAAAATCTTGAATCATTCACAATTCAAGTGAGGACATGTTCATCTCACTTGTCCTTTATCATTAGGCCATTCTTCCTAGAACCTATACAATTGAATTGTCATAATAACAATCAACACTTCACTTACATTGTTAAGTACATTAATCCCATTTTCAACCCAGTCTTCATTAAATATTGTCGAAACCAACCATATACTACTGATGAGTAGAAAGTTGAATATCAAAATTGAACATATGAAAGAGATTGTACCCATATCATGCTTATGTTTTATGATAGGTGTTAGTCCTAGATACGTTCTAAGGATGTATTTAGAACTGTGCTTGGGCATCAATATGTTCCACTGTTTTATCTTTTTTAAATACTTAATCCAGAATCATATTATTGATAGTCAAAACAATGATAAACAGACTTGATATAATGTGGGAAACACTTCTAATATGTCAGTATAAACTCGAATAAATTGTGTTGGATGGAATGACATGAGAGAAGGTACTTGGTTGAAAGTAAATCTTTATCTCATGTATATAAAAAACACAATGAGTCGTAGGAATTCAGTAGTTATAACAAAATGATAATGAAGTAGAACCCAATCCTTATGAGAATGATTCAAAAAGATCTTTATATTATGAATAGTTCACAACATAAATAACCCATAAACGATACTTGAATCAAATATGAAATTCTAGAATAATCACAATAGGACCAGTGTTAACTTTGCCAATCATATAAGACATATGAAAATACGTATGAGATTACAAAGAGAAGAAAATACTAATTGTGCACATCAGAGTTTTGAATCCATAAAAAACCAAGATAAAGCTTGGAGGTTCTTTATCATTTATTGATTAGACTGAAGTCATCCGAAGTTATACTTCTTACAAAAAAAAGTCGATCCTTGGCTAGATTTCCTTTATCTATATATATATATCCTCTGTGGGCTTTACAAAATTTGCACATAATATCTTATAGCCCAACGGATTTCATTTTTTCGATTATTATAAGCAAAATTGGTTACAACAAGAGTCTATTTGTAAAACTTGTTGATGACTTGTTCGCATTGGAGACTAGGGTCCTCCTTGGTGAGGTGGAGGAATGTTCTGTTGTGATGAAGATGTTCCAACTGCTGGTTGTTCCATTGAAGTCCTTTCTAGTTGTTGCACCTGTATAAATCTTGTGATACTCTTCCAATCTTTTCCCATTGGATATTGGAAAACCCTTATCTCTCTAAGGGACATGTCTAGCTTAGAATAATGTTAAAAAGTGGGCTTTGGTAGAGCTTTGAAAATGGCTTGGAGGCAGTTAAGCATCTCAAAATTTGTGCATAGCCTATCTACAAATGTTCGACCACTTAGCTCTTGATGAGTGTTTGATAGGTGAATTTCACAATTCCTTGCATCTAGTATCATGGCATTGTACTGATATTTGTGGTATAAATCCATGTCCATCCCAAAAATATGGGAGGTCGAGTGGGAAAAATTTCTTTGAATAATTCCTTGCATGAATGAACATCTTGCTTCAGTTGGGAAACCGCATCAACAACATTCTGAGCCATCAATCCTTTTGTAATCATTTTATTTTCTTCCATGATTACCTGTGTTTTGTCTCGGACGACATACTCTTGGAGCTCATCGAAGTTTTCTGTGTTCAACAAATCGATTACAAGCCTTGACCATATATGTCTTTTTGTTCACGCTATTCAGGACTGAATGAGCATCTTGAGTGGTGGCCTCAGTGATTTCCCATTCCTCTTGAGACACGATGAAATGGTTCCACTATGCAGTTATGAAGGCTTCTACTTGTTCCCAAATTGTGAACTTAGAAATTTTAATTAAAGGCTTACCTGTCAATCTACTCGATATGTCTTGAACGAATTTCTGGAGATCTTCCTTAAACCGTTTTAGTTATGAGATGACTGGGTCTCTTTTAGCCAACTTTTTGCTCATACTACTGAGCTCATCACACTTGTATTTTAGTTGATTTTGTGCCTGGTTCAATTGGGCATTTGTAAGGCTCATCTCTGCAATCGCCTATGATATTTGTTTAGTAGGGTCCACTGACGAGGAGGCTTGTAAAGCTGTAGCCTTTTAAAGGAGGATGTCCTAATTATTCTTTTTGAGCTCGTTCAGCTCATTCTCTAGGGTGATAATTTTATCCTTGAGCGCTTGACTATCAATAAGGGATTTTTCTAGATCAAACTGTATCACCAATACTTTGACGATTTGCGAATGCTCAACTGTGGGAATGTTGAGCTTATTTTTTAGGCCAGAAATCTCTTTATCCTTTTCTTTTAGCTTGGCCTGAACAAGACCCATATCATTGGGATTTTAATCCAATTTTACAATCTGTTTCTCTAGGTCAACTACTTTTAATTGCTTTGATTTAATTGATGACTTCTCATTATTTAGCTGTTTTTCTAGTCTTTGGACAACATCCTGCAGCATGTCCATGCTCATGGTATATTTCATCACATCTCTATATACTCCTTCACCAGTTTGTCGGTGAAGCTCCGTGATATCCTTAAAAGGGAATGCATCTAGATTGACAGTCACCTGGGTGGTTTTGAAGTTTGAAGGCACTTTATTTCCCTTAGGCACCAATGGCTCTAGAATTTCCATCTCTTAGAGTCCCTTGTCTTAAATATAAAGAAAACAACATTATGGACTGTTGTCCTATATCAAGCTCCTTATTTGGGAACAAATTCTTTTGGAGATCAATGTTTTCATCTTCGATTTGGGAATATAAAACAAACAATCCCAATTTAATAGGTGAAGTGGTGACCAAAGTGCCTTCTGAGGACAACATATCCTGCTTTTGAGGCCAAGCTCCAGATGGAAAAATTTCCAGGATGACAGGTGCTAAAGAGGTGGGTGTTGGCTTGATTTTCGATGTCACGCTGGGTACATTTTCATATTTGTATCTTTTTTATTTTGATCCAATGTTCCCTGATTTGAATTTGTCGACATCATAGGTCGGGTCCGGTGTGCTCCTCTTTCCCAACGTATCCACTTTATGCGGCATGGGGATGACTGGTTCCCCAGTGGCCTAGCTTGGATCCAATGCTACTTTTCTCTACTCTCGATTTTCTAAGTTGGCAGTTTTTTCCAACAATGGGTGTGGCTCATGATCTCTTTTGGGAGATGATCCCCTTGGCATCGTACTTGCATACAAAACTTACCAGGAACTTGAAAGAAGCTAAAAGTTCTTCAACTACCTTCTGAGCAGCTCTGCTTCTTACTTTGAATGGTCCTGATTCATTAGGGACTTTGAAATTCCTAGCACTATTTCCTTTCATGAAATGGACATCATCACAATTGAATCTTTGGCGGGTGTACTCCAAATCGAAGATCCCGGGAATCACGAGCACTGGTAGTTTACAGGGAGAAAGTTCTACTCCATACACTTGAATCTCAATATGGTTATCAAAAGAAAACCAATCTCCAATAGAGTCACTTGGATTTAACTGGAGCAACTGATTTCACTCTGGAAAAACTCTTGGGGGGACAAACAAACAATAGTGTAAATATTTTGGCTATGATGGTGTATACAAACACAGAGAAACCTTCATGTGGAGGGGTAAGAATGATTTACTTTTGAAGGTCATCTTAGCTGAAGAAATCCTTGTTTTGATAGATAATCATATATATGAGAAGAGAATTATATATGAAAATATTCCTAGATGAAAATCTTTTAAACTGAAAGTACATAGACTGTGCGAGAAAAGATGACAAAACTAGCATTACAGGAGCCTCTTACTGAGATAAATTTATGAGGGAGACGAAAACTAAGGCGACATCGTCAATTACCAGGTCATGGTCATATACGAGGACTTGGAATATCATGGATAGTATTGGTATGGCTGACTCTCAGAATACTTCGAGGATGAACATTGAATGGGAATTGGGCAAGTTGGCCTCCAGTGGAATTATCATGTGGATGAATGTACCTCTCCTTTCTGATGATAACTCTCAAATCTTGCCTGCCAAGACTTATTCATCGAACTGCAAACTGGTGGCACTTTCCTCATTGTCGGTTAATTCCATGATGATCTCTTTAGTGATCAAGCAGATGACTAATCCCAATATAGACACGACTGCTCTTCTCTCTAGAGCATACCTCTCAGCGCACCATTGCACTAGTTCTAGGAAAGGTCTAGACTACGGTAAAACCATCTTTGCTAACCCATAGATCCATAAATTTAAAAGGTCATTCCTGCTCTTGTCCTGCTCCTCGGCTTCTCTAGATAATTAATGAAGGTTGGGGAAAGAAGACACTGGATCGTGAATGTCAAAATGCTCATCTCCAAGGAGATATTCTTGGTTGAGAGTTGTTGATGCTGAGGGAGACATCAGAAATAGGATTAGAATCCATAGTGATGTTGGTAGGGTGGAGAGAAAGGTGATGAATTCTTGACTTCAGTTGCAAAAATACTAGAATGGATACTAATTGCGGGGAAGCTCACAATGATAAGAGGCAGATTCCCGACAAACTCTTCACAAGAGTATTTATAGTGGGAAATTTGAAAATGGCGGGTTTTAATGAGAGGTAGACATGGAAGTTGAGTGTTGGTTCCTTATGTGAGAGGTGGGTGGATGTTAAACACGAGGGGAACCTTTATTTTCAAAATGGATGTGATAATAATCGTTAGATTAAACTAGTGGATACGCCAAGGAAGAGAGATGGGGAAAATCTAATGAGTGGTTTCAGGGATCAAGATAAGCAATTCAGGGAGACCACTTTTAGGGCCCTGAATGAACATGAGGCTGCCACGTGGATATGGTGGTTTTCATTCAGGGTTGCATCTAGCACGTTAAACCCCAAGATTTTAGTGGATCCTAAAAGCAGGATATCCATTGATCACTCTCCACATCACTTTGAGATTTGTGTCCGGCTAGGGAGACTTTATGAGTTGGACCCCTTTTAGCTGATAGATTACATGCTAAATGGGTCCCAGTTGTATTACCATGCTGACGGTGATAGAGGTTTCAGGGATCGTGAAAAGCGGTTCAGGGAGACTGCTTTTCGGGTCCTGAATGACCCTAAGGCTGAAATGTGGCCTTAGCGGTTTCTATTCAGGGTCACCCTGGGCTCAATAAACATCGTTCACTTCGGCCGCTGAATGAGATATCCGCCGTTGATTTTTTCCTTCTCGTGATTTTGACCGCAGATCAACTTGATTACTCAATAATCAATCATCATGAATCTGGGTGGCCAACCTTTCCTTCCATCCTCATGCTGCAAAAGAGATTTGATCACAGATTAGAAGGCTAGCTTCGCTTGCGATCTGCAGTGTTGTCTTCAGCCAATTTTATCACAAATCTTAGTACTAACAATAGGAATACTATCAACCATAATAGGTGCATTTTGGTGCTACAAGACTTCATTTTATTGCTTAGGATTCTTTTCTTCCTTAAATTGCATAGACATAAGTGCCAAATTCCGCCTTGCATTAATGACCATTTTCAGTTGTTTTGTAGTTCCCAATGATCTATCGTTTTTAAATGAATGTGAATGTACTATATACTCAATTACTTCTTTAAAAAAATGATACGGATTATGTTCTCTATATAAAATTTCCTTTAGATCATATAAGTATGGGCTACCCAACACAATTCCACAGATATCTAGTGGTGAACCACATCAAATTCAACTTCATATATAGGCCTGGATGTTATTGCAAAATTTAGATCACATTGCTTTGTTACTTGTAATATTTTGTCTTTGCATAACCAGCCTAATGGATAAGGTTTCTTTTGTGGTTTTGTTGTTAATCCCGACTGCTTAAATACTTCTTCTAAAATGAGATTAGCTTGGGATCCACTATCTATGAGTGTGTCGATCTTGGTTTTTTTGCAATTACCCTTATATGAAACAATGAATTCCTTTTTCTATCCTTATAACTGACATGATAATTAGAAGTAGAAGCACATGAAGAACCAATGTTAGAATCATTACCAGCAATATCTTCACCTTTCACCCCTACAATTATTATTTTTGTTTCGTCCTCAGAATCTGATCCAAGGTCCTCAACGATAATTGTGGCCTTTTTCCTCCATTTTCGATCCTTAAACCACTTCGGTTTCAATTCTAGATGTAGCTTCCAACAATGTTCTACATCATGTACATCTCCCTGACAATGAGAACATGAAAGTTTTGTATTCCCCATCTTAACTATAGAAGATCAATTAATCTTATCGTTTCCTTTGTCCTTTCCTTCCTTCAACTGAATGGATTCAGATGAGTGAATGTCATCATAAGTATTCTTCCCTTTAGATTCAATATGTTTGGCTAGAACACACACTTCATCCAAGTTAGTACGATTAATTATAAGTATTGTATGATGCAAATAACTATGTAATCCTCCAATAAACTTGAGAAGCTTTTATTGAGTGTAAAGAGGTATACCCAAAATCAAAGATCTCTTTTTGAATTCCTGAGTGCAATCTTGTACATTATGACATTTACCTTGCCTTAAAATTTTCCAATCCATCATGGCTTGCTGTATGCATCCTAATGGATAAAGTTGCTTCTTTAACACAGCAATAAATTCATACCAGGAAGAAATAATTTTACTTTTTGTAAGGAGGTCTTCCTATTTCTTACTCTCCTACCAGATAAGTGTAGTGCTTCGAAGACAGAGAGTATCCAACTGGATCTTTGCAGTATCATCTGCAAGCTTCTAGATCTTGCAATACACCTCAATATGCCTGATCCAATAATCCAATGTTTCTACGTTAAGTTCACCATTATATGTATGCAAATAAAACTTAATATCAAGTTTCAAATCATGTAAATCGGACTTAGTCTTCTCATGTTGTTTCTTTGGATTTGAAGAAGCATTACTTGAGCTTTCAGAAGAGGAAGAAGAATGTGGAGGAGGAGGATCAGAAGGGTCTCCTCTTTTTACCAAAGCATTATCCTCGGCTTTCTCCTTCTTTTTTTTCTTCTTTTCCAATCTCTCTTGATAATATGCAACCAATTTTTCTACCTTGTATACCATCTTATAGAAAGCCTTGCGGAAATCCTTCTCATCTTCTTCTTGGTAGTCTTCATATACCATTTTATTTCTTCGACGTGTACATTCAATCTCTGGATTGAAAATATCAAGTTGGCTTTCACCTCTCTTAAGCCTTGATCTAGTTAACATTCACACTTTTCAATTCCCCGGTTAGCCTGCTCTAATACCAAACATGATCTAAAAATGATAGGATCTACTAACACTTGAATTTGCATGTGAATTCTTAAACCAATTAACTTGTAAAAATGCTTGAAATAACAGGCTTATCAAAGGCTTAAAAATAACTGAAACAAATATGACTGAACAAATAATGCAAACCATAAGAATGTGGACACCGTATGGTAACAGAGTTCGTCGCTAATGGACTACATCTCTGATTCCATATACAATGAGGACCGATCTTATTAGTCTTAAAAAATATTTGAACAGGTACAAAATTCCTTCATCCTTCAACAAAAGAGACTCACGATTCAACAATAAAGTCCTCTCACTCTCCCAAAACTATCAAGAGTGGCTAAAAGCCTCTTATAAAGCAAATATTACAAAGCCTTTACAAAGGCATAATGGCATATTACCATTCTCTCCTCAAAAGATTCAATCTTTTCATGTGTTTACAAATAAAATTACATTGATTTATATAGCCCAAGGTACATAACCCATCACCACATTTCATGGGATTTGATTGAAATTAAAATGGATAAAATATATGCAACATCCCAAATATATGGTGATCACCAAAATAATGGTAAAAACAATGAAAAAAATGTAACATTTGGCATAGGTGCATCCATACTTAGGCATAAAGTCCGCCTTAAAAAATATGCGCACATCCCTTAACAAGTGGCACGATTGGCACGTTGGTTGAAAATATTGGCATTTTGGGAGGAGATCATGGGTTCAGACCCGTTGACCTCTCCTGCTGTTGCAATTTTTGGTTGGGATACATATGAGGTGTTGAATCCTTTCTATCGTTTCTATGCTGGATTGTTACCATGTTGCAATGATTTAAATAACACATGGAGTTTGAGGGCTTAGCCCTTGGTCTCGCCCCTTTTTCAAAACAAACCTCCATTCAACTTCAAATAGGAGTCGACTTCTAAATGTTTAAGAACCACCCGACGAAGATCTTGGCTAGGTGAATAGAGAGGAGACATTGGCGGAGGTAGAGGTCATGGGTTCGATACCCCTTGACCGCTGACCATTTTCGTAAACAAAAATGCATGGTGACCAATCAAATCGCCATGTGGCGACCTCCAATTGGTCCAATTGGAAGCCAACTAGATGCCACTTGTACATGCTCCCTTCCAACTAGATGCCATGTGTTTCCATGTGGCAATCTGATACTTCCACGTCACCACCTCTGTTGACTAGTGATACCATGTGGCACCCTGTGGGTGTGCCATGTGGACCATTTTTTGCCACTTTTTACCTATTTTGTCAAAAGTTCATAACTCAATAACTTTATCATTTGGAGGCCATTTTGCGTGAAACAAACATTGTTGGAAATCTCCCATCGAGATCTACGCAAGTGGAATATTCTTTTATCAGTTTGAATACTTTAATTTAGATCGATCTCGAAGATCCTCCTGGATCAAACCTTCCCACCGAGAATATTTTGGACCAACAAAATCTCGAATCATTCAGAATTCAAGTGAGGAGGATCTAGGAGGATCAAGTGAGGATCACTTGTTCATTCTTATTGGAACCTTTACAATTGAATTATCATATAAACAATCAACACTACACTAACATTGTTAAGTACTTTAATACCATTTTCAACCAAGTCTTCATTCAATATTGTCGGAACCAACCATATACTACTGATAAGTAGTCAGCTGAATATCAAAATTGAACATATGAAAGAAATTGTATCCATATTATTCTTATGTTTTATCATAGCAATACTATCAACCATAATATGTGCATTGTAGTGCAAGAACACTTCATTTTCCTGGTTAGGATTCTTTTCTTCCTTAAATTGCAGAGACATAAGTGCCAAATTCTGACTTGCATTAACGACCCTTTTTAGTTGTTGTATAGTTCCCAATGATTTGTCATTTTTAAATGAATGTGAATGTACTATATAGGCAATTCATTCTTTAAACAAATGATATTGATTATGTTCTCTATAGAAAATTTCCTTTCAATCATATAAGTACAGGCTACCCAACACAATTCCATAGATATCTATTGGAACCAAATCAAATTCAACTTCATCTACAAACTTGGATGTTATTGCAAACTTTAGATCACATTGCTTTGTTACTTATACTCTTTTATGTTTGGATACCTACCTTAATGGATAAGGTTTCCTGTGTGGTTTTGTTGTTAATCCCAACTGCTTAACTACTTCTTCTAAAATGAGATTAGCTTGTGAACCCCCCTCGTATAGTCCTATAGGGGCAGTTTGGAACCCCCCTTGTAGAGGCCTATAGGGGCGGTTTAGAACCCCCCTTGTAGAGGCCTATAGGGGCGGTTTAGAACCCCCCTTGTAGAGGCTTATAGGGGCGGTTTAGAACCCCCCTCGTAGAGGCCTATAGAGGCAGTTTAAAACCCACCTTGTAGAGGCCTATAGGAGTGGTTTGGAACCCCCCTTGTAGATTCCTATAGGGGTGGTTTGTAAACCCCCTCGTAGATTCCTATAGGGGCAGTTTGGAACCCCCCTCGTAGAGGCCTACCGAGGCAGTTTGAAACCCCCCTCGTAGGTACCTACAAGGGTGGTTCTAAGACCCCCTCGTTGTAACATACAAGGGAAATTGTGAACCCCCCTCGTAGTGACATATGAAGGTGGCTTAGAACCCCCCTCGTAGTGACATATGAAAATAGCTTAGAACCCCCCTCATAGAAACATACAAAGATGGTTTGAAACCCCCTTTATATCCATAATAAATCATAATAAAATATATTTTATTAAAAATACCAATATTGCAATATCAATAGGGTATGGAGGAATCGAACCACCAACGTCCTGCTTGTAAGGCAGGCGCTCTACCATTGAGCTAAGAACCTTTAATAATTAGGGAGATGAGCAATATTAACACCCATATTGCATTATTTTTATGTCTAAGAAAAGACAATAAGAATGTTCAAGAGATGATTGTAACAGGATTTCTCTAAAACTGGAGACGTTTGTAGAAGATACTAATCCAGCTCTAGTAGCATTAAGCATAGATGCCACAAAAAACACAATAGCTGTCACCAATCAAACAGTAATCCTCTTGTACAAAAATAAAACTAATCTAAATGCATTTAAGGAGCAACAAAGCAGAAAAGTTGGTGTAACAACTAGTTTTATAAATTATAAATTTGTAAAGGCAGAGCACTTCACATGATCCCATACTTTTGATCATTTTTGGAAGAAACATAAAAGTTTCTAAGTGATGATGAAAAAAACCTAGATTAATTCTTCTTAAACCACATATTGATTTCTCTGACCTACAAAGTATCAATGTATGAACATTTGTAAGCATGTTCAAACTCTATCAAAAATATACTTTTAAAGATTTATGCCACATATTTATCCTTCAACACTATCTATATTTTAAAGATTAACTATCTCTATCTTTAAAGAAAGGGAGTAAAGACATGATGACTTGCCATTTCGAAAAGCCTAGCTGAACGACCAACACTATAGAGCAAAGTACAATAGCAAACATGTTCCACAAAAGGTTTCCAGAAGTTTGCAAATTCAGTGACTGACAAACCTGCTCATGAACAAAAAACATTTCATGTTAGAACATTAATATCTAGCTTTGACTTTCTGCACCTATAAATTGTTTTTAAGTTAAAACTTTGTGCTAGATATCATCCATGAAAAGACATTCATGCTCATAGAAATTGAAGCTGTGAAAAAAGTGCAACAAAATGCATACAATATCACACTAAGATAAACATAAAGAATCTAAGAATTCTTCAAAAGATGTCCCTTGGAAGAGTGAATTGAAGATATAAACCTGGAGAATTCTTCAAAATGCTTTGCAACATAGGTAATATATTTAACATTGTAAACCAATTATATGATCAAAGCCATCAGAATCCATAATACTCAAAATTCCGTACTTTAACTAATACTGTAGGAATTTGGGATAGAAGTGAACCTGGCATGGAAGCTAATGAACAACCTCATATCTTATCATTCTGATCAATCACTAGGTGATGTTATGTATGCAGGGACTGACAACCAATAGTTGGCATTCATAAAACCCATTCCATGGAAAATCTGGGTGTATTCTGTGGGTTGGGTAGCCATGTCATTCCCAGCTTTGTAATCTTTGCACAGTCATGATTAGTAGAATTGCATGCAATCCGGATGAAGCATGACAACCAGTTCTGTTACCCAAGGAGAAGGTTTTCTATAGTAGGTCACCAGCATTGGCATATTCCATCTTTCAAGACAATAATCAGAGGGTGGATGCAGCCAGGAAATGATTCCAACGAGCCTGTGGATCCCTTACTCATTGTTTAGGGTCCTCTTGTTGCATTTTTAGTTTCTGGTTTGAGGATAACAAAGTGTAATAAGTCTAACCATCCAATAGTAAGGCCATTTCCAGGAAAATTTGAGGCAATATTTGTAACTGTCCTGTAGCATTGAGCAGACCACTCCCCCATTTGTGTCCTGTCCAAAAATTGAGGGTCTGTTGGCACACATGACAAAGCACAGGTAATCTTTGGGTCTATTGATCTGCCATCCCCTCTCCTCTTTGTTTATTGTGCACTCAGTGATGACCGATCAACTTGGAGCTATCCATCATAGCATATTTTGGAGATGAAATTCCATTTGTAAGGGTTTGTATCATCATTGCATGCCATCATGATGTAGCGTCCAACATTCTGGAGTACTTTGATGCACCAACAAGAAGCTAGGGTTTGATCTGATATTTAACGGTAAAAAATCAAGAGCTACAACCATTGAAATAGTGCTTTAGTGTGAGATCCTTGGATGAGATATAGTCTTACATGGGAGATGAATCTAAGGAAGATGGCCTGCATCCTTTTGGGTCGTTTCATGCCTTTGAGGTCTTGTGCTTTGGAATATATTTGCTTTATGGAGAATGCACCTTTAATCCTTTTATGGGCCATTGTGTAATCAATGGCCTAGAAGCAATCTTTAAAGGTGAGAAGTGGATTCTTTTTGGTTGAATGAGGACATCTTGATTGCATAGATTAGCATGAGGACATCTTGATTGCAAAATCTTTAGATAGTAGGATAAAGTGACTATATAGAGATAGTTTGTAAGAAAATTACTGAGAATGTTATAGATATTTGTGCTTCATTAGGAGGATGCACGAGGTGAATGAAATGAAGACTGACAAGAACATAAACTAATATTTTTAAGGGAATTTGGGGCCTAGGCAAGGACTAGCATAATAGAGGGAAACACAAAATAGTGTTCACTTTTAAGATATTTTTTTATTGTTAATTTGACAGGAAAAAAAAAATTTATATTATGTATGAACATTATTAAAGCCCAGTATTATCTGTTGACGAACTATTGGATTTCTATTGTAGAAACACTTAGAAAATGCATTAGCCTCTCCCATAACCCCCATTAGATGAAAATATGTAAAAGTACCCCCCACATAAAAGTAAGAACTGTCAAAAGTGTTATACTGCCAAATCCAAAAAAGCTTGAGGGCAAAAAGTATAAGCAAATGTTAATGAGCAAAAATAATAACTCAAATGTTCTACAAGTCTTCATAGGAGAATTAAAGCTACACCCTACAAGAATCATGATTCATGACACAGTGTGGCTGTGCGCTACTGCTGACTATTAGAATCTAGTTGCAAGCTAGAGTCTAAACATAACTTCTAAGTACTTGAATTTATTACATTTGGAACCTGGACTCTGGAGGTGAAACGTAGAACAAAACGAAAGGATAAAATTGCCTAGTCACGGCCCATAACGCAACCCAGAAAAACATTACACAGCCAATATTATCTCTTGGAAATCACTTGTATTTAAGAATTTAAGCTTCAGAATGCACAATCAATCAAGAAAAAACAATTAAATCCTTTGAAATTGCGATCTGACAATTAACCAAATATTTATGGGTTTTTAAATGGAATTTTGTGGTTTTAAATCATTTAGTTTGGGAATTTTTTAGCAGTATTTGGATTTATTTGGGGATTTTCATAATACAGATATGGTAGCGCTTACTTTACTGCATCCATATTCTACCAAATATCCACTGAAATCCATACTACTTGTGAATTTACATATAGCAAGGAACCATAGAGCCGAAACTTGCTACTACAATATAAGCCAGGAACCAGCTAGCCCATCTCAGACCCCATCTCACCAAGGGGGCATAGGCATAGCTGGCCTCCTGCCCCAGAGAGGAATTATAAGCATTTTCCAACCATAACATTGGCCATATAAGAGAACCACAAGGCCAGAAGGATAATGATGGATGATGTTCCCCTAGTCACTGGATGGGGCCCTACCCCAGGTGACCATAATAATCCCACACTTGTTGCATCATTAATGTTTTTGTGTTCTTAATCAGGGATTGCAGCATTAATGTTTCTCAGTGTTCCTAATCAGGAAGTTCACCATGTCGTTTTGGGACATTGCTGCTTTGTCAATTTGGTATGTTTATGTTTATAAACATACTTTTTTATCCCATTCCTTTTCCATTACAAGCTGCATCACACCACAAGGTCCATAAGCCTAAAACATTGAGACATTCTTCCCAATAAACCATATCTTCACAACCTTCCATGTGTGTCACCTCATATATGAGGAGGAAGTTCCCTATATTATTGGGAGTATAGGATGGAAAATTGGAGTGTTTTCTAGGTTCAGAGAGATTGTAAGTATTCTTCATCTCCCTATATAGTCATCTAGTTTATCCCTCAAAAACTGGTATGGATTCAATTGAGTTAGTAAGTTGAAGGATATTTATAAGTCATAGATTAATACAAATGTTTGGTCAACTCCATTTTGAACAACAATTTTTTTCAAAATATGTAATTTTATCTCTGTTCTTGGAGCTCTGATTGATAATTTTTGAATGATCTGTGATAACATATAACAAATTAGCACACTGCAACAAGTTTAATATCAAATTTTCACCTCCAAAAAAAGAAGTCTAAATTACCTTTGTCTTCTAGAATAAATGAAGCAATAATATTTACTTGCCTGTTTGTTGACCCCACTGTTAGGGTGTAACTCAACTGCAGTTGTAGTGAACTCATGAACATACTTTGTGGAAAAAATTGAGTGAACTTCTTGAAGCTATGGCAAGTCTGCACACCTTGGCGCAACAAAAATCAAACTTTCTATGGCTTCTTTCAAGTCACCGGGGAATGTCCTAAAAAAATCGATAACAGAACAAAAAAAATTCAGTTAGAACATCCTACCACTTAATGAATAACCATTATTTTTTTTTCTTTTGTAATACAAAAAAATATAAGAGGTTAAAAATCCAAAATCCATTGCAAAGAATCATAGATCAATTACTTATACTTTTCAATAGCCATGATTATTTCAGTCACAATATAGCAAAAACCTTCAATGAGAAAGTATGTATCCAATATTTCATGTTCTTTGAAGACATGCTCCACCTGCAAACAAAACATGTATGAAGGTTCATAATGGAAAGGTGTTGCATATCATCTGATCATGGTCCACATACAAAATCCTAGACAATGGATATTTTCACATATATTTTTAATTAGAAGCGAACTAAATTTCCTATAAGTACGTTGTATCTAGAACTTCACAGATGAAATACACCCACAACTCTTTGACAACTCCTTCATACTGGGCCTAACAGTTAAGAACATGTGTTTCCTCTTATAATGTCACGGGTTCAAATCCATAGGGGGGTAGGGTATATACACCTCTGTGGACTTTAGCAGTTAAATCGCTGCGTAGAGTGGGGTCTCTTGTCCCATAAACAAGCGAGTCTCATACACCAAATTGGTTTCACTTCACTTGACCTTAAAAATAGATTTTTACTATTATTATTATTATTAACATTTATTTATTTATTTAACCAATGTTTTGGTTGTAGATCTTCAATATGTTTTTAATGAGATATGTTAGCAAACTAAGATGCTTGTTGGTTGTTGATCCGAAGACAAAAATATGAACAGATTTATCAAGACGATTCCATGATGGTTTTGTTGGATTTGTTATCAAAAAGGAAAGTTCATAACTTATGTGCCTTGAGCAGGGATTTATATATGTAGCAGCAGTGCCATGTTTTCAGATCTAATTTTGTAAAATTGCGGGGTCTTAATTTTACAACCATCTAGAAATGTAGTTGAAGGACACATGCTAGTATTTTCATCAGTCCAAGAACCATTTTGCACCAATGTATCATTTTTCAGTCCAGGAGACAATTAGATCTAAAGCAAATTAGTTGTTTCTGAGGGCAAAACTTGCATTAAGATGTAAAGAAACATTTTTCCGTAGATCAAACCTGATACTATTGTGTTGGGAGTAATTTTGTGGAAAACATAATTAAATACGAAGGGATGTTAAGGCTATCTTCAAAGATGGGTATGAAATGAACTCTGTGTGGCGCAATAGTGGATGTTAAGGCTGTCTTCATGCCCAAAATTGTTGGTACTTATCCAGAATTCATGGTTTTAGGGTTGTTCATTGTTATTTATGCCCAGAACTTCAAAAAGGACCATTGTTTGGGGTTAAATATGTGCCCATAATTACTTCAACTTGGAAGAGATGAGATTTCATCATGAAAAGAGCTCATAAAGTTGCCTAGAATGACTCAAATCGCACCCAGACTTGGCTTTTAGGGTCTGAAATTAACTCAACTTTGCGTTTTAGTTCTGTTTACACCATTTTTGTGGAGAGAAAGCACCCAGAATTCATAATATTGTTGTAATATACTGATTGGGAGATTAAAACAACACTTATTTGTGCCTAGAATGAAGGATTAAGGCTGTTGGAGTACCCAAGTTTGCTCTTTGTGTCCATATCCATGTCTAGAATTGTTTCTTAATGCCATTTCAACCCTCAAATTCAACCCAGGTTTCCTCCAAACCTATTGTTAGTGGTTGTTAATCACTTTTCATTGGGTTGTTCATGCTCAGAATTGTCTTTTAACCCTACAATTCGGCCCAGTTTTAGAGATAGGCCTGTTTGGTAGTGGAAAGGTGCACAGGGATGACTAATTCACAATGTTTCTTGCCACGTATTCACTCAGCACAGGAATTGAAATATCACCAAATAAATCTCAGCAATCACAGCGATGGAGTCAACTGGGACAGAGGATATGCAATAAACCAAATAGATTATGTGTAGATATGGGTGACTAAGTGCATATGTTCCAGACAAGGGTTACAAGCACTTTTGCCACGAAAGAGAGATGATGCTGATGATGAAACAAACTGAGTATTAATACTTCCCTTGTTTTGGTTTTTGTCATGTTTTGTGGATGCTTTTTTTTTTTGTCTTTTCTTCAGAGTAAAATAATTTGGATATGTTACAAACAAGGAGACGAGTGCCAAAAATACAACTAGGCAGTTTGATCCTACATGTGTGGAAGGAATTGTAGAAAATGGAATAAACAATCAAGGGTGGGTCTCCTTGGAGGGATAAATGAATAGAGGATTAAAAATGCAGATGGTCAACAGGTCGTGGATGAGACGAGAAAACAACATGATGTAGCGAAACAATAACATAATAAAAAAAATATGAACCGCTCGGGAGTCTGGGGGGAATGGGCCAACAACTTCATGAGATAAAAGTATGAAGCTTTTTCTGTGATATGATGGACTAATGAACTCCCATTCCTAAAGTTGAATGAAGTAGCATGGATGGGTGCCAACATGCAATGGGGTACTAAACCAGTGCAACCCATGGAGATGGAGTATTATTTCCCAGCAAGTGCACCGTGCAGCTTGAATGGGCGAGGCTACCTGCTAGAGTGGGGGAAACCTAAAGGCATATGCAAAGTGAATCAAACAAGGAGAATGCAACATAAGCAGAGGGGAGAGAAAGGATATATGCCAGTTTGAAGAAGTATACTTGAAAAGGTAGCGATGGACCTTGGTTGAAATGAATGGAGAAAAGGGATCCAAAATGAAACACTTGCACACATGAAACTGAGACCACAACAAAAAAGTGATCGATAAAATCCATCTTACTGTGCAAATGACTCATAAAATAGGGTTCCCGAGTGCCCATACTAGTGGTATGAAAATGGTGGGAAAAATGGATCCTAAGTGAAGTACTTGTACACTGGAAACATATCCCACTATGGGGAATAGCTCGAGAAAATGAATCCAACGGTGCAAATAGTGTTGAAAACAGAGCTAGCTCTTGAATGGGCATAAATAAAATTAGGGTTTAACCTATACATAGGGTTTGGCATGCAAATAGAGAATCATTTGTGAATTCTTAAGTTTGGTTTTGTTGTATGGCTCAATTCTTCTGGATCTAATTGCACATGGTTGGATCAATGGTTTTCAATTCCATGACCGCTAGGTAAGTGGCCTCAACTTGCTCATAATTTCTGTCCATTCCATTTTTGAGTTGAGGGCCCTTATTACAAGTATATAATCCTTTGAGGTTTCCACCAGGTCTCATGGGAGGGAGTCAAGGGAACACCTGAGCAACTTGCTCAGGAATCCTCTTTACAGTCACAAGTTGCACAGGATAAGAGACCAACCAATGGCGCAATTGTTTTCCAAACATCCACGCAAGTGGATCAACTGATAGACGAATAGTTGCTCGACTTATGCATTAGTTGAGTTTCTGGCCTGCACAACTAACCCATGTACCCTATAATTATATGAGGTCATTAAAATGCATTACTTTTGTTGAAAAAACACACGAATGTTGTGGCAAAGAGCTAAAAATTTGTTAGGGTATTAAAAACAAAATTGCTTTTTGATTTAGCATTCTAGAGTCTCGTCTTGTGCCCAGGATATGTTTGGATACCCCGCTCAAGCAGACACATGGAGGTTTTGAGTTATCTTTCTCTCTAACTCTCCCAATGCTCCACTCAAGCAGACACATGGAGGATACAGACAAATCAACATATAAATAAGAATTTAAAACTCACTATTAACTCTTCTAAACTGACAACCTGACTATTCTAGAAAGGGCACTCTAGTTAGAGATAACCGTACTAAAAAATCACCAACAGGAATCAAGCATTGACTGAATCTGAGATTTGTTTTCTCTAGGTAGGAAGCACTATACAAGAGGAGTGACGTGCACTAGGAAAGAGGAATATAACTATAAATGAGGTGCATTCACTCTTATTAATAATAACACACAACAATGACCAATCATTAGTCCAATTGCACTCTAAAAATAAAAGTAAAAGAACCCGAAAAAGTAGGAAATCCCTAAAAATAGGAAATGATGCCAAACAAAGGAAACGATGTGGAGAACATATTCAGGGAAATAAACTAATAGATATCATACTCTGATTTGGTTCAAACTTAGTGAGGGAAAATATTAAGACTTGACTCGTACTCTATGAGAGAAAAACTTACACTGGTTTCCAGTTTACATGCATTTGTATATTGTTGACACAATTTCTATGTTTTGCAAAGGATGTATTATTGACTTTGTAGCCGTTACTACCTTTTTTGCTAAAACTTTGTAATTGATAACCACTTAAGAAAGCATTCTCCTTGGGCTTCCCCCAAAAGAAACTGGACTTATCCCTATCTAGAATGCTCTTGAACTTCTGAGAATGCACTTTGTTTTGTGCTCACACACACAAAAAGAACAGCTTAGATGTGTTTTATGGAACTTGACATTTATATAGAGTCAATGTTCATCATTTACTATAAAAGTTAACAACATGTTCTATAGTTGACAGAGGTCAAAAGGTACTTAACCCTAGAAAATTTAATCTGATTGTAACCCTTCAATCCTTTCTTGCTCAAGATAAATCAATGCCTACCATTTTTCTTTTTTGTATTTTCGCTTATGTGACCTAGTGTCAACATCAAATTCAGTATTGGGATCTAGCTCGGTCAAGTCATTGAAGTCAAATATTCACTATTCCGAACTGAAATTGTGGAAGAAGTAATGTTCTTCATCCAATATATTTACAATCATATGAGGGTTTTTAGCACATGCAAAAGGAAAAGAGATTATACATCTTGTCAACACTAGATTTGCGACCGACGTCATTTCCTTACAGTGTATTGTTTTACAACAGCTAGATTTAAAGAGAATGTCTATGGCCATGTTGTTTTACAACAGCTAGCTTTAAAGAAAATGTATGTGGCCATATTGTTTTACAATAGCTAGCTTTAAAGAGAATGTCTGTGGCCCCATAAGGCATTCAAATTGTTGTTAGATCCTAATTTCATAAATTTATTTTTAATCTTGAATTCTAGTTTTTCAATTTTACTATCAACAATGGTACCATGCCATGTAATTACTAATGACATGTACTATTCCAAGCACATGGTGGGAGAATAAAGGCAAAGGAACCCCTGAGTTACAAAGACTTTTTTTCTTGAATCTTGAGCCAATGATGCTCCACATTTAGTTGTGAGAGAAATTGGAGTCTATCAAACCCATAATATTATAATTATCCCCATTTAATCAGAAAAAGAAAAAGAAAAAAAAATCCACTTTAGGTCCATAACAACATGAAGAATAAGCTTTTGTATGAAGAAAAAAAGAAGTTTTCAAAAGATTGCTTTGGTAGACCCAAGAGGGAAAAAAAAGTGCCAACTTCTTCAGAGAAAAAAAATTGCAATGCACTACCTCTTGCTGTAGAGAAAAGGAAGGAAGAGTGAGTTGGCCTTGATGCAAGGTTTAATCCATACAAAAAAAACCTAGAAAACACTAGAAAAGGAGGTGATCCAATAACCCTAGTTCTGTGATGCCACTAGCGAAAATCCTTAGATCAACTACTTAGGTAAGTGAGGATTCACTCTTGCTCTAATGAAATTTTATAAGAGACATAGAGAGAATTGAATGGAACTAACACAAACCCTCTGCAATAAAGTGAGAAATAACCAGCACAGCACTTGGAAAGATATCACACAAGAGTAGCACAACCCTATAGAGAGAACAAAAACCAAGAACAAGAGCACTAGAGAGAGAAAAAACCCAAGCACAAAAGGGACTGCAACACTTGATAGGTGCCCATAGGGGGTTTCCCAATAGAGGGTTTTGAGCCTATGTGTACAAGGTCGGCTATAGCCAAATATATAAATAAAATAATGATACAATAAAAGGTCATCTGTGTCAATTGGGTCTAGCTCAGGTGGATGAGAGGAATGATTGTTATCCTCCCCACCCAGGTTCAAATCCCATAAGGGACATGTTGAGATATTAATGAGCATAATGTTGTAATGGCCTTGAACCCTATGTTGACAAAGCCTCCGAAATGAGGGGAAGTACGATGTACAATAGAGTTGCACTAATAAATAGTATCTCCCAAATAACTAACTTTTCTTATCGTGCAAAGGATGTATTTCGGCAATTTCTGCATCCGTCATGTTTGATATTTAATGAAACAACTCTGCAAGATTTTCTCCCATGTATGAATCTGGCCCATTCCAAACAGTCAAATTTGGTATTTGAGCAAGGGCCTGAATAAACAGTTTCAAGATATGGTGCCAGTGCATCAGGAAAAATGTATTAAGCATGAGTATCAAACGATTAAGAAATTAAAAAAGAAAACACACCAACAACAAACCCAATCAATGCTACGATGGAATAAAATGATATTGGAAACCTAGGATCACCTACACTACTGTCTGAACCACATTCGAGGATGTACAGGTAATTGTAGGCACAAGCTCATGAGATTGAGCTTTTGTTTATAGAGAAGTGTTGAAAATATCACATGTAAAGAAGGTTGAGATCTCGTGGCTGCCTCCAGAAACTATAGATATTTGGGACTTGCTGCAGCATCAGCCAATGAGCAGCCAATCTTTTCACTGGCCATCCTATAAACACCAACCTGGCACAAAATGAGAAAGTTTAATAGCCTTGCGATTTGATTTGCAAGGAAATCAGAAACAATTTTGAACAGAAATGATGAACAAAAAACTAACATCATATAGCACTCATGAGTTCAAAATGCATTTCTTTGTAAGATAGAAATCGAAATACCTTTCCAAAGCCAGCTTGATCCAGGATAGCACAAACATTTTCAGACATGAAATCAAATCCGAGGACTATGATAAACTTACAACCAGATTCTGGCATTTTCACAGCCCGGTCAACCATCACTAACGAATCAGAAATGTGGATATGTGTCCACCGCTATTTGGCAGCTACTAGAACACCCTAAACCTCTGGATCCATGTAAAAGTGTGCCACCACTCCGATTTGCTTTTCCTTCAATACATTAACAGGGTCTGCAACCTTGGATGCATCGGGTGACAAATATTTTCCCTACAAAGTCATAAATTGCAATCTAAAAGGTTAAAACTCTAGGAACAAGTACACATCACTAATTCTTGCTCATGATGCTCAAACTAAAGATTGGAAAGTTTGACATAGAAAGATAAAAGCATCTGACGACGTAAATTGAAAAAAGAATAAACACAAAATATCCTTAGTAGCAAGCCCAATGCAGAGTGCTTAAACTTGGACTCACCATTAAATTATAAGTAGTCAGATAGATAAGCCTCGATGGCGGAGATAAAGTGGAAAAAATTCCTAATATATAGAATAGTTTTTCTTTCACAGGAAACAAAACTCAACTACATTTCAGTGATTATTGGTTTCTGTTCAGGATGATTTTTCCTTTTATTTAGGTTGTATACCAAGTTTTTTTGTCAACACAAAAGATTTCACTTCAAAGTAGTTGAGAAGTATATGGGACAATTAAAAAATTGAAACCCCATCCCGCTCGAACAACGCAGCTCTTGTACCCTTCCCACACAAATGAGAAAATCAGGACTTTAGTATGGAGAGTTTTCATAACAGTTTAAATAGCCTCCTAAAGGTGATCAATTTACTAGAAAAGTGATATGATGTGAAACTGCAATTCTTTCAGTTAAATATGGCAAACTTTCGCAACAAACTGAAAAACAACAAAAGGAAAAATTTTATCACCTGAGCTTCTGCAAAAGTCCCTTGTGGACTGATGTTTTCTGCAGTTATTAGTAAGGATGGGAAAGGATCAAGAAGAGGCTTGCCTTCATTCTTTGCCAGTATACATTTAATTCTCTTGTGCATGCTAATCAAGACATTCTGCCAGGTATTGGCCCTTGACTTTTCTCCTCCTGCCACGCCAATATTTAAACTGGACAAATCCTCTGTTTTGACTTGAAGCACCTCTTCTGGCAAAGCTCCATCGATAGAATTAATCAAGCATGAAAAAAAACTGCGAGTAATCTCAGAATCACTCTCTGCACCAAAATACATTCTTCCATCGTAGCCAAGCTCAGTAGTGATCGAGACTTGGGCTGTACAACCCATTACCCTATTGGAAGAAATGCGCTCCAATGCGGGTAGGGGTGAAAGCAAGGAAGAATACTCTAAAAGCCTCGCCACTTGGTCATGGGGATTCTCAAGTGCACTGAATTCATCCAAAAGTCTGTTAAGCCTTCTAGGCAAATATTCCCGTGCATTAGTTTCTGGTACTTGCACAAAGCTTTCTGCTAGTACAACAGAGATTGGTGAAGGGTGTTTGGAACATTTTTCACTGTTTAAATTCGAGGTGGTTAAGAGGTGTACTTTCCTTGTCAAATATGGTTTTTGGATGGGTTTCAAGAAATGTGGTGGAGTCGTAATCACAGACGAGTTTGAACTGAGGGTGTGAGATGGGTTCTGAACCTTGAGCATACCCGTTGCGGCCATTGAGAGCATTGACACAGTTGTCTGCTCCATTACTCTGTTATCTTCCATCTTCTTTTACTGTATTCCAGCTTCCGTCGGCCTCTAATGTCTATGCATGAAAAATATATGCTAGAATATGTAATGGTGGTTGTCTATCTGAAAATAATATGTATCTCAAACTTTGAATGAAGTTACTGAGATGTTCAAACTCATTAGCAATATTTTTACTTAATGCTATTTAAATACTATTTAAAATTCTTGGTTTCAAATGTATTTAGATTCTAATATTTATATTAAACTCTAAACTATTTGGTATAACACTTCAAAAAGAACCATTTTTATGATCATTGAGATGGATAAAGCAGATCCAACATCTAATTGGATCTAATTGGGTTATTGAGTATGGTGATGGCCAAGAGGACACTAGTCAACTGTCAAAGAAGCAGTAAGGAGTTGATGTATGTGGAGTACACAGTGACAGCATGTACAGGACCTGATATGTAATTCATAAAAATAAAATCATTTTGCTTCATGCCATGGTCCATCATTTTGAATGCTCCATGGCATTCTTTTATGTATTAGGTATTGTGGAAGATGAGAATCCCATAGGGGATAGAGAAATTACTAATGAGTAACTGAGATGAGAAGTTGTAAATGGAAGGTCACAAGTTCAAATCCCCCTGGGTACTTACAAAAAAAAAATGTGGAAGATGAGAAGACATGAAGACAAAGGGTAGGAAATTGGACAAACACTTGCATTAGACATTGTTGCAACTGAAACATGATTTTGTTGTGTAAATTGAAATATTGTGTTAGATAGAAAGAGGGGTAGGAAGTGTGAGTGATAGAAAAAGTGGGATATCTTAGAAGATTTGCCAAAACCCAATAATTTTCGAAAAAATTAAAATTTTTAAGATAGCAATAAATGTTATTGAATGCAGTCATTTAACTGTTTGTTTACTTACGTGGTTGTAAATGTGTTTGAATGATTCTTTGCTATAATATGGTTTTCTCCTTTCCGTTACTGATTGTTTTACTATTGTGCAACCTCAAGGGGGAGTTGCCATAGCAGATTGGGCTTACTTAGCTTTTGAGCTAATGCATCAAACTGGCTTTCTCTTACAGGCATACAGGTAAAGTACAGGTCACTGCAATTAAATTTTAAAGCATTATAAATCATTTCACTGTACCAAATTGTTCAGTAAGGTCTAACATGCTAGACAAGTTGTCAAGTGTTTTAAGGTAGAATTCCCATCCGGTACTATTCATGAAATCATGCTGATAGAGAAGGTTGAAATTTACAAGAGGGTGTGATAGCTATTGTTTTTTATCAACAGACTTATATATCCCTAAGGAGTATTGATTCTTTGATATTATTATTGTTTTGCAATAATATTTATTATCTAGCACTGTATAATGTCACTGGATTATGATAATTTAGTTCACTTTTACTTATCTGTTGTTACTGTATGAGTTTTACTGTTACCCTTGTAAACGACTTGGAAAATTTCATTATATAATGCTTACTGCTAGCATGGTGTAATATCTTTGTTGGTCACTGGTCTTCCCAGGAAAACCTTAAGGGTTTTGATTCGATTGCACCTCTACTCCTATTCCTTTAAATGTTTAAGATATAAACACGATACTAGCAGCTGTCTCACTTGACGCTAACTCTGTAGGATTGTGAAACATCATACCATACTTTAATCCATCATCTTATAGACTTGAAGATTGATGTCCCCTATGTCTTTTCTAAAGGGACTAAGGTCGAAGCTAAAATAGTGATATGTTGTTCTAATCCATTCATAACTTACATTACCTATTTACAAAAATAACCTTTATAGTTCCAAGCACTTCCTGTATGTATAGAATAATACATGACTGAATTTCGATCGTTGTTCATATTGTATGAATTACTGAGTCATTGTTTAATTTACACAAAGAGAGATTTGAGATAATGTCCTAAAGTTTTGATTAATGTTTTGATTATTTAAGGTATAACCTAGGAAACTTGTATCGATTCGACTTATAAGGACTCCATGCAAAAATTCTATTACTCATGCTTTATTATTTTAATTACAACTTATTGGATAAACCATTGGTGTCTTGGGTACCATTGACATATGAATAATTCCAATGATTGTATGGCAGGTATTTTTTTGTGCACCATGCGAGTTCGATATCATTGGTTTCATTATGTAATTAATAATAATTCTAAGCATGGTATCATGACCTTATAAAGGACACCCATGCTATGATTGAGGTTTATCACTTTGCAATTTTTAATTGAACATAAGAATGATTGGGATCACATCATGGACTATAGAAATTCGACCCACAGCATGCAAAGATTAAAGGGCGACGTGTTTGTTTCTACGCCAAGTGTTTGGGATATTTAAGTGTTGACTCAACCCTAACTGGGCACTTTTCCCTCGCCCTCGCCCTCGGCCACCCTGTGAAACCCTCCTGTCCGAACCCCATCGATACGTTATGGAGAATAGTCTCACTGCATCTGTAATCCTTCAGGCTTGTTGGCTATATTATAAGAGAGTCAAAATATTGTGTTAAAGGCAACTGTAGTCGGTTAATATCCTAGGGTTTTTATCCTTTTTAATGTCAAAGTTAACCTTGTTTCTGCGTTACCAACAACTCTCGGCTTAGTCCTGTTGGAGCTTCCATTTTGGTGGCTACCCTAGTTCCTGCCAGCTTGTGGCTTTGTTAATGAGAATGGGGTTCTTACACTCATCATACTTGCAGTTTCCATACAGAATACAGTGTTTCAACTACTGCCCAAACGCGGTAAGTTACAGGTCTTCATCATTGTTTTTATAGTTAAAGATTTGGATTACTTATATAACCACGTTTATTAACTAGTACCAAAATGTGAATGCAGGACCTGTCTGCTCGCGATGGTGTACAGGGCGCTTCCCTCAATTCGGTGGGCTTCTCCGGGTAAGCCTGGTCGATAGCCACGGCATTCCTCCTTGTTGGTTGTAGGTTTTGGGGTCTGTGTTGCATGAAGGGATATAGGGTTTACAGCAGCATTTGTTATGTGTTGTAATGAAAAGTTAAGGGCTTAGATCCCGGGTCGTATAGAATGTTACGGCCATGGTTCAAATTGTAATTCTAGTTTTTGTTTTTGTGTTCAAAACTCATGTGGAGGGATTACTGTAAAAACTTTGGAGCCGGCCTGTAGATGACATTATGGCCTCGTAGTTTTTAATACCGGGCTCAAACAATTGCACTCAGGGTTTGGTAATACATTTTTGATATTAAAATTACCTGTATAAACGAGTTTTGTTGAAACCTTGTATGAGTTTCTCATGTAGAATTTAACTGGTGTTTAATGCATAAGTTTGTGATTTCTAATCTCTTATAGATGCTTATATTAGGTATTTAAACTGCTGCCGTAGGTAAAACTTGTTGTCTGCAACCCTTGCGTTTATTTTTAAAAGAAAACGAAAGCAGAAATGATAGGGTTCCACACGACCTCCACCGTCGTGGATGGTTTTTGTGATTGTGAAAATTATAATATGAATAAAAAGAACTCGATACTGAGTTCAAGATAAGGATTTGCTGTTTCGGTGTTTTGTTTTTAAAAGTTGATGCTATCGTCATGATTTTCTTCTGATGATAGACATGAAACAAACGAGAGGTAATGTAATGCTAAAGGAGCTCGACAATGAGCAAAAACTATTGTTCTGAGTGTTTGAGTTTTGTTGTGGATTTAATATCCAGTTTTGCCTCTGCTGCTAACTTGTAAATATCAAAAACTTGGACTGAAAGGGTTTGAGTGAACACACCTTCGTATTTTGGTTTAGTTACTTGTTAAATTTTGTAATTAGACTCTGTCAAGTAAGTGAGTCAAATGGAAGTTAATAATACCTTGAACGAGCTCGATGCCGGGCCTACGAGGTTCCTGCTAAACCTTTTGTTTTATTTATAAAATTCTCAGTTAGGGTTTTTAATGAGAGGATTGTAATGTAACATTTTGTTGAAATAAACAAGTAGGATTTTGTGATGAAAAGGAAACTCGACACTGAGCTGTAAAACTGTTCTATCTGTTTTGTTTGGTTTATGTTTTCTCTGCTAAATAAATTTTCATTGTTAAAACAGTGGAATGATCAGTTTCCATTTAACTCCTCAGTCGTGATGTCATCTATTGTTCTGTTTTAAGATTCCATCATGATAGGGAGCTTAGAGTAAGATTTTATGGTGATGTTTAACTTGGCAACAGAGTTCTGTAGGTTTTATGCACAATCGTTTTGTTTGATAATAACTGAATGAAGAAAAATTAACTAGGTTTTCGTGTAATAATTTGTTAACTCCTGACTGGGGTTTGCACCCTGAGATAGAGATTTTATTTATGCTTACAACATCTCCTATAAGGTCTATCGACCTAGATATGATTTGTTATAATATCTATGTTTAGGTTTACTGTTTGTCTCCTATGACTGTATAATAAATCTTTATAATATACAGAGTACAAATACTTGATATGCCGCCCCTATTTGTCTATTCAAAAATATAAATAAACTAGTTTTACAATTATAACTTATACATCATTACATAAAGTATGAATAGTTTTTCCGTATAGATTATAAATACATTAATATAAATAAAACAAAGATTAAATCATACTAACAATACAAAAGACACAGTAACTTTTAACAAATCTTACTTCTGATATTCTAGGATATTCGACCTACTAATTAATTAATTACTACTCAGACATATTAACAATAAATGCAGCATACATTCATTCATCCTTAAAGAACATAGAGGAGTAATTAGCAGAACCTGTCTTGATTTGTGGAAAACAACAGCAATGGGAGGCTGTTCCTCCCTACCAACTCCTGGAGAGTGCCCAGACAGCACTTCTCAGGACCCCCGAGTTTTCTCTGGTCTCCCTAGCTGGAACTAGGTGCAGCAAAACAATTCACTCAGCCAAACAGCTAAACTGGAACCAAGTTACTACAGCATCCCATATCAAAACACTCCCTTACTGTATTTTCCCTCTTCCTCAATGGGACTCCTGAATAGCATTCACCTGAATGTATTCTCCCTCCAGAACAATGTTGAACCCCCAGCTCAGTTCATTGAGTACTATTTAAAAGATTGCCTAGGTCTTTGTTGGGTTAACTGTCATTTATGAGCCACCTGCTCGGATTCCACTTTCTTGGGGAATCATGACCCCAAAATATAGGGAAGTTGCCACCTGCAACTTAGGAAGTGTTTGAGGATGCTGCCACTTGTCTTTTTCCTTTCCACCTAGTTCCATCCACCAGTTAGACCAGTAACCTCTTTTAACAGCTCTCCCATGCTATTGTCTCCATAATTTATTTATTAATAATAAAAATATTCAGAATTACATTCCATTTCTAGTGACTCTGCTGAGTCATCAATTTCTACTAAGCATTAAATTTAACATAATGTCTTAGAAATATGATAAAATAATTACATTATTTTCACAAAATTGGGGTATGTGACATACACACCCCCTTAAAATGTAACATCGTCCTCGATGTTACTTATTCTTCATCCTCAGCCACCTGCTGGAATAGATTTGGGTATGCTTCCCGCATCTTACTTTCCAGTTCCCAGGTAGCTTCTTTAAGACTAAGGTGCTTCCATTGCACCTTCAGCTGTCCAATGGTGCGGTTCCGCAGAGTAATTTCCCTCCTCCCGAGGATACAATCCGGTTCCACCAGAACTTCCCCTTCTGGTTCTACCTATACAATGTTCCAGTCAATAACATGAGTAGCATCATGAACATACTTTTTCAGAACAGAAATATGAAAAACATTGTGTACTTTTAAATTAGGTGGTAATGCTAGCTGATAAGCAACTTTATCGATTCTAGATAAAATTTCAAATGGATCACAGTAACGTGGCGGTAATTTTGCACAACTTCCCAGTCTTAGGGAGCTCTTCTTTGGCCTTACCTTGATGAACACATGTTCACCTACCTGGAACTCTTTAGGAGTTCTTTTCAAATCTGCTTGGCTCTTTTGCCGATCCTGGACAATCCTCAAATTTACCTGCACTTGTTTCACAATCTGTTCCATCTCTTTTAATAAATCAGGTCCTAACACTAATCTATCTACTCGATTACTCCAAGAGATAGGAGTGTTACATTTACATCCATACAGAATTTCAAAAGGACTAAACTTAGCTGACAATTGATAGCTGTTATTGTATGCAAATTCTGCTAAATGTAAATAATCCTCCCACTTACCTGGTTGATCTTTAACATACATTCTCAGCAGATCTTCCAATACCTGATTAACTCTTTCAATTTGCCTGTCCTTCTAAGGGTGGAAGGAAGTGCTGAAATTTAGTGTGGTGTTTAATCCTTTAAAGAAGGATCTCCAGAAATTCCCTGTGAATTTAGGATCCCTGTCTGATATAATAACTTTTGGAACACCGTGTAACCAAAAAATCTGTTTCAGAAAAATATCAGCTATGTTTGTAGCCTTGTAAGTGGTTTTAACAGGAATAAAGTGTGCTGATTTACTTAATTTATCTACTACCACCATAATTGAATCATTCTGATGCTGATTTTTGGGTAATCCCGTAATGAAATCTAAGCTGATTATTTCCCACTTCCAGCTGGGAATAGGTAAAGGTTGCAGCAACCCAGCTGGATGTTGGTGTTCTATTTTCACTTGTTGGCAGTCCAAACATCTAGCTATATACTAAGCTGTTTCAGATTTCATATTAGGCCAAAAATATTCTTTTCTCAACATGGTGACAGTCTTCTGGTAGCCTGTATGCCCTGAGCAAGGGGTTTTATGAATTTCGTCCAGAATTAACAGTTTAACTTTAGGTACATTTGGAACATACAGCCTGTCCTTAAATAATAAAAATCCCACTTTGTTTAGGATATAACCCTTTATTAAACTTTCTGTAGGTTCATCTTTAGCTGTAACTTGTAACTTTTGATAAATTTCATCTAATTTTATCCCTTCAGCCAACTGTTCATTCAAATCAGAGGTATAAGTGCTGCTAGCTGATACAAAATTCAGCCTTGCATTTCTGCTCAAAGCATCAGCCACCTTATTTTCCTTTCCTTTTATGTGTTGAATTTCGAAATCATATTCACTTAAGAAGGCCAACGACCTGGCTTGTCTTGCATTTAAATTAGGCTGATCTAAAAGGTATTTCAGACCCTTATTATCAGTCATTAAAGTAAATTTTATGCCTATTAAGTGGTGTCGCCACATCTTTAAAGCATGGATAACAGCAACCAATTCCAAATCATAAGTGGCATAATTCTTTTCGTGAATCTTCACCTTCCTGGACTCATAGGCAATGACATGCCCATCCTGAGTCAACACTCCGCCTAAACCATCATTACAAGCGTCGGTGCAGACTACAAAATCCTTATTAGGATCTGCTATTCTTAAAATAGGCGCGGTTGTTAATAAAGTCTTCAGTTTCTTAAAGCTTTCTTCACACTTCATGTTCCAATCGAACTTCTTGCCTTTCTTTTGCAATGAAGTGATTGGGTTGGCTATTTTTGAAAAGCCTTCAAGGAATCTCCGATAGTAACCGGTAATTCCCATGAAGGACCTAACATCTGTTACGTCTTTTGGTACTGGCCAATCCTCAATTGCCCGGATCTTTTCAGGATCAACTGAAATCCCTTCCTTGGTGACTACATGTCCTAAGTACTGGATTTCATCTTTGAAGAAGTCACACTTACTGAACTTCGCAAAGAGCTGCTGCTCTCGTAGTTCTTATAAGACTATCCGTAAATGTTCTTTATGCTCCTCTTCATTCTTAGAATAAACTAAAATGTCATCAATGAATACGACAACAAATTTATCTAAGTACTTATGCATTATGTTATTCATTAGACACATAAAGATGGCTGGGGCATTAGTAAGCCCGAATGGCATTACGACAAATTCGTAATGTCCATATCTCGTTCTGAAAGCTGTCTTAAATATATCCTCTTCTTTAATCCTCACTTGATGATAACCCGATCTCAGGTCTATCTTAGAGAACACCGTAGCTCCACGTAGCTGATCAAACAGATCATCTATGCGAGGTAACGGATATCTATTTTTGATCGTCATCTTGTTCAGTTGACGATAATCTATGCAAAGTCACATAGTTCCGTCCTTCTTTTTAACAAAAATTACTGGGGATCCCCAAGGGGACACACTGGGTTGAATGTAATTCTTATCTATTAACTCCTTTAACTGAGTTTTTAATTCATTAAGCTCCAAAATATTCATACGATATGGAGCTTTTGAACTGGGTACAGCACCTGGTACAAGTTCAATTGTAAAGTCCAGTTCTCTTTTGGGAGGTAATCCTGGGATTTCCTCCGGGAAAACATCGATAAATTCATTTACTACATGGATATCCTCTATTGTTATATTGCTACCTTCAGGCCTATCTGTCTCATCTGTAATAGTTACAGCATAGGCTTTGCACCCTTTTCTGACTGCCCTTTTAAGTTGTAAAGCAGAAATCTGCCTGACTACTGTTTTCCTAGGAATACCCCTAACAGTTACAGGCTGTCCATTATTGTTTACACACCTAAAAGTTTTGTCAAAACAGTTTAAAACTACCTTATGCTATTCTAACTAGTCCATACCAATAAGCATTCCATACGAGCCAAGTGGCAGAATATTTAATTGAATAGTAGTTTGAAAGTCATTCATATCTAAAGTACATTCTTTAACATAACAATTCACCTTCCTTTTTGCCCTAGTGGCTAGTTGTACTGACCAAGAGTTATAAAATCTTTCAACAGTTAGATTACATTTTTCTACTAGCTGGGGTGAAATATAACTAAGACTAGCACCTGGATCTATTAAAATAGTTACAGGGATTTTGTTAATCATACCTCCTACTTCCACCATGGAAGTTTGATAGTCAGCTTGGCGGTTCTCCAACGCTGCGTTGATTTGGGGCATAGTCCCTGCAAAGTCTCCAACAGTCATTTCATCTTGTATGGTGTGAATGTTGCTGTTTGGTTTCTTTCGATTTGGGCAAACTGAAGCATAGTGTGGGCCATTGCATTCCCAACACTTGACAGGTTCTTTTCGTTCAAAATTCTTAGTGTAGTTTCCGTGATTGTTAGGAATCTCCTTGCTGCCCTTGAAGTTACTGGAATTATTAGCAACTCCATTTTTGCTTCCCTAAAAGTTTTTACCAATAAACAGGGTTCTGTTCTTGTTATTTTTGAAACTTTTCTGGGGTACAAACTCCTTTTTCCTGTACTCAGGCTGATTGCTATTCTTTTTAGCTTTCCAGCTGGCTATCCCTTCTTTCTTTTTATTCTGTTCATAACAGAAATTAGCCTTTCGCATAGCCTCTTCCAGTGTTTTGGGGTTATCATATTCAATTCTGTCCTTAATATGATATGGCAGGAAGCTAAGAAACCATTGTATTTTTGGTTTCTCTTCGACAAAATACGGCACATACCTTAACAGACTCAAGAATTTACTGTTTAAGTCCTTCATAGTCATAGATCCTAGCTTCAGTTCATAAAATTCCTTGGCCCTTTCTTCATAGTATTGTTCAGACAGAAATTTCTTTTTGAAGTACCTTTTAAAAGTACTCCAATTGACTTCTTTTTCTTTGATCCCCTTGACCCTTTCCAGGTCTTGCCACCATATATCTACCTTTCCAGAAAGGTTATATATGGCCATTCTTGCCTTTAGCTGATCTGAATAATTGTAGATCTGAAAATATTTTCTCATCCCGGATAACCAGGATTCTGCCTCTTCTCCTGTCTCAGATTCTCCATTGAAAGTTGGGGGTTTTATTTTCTTAAACTCCCCGGAAATCTCTTCATAAGGTTTGTACTTTTTCCTTCTATTATGCAGCTCAACTTCACTACTGTCACTAGTAGTGCGATAACTGTGTTGTTCCCTTCTTTCTTCAGATGATGAACTGCTGTCAGATTTAGCTGGTTTCATCCTTTTAGACCCTCTTTGATGACTAGCTTCTTCAGATTCAGCTCTTTTGCTTCTTCCTTCTGTCTGAAATTTTTCTATCAATAATTGATTTAGCTGCTCTTGAGTTTTCAGAATTCTTTCGTTATCCTTCTTGACTGTTTCTATTTCCGTCTTTAAACCTTTTATGGTCTGCATCAGTTCCGTGCAGTGAGAAATTTCCTCCTCTGTCACAGGTTCTCTGGACATCTGTCTTGTCGTAGTGTTTGGAGATTCCTGCTCAGCATATTCTCCTAGCTTTTCCATACCTGCCTGTTAAATTCAGAAAAAGGAAAATTTTCTGCTCTGTATTTATAAAACAGAAAATACAAGTTAGTACATGATATTTATATATATAAATTTTTCTTTTCATTGGCACTGTTCTGCGGAAACTAGTGGAGCCATATTAAGGCCTAGTGTATGAACCATGCTCTGATACCACATGTCAAAACCCAATAATTTTCAAAAAATTTAAATTTTTTAAGATAGCAATAAATGTTATTGAATGCAGTCATTTAACTGTTTGTTTACTTACATGGTTGTAAATGTGTTTGAATGATTCTTTGCTATAATATGGTTTTCTCCTTTCCGTTACTGATTGTTTTACTGTTGTGCAACCTCAAGGGGGAGTTGCCATAGCGGATTGGGCTTACTTAGCTTTTGAGCTAATGCATCAAACTGGCTTTCTCTTACAGGCATACAGGTAAAGTACAGGTCGCTGCAATTAAATTTTAAACCATTATAAATCATTTCACTGTACCAAATTGTTCAGTAAGGTCTAACATGCTAGACAGGTTGTCAAGTGTTTTAAGGTAGAATTCCCATCCGGTACTATTCATGAAATCATGCTGATAGAGAAGGTGTAAATTTACAAGAGGGTGTGATAGCTATTGTTTTTGATCAACAGACTTATGTATCCCTAAGGAGTATTGATTCTTTGATATTATTATTGTTTTGCAATAATATTTATTATCTAGCACTGTATAATGTCACTGGATTATGATAATTTAGTTCACTTTTACTTATTTGTTGTTACTGTATGAGTTTTACTGTTACCCTTGTAAACGACTTGGAAAATTTCATTGTATAATGCTTACTGCTAGCATGGTGTAATATCTTTGTTGGTCACTGGTCTTCTCAGGAAAACCTTAAGGGTTTTGATTCGATTGCACCGCTACTCCTATTCCTTTAAATGTTTAAGATATAAACATGATACTAGCAGCTGTCTCACTTGACGCTAACTCTGTAGGATTGTGAAACATCATACCATACTTTAATCCATCATCTTATAGACTTGAAGATTGATGTCCCCTATGTCTTTTCTAAAGGGACTAAGGTCGAAGCTAAAATAGTGAGATGCTGCTCTAATCCATTCATAACTTACATTACCTATTTATCAAAATAACCTTTATAGTGCCAAGCACTTCCTCTATGTATAGAATAATACATGACTGAATTTCGATCGCTGTTCATATTGTATGAATTACTGAGTCATTGTTTAATTTACACAAGGAGAGATTTGAGATAATGTCCTAAAGTTTTGATTAATGTTTTGATTATTTAAGGGATAACCTAGGAAACTTGTATCGATTCGACTTATAAGGACTCCATGCAAAAATTCTATTACTCATGCTTTATTATTTTAATTACAACTTATTGGATAAACCATTGGTGTCTTGGGTACCATTGACATATGTATAATTCCAATGATTGTATGGCAGGTATTTTTTTGTGCAACATGCAAGTTCGATATCGTTGGTTTCATTATGTAATTAATAATAAGTCTAAGCATGGTATCACGACCTTATAAAGGACACCCATGCTATGATTGAGGTTTATCACTTTGCAATTTTTAATTGAACGTAAGAATGATTAGGATCACATCATGGACTATAGAAATTCGACCCACGGCATGCAAAGATTAAAGGGCGACGTGTTTGTTTCTACGCCAAGTGTTTGGGATATTTAAGTGTTGACTCAACCCTAACTGGGCACTTTTCCCTCGCCCTTGGGCTCGGCCGCCCTGTGAAACCCTCCTGTCCGAACCCCATCGATACATTATGGAGCATAGTCTGACTGCATCTGTAATCCTTCAGGCTTGTTGGCTATATTATAAGAGAGTCAAAATACTGTGTTAAAGGCAACTGTAGTCGGTTAATATCCTAGGGTTTTTATCCTTTTTAATGTCAAAGTTAACCTTGTTTCTGCATTACCAACAACTCTCGGCTTAGTATTGATGGAGCTTCCATTTTGGTAGCTACCGTAGTTCCTACCTGCTTGTGGCTTTTGTTAACGAGAATGGGGTTCTTACACTCATCATACTTGCGGTTTCCATACTGAATACAGTGTTTCAACTACTGCCCAAACGCGGTAAGTTACAGGTCTTCATCATTGTTTTTATAGTTAAAGATTTGGATTTCTTATATAACCGCGTTTATTAACTAGTACCAAAATGTTAATGCAGGACCTGTCTACTCGCGATGGTGTACAGGGCGCTTCCCTCAATTCGGTGGGATTCTCCGGGTAAGCCTAGTCGATAGCCACGGAATTCCTCCTTGTTGGTTGTAGGTTTTAGGGTCTGTGTTGCATGAAGGGATATAGGGTTTACAGCAGCATTTGTTATGTGTTGTAATGAAAAGTTAAGGGTTTAGATCCCGGATCGTATATAATGTTACGGCCATGGTTCAAATTGTAATTCTAGTTTTTGTTTTTGTGTTGAAAACTCCTATGGAGGGATTACTGTAAAGACTTTGGATCCGGCCTGTAGATGACATTATGGCCTCGTAGTTTTTAATACCGGGCTCAAACAATTGCACTGAAGGTTTGTTAATACGTTTTTGATATATTAAAATTTACTGTATAAACGAGTTTTGTTGAAACCTTGTATGAGTTTCTCCTGTAGAATTTAACTGGTGTTTAATGCATAAGTTTGTGATTTCTAAGCTCTTATAGATGCTTATATTAGGTATTTAAACTGTTGCCGTAGGTAAAACTTGTTGTCTACAACCCTTGCATTTATTTTTAAAAGAAAACGAAAGCAGAAAGGATAGGGTTCCACACGACCTCCACCGTCGTGGATGGTTTTTGTGATTGTGAAAAGTATAATATGAATGAAAAGAACTCGATACTGAGTTCGGGATAAGGATTTGCTGTTTCGGTGTTTTGTTTTTAAAAGTTGATGCTATCGTCATGATTTTCTTCTGTTGATAGACATGAAACAAATGAGAGGTAATGTAATGCTAAAGGAGCTCGACAATGAGCAAAAACCACCGTTCTGAGTGTTTGAGTTTTGTTGTGGATTTAATATCCAGGTCTGCCTCTGCTGCTAACTTCTAAATATCAAAAACTTGGACTGAAAGGGTTTGAGTGAACACACTTTCATATTTTGGTTTAGTTACTTGTTAAATTTTGTAATTAGATTATGTCAAGTAAGTGAGTCAAATGGAAGTTAATAATACCTTGAATGAGCTCGATTCTGAGCCTAAGAGGTTCCTGCTAAACCTTTTGTTTTATTTATAAAATTCTCAATTAGGGTTTAATGAGAGGATTGTAATGTAACGTTTTGTTGAAATAAATAAGTAGGATTTTGTGATGAAAAGGAAGCTAAATAAATTTTCATTGTTAAAACAGTGGAATGATCAGTTTCCATTTAACTCCTCAGTCGTGATGTCATCTATTGTTGTGTTTTAAGATTCCATCATGATAAGGAGCTTAGAGTAAGATTTTATGGTGATGTTTAACTTGGCAACAGAGTTCTGTAGGTTTTCTGCACAATCGTTTTGTTTGATAATAACTGAATGAAGAAGAATTAACTAGGTTTTCGTGTAATAATTTGTTAACTCTTGACTGGGGTTTGCACCCTGAGATAGAGATTTTATTTATGCTTACAACATCTCCTATAAGGTCTATCGACCTAGATATGATTTGTTATAATATCTATGTTTAGGTTTACTGTTTGTCTCCTATGACTGTATAATAAATCTTTATAATATACAGAGTATAAATACTTGATATGCCGCCCCTATTTGTCTATTCAAAAATATAAATAAACTAGTTTTACAATTATAACTTATACATCATTACATAAAGTATGAATAGTTTTTCCGTATAGATTATAAATACATTAATATAAATAAAACAGAGATTAAATCATACTAACAATACAGAAGACACAGTAACTTTTAACAAATCTTACTTCTGATATTCTAGGATATTCGACCTACTAATTAATTAATTACTACTCAGACATATTAACAATAAATGCAGCATACATTCATTCATCCTTAAAGAACATAGAGGAGTAATTAGCAGAACCTGTCTTGATTTGTGGACAACAACAGCAATGGGAGGCTGTTCCTCCCTACCAACTCCTGGAGAGTGCCCAGACAGCACTTCTCAGGACCCCCGAGCTTGCTCTGGTATTTCTGGCTGGAACTAGGTGCAGCAAAACAATTAACTCAGCCAAACAGCTAAACTGGAACCAAGTTACTGCAGCATCCCATATCAAAACACTCCCTTATTGTATTTTCCCTCTTCCTCAATGGGACTCCTGAATAGCATTCACCTGAATGTATTCTCCCTCCAGAACAATGTTGAACCCCTAGCTCAGTTCATTGAGTACTATTTAAAAGATTGCCTAGGTCTTTGTTGGGTTAACTATCATTTATGAGCCAGCTGCTCAGATTCCACTTTCTTGGGGAATCATGACCCCACAATATAGGGAAGTTGCCACCTGCAACTTAGGAAGTGTTTGAGGATGCTGCCACTTGTCTTTTGCCTTTCCACCTAGTTCCATCCACCAGTTAGACTGGTAGCCTCTTTTAACAGCTCTCCCATGCTGTTGTCTCCATAATTTATTTATTAATAATAAAAATATTCAGAATTACATTCCATTTCTAGTGACTCTGCTGAGTCATCAATTTCTACTAAGCATTAAATTTAACATAATGTCTTAGAAATATGATAAAATAATTACATTATTTTCACAAAATTGGGGTATGTGACAAGATTAGCTCATTATGTGAGCAATTGTTATTGGTGGAATACCAATAGAGAATTCTAATCCATGTACTTATTCATTGCATGTAATTTTTTTTAAATCTTTGGAGATATCCATTTGTCATTTGGTCTACATTGCAAGGTTACTTAGGATTGCCTCTTTCCCAGTTTTTCCTATGAGAAGGCACAACCAAGGGGCAGGCGCAAGAAGTTGGTTCCAATTTTTAGTGCCACTTTAGAAATCGAAAATGCATTTCCGAAATGGAAATCCATAACGCATATGTGCTATTTTGGCTAGGTTCGAACAAACCCGAGCCCAAAACTGAGGCTAAGGATAGTTAGCACATATCGCAAGTGCGATATATCGCATTTGTGTTTTGTAGGAGTTACAAATCGCAAGTGTGATTTGTAATACAAAAATTGTTAAATCAATAAGCGACCATTACAAAAACTTTAGTTGTTGCATATTTCTTAAGAGTTGCAAATCGCAAGTGCGATATATCGCACTTGTGATTTGTAATACAAAAAAAAAAAAAAAAAACAGTGGCCCGCGGCCTCATTTTCGCTTACCACAGTCAAGGCCGATGATTTCAGGTGGGCGAAAAAATGCACTGTCAATTTGATTTTGAGAGAAGGAGGAGGCAAGTTAAGAAGAGCCAATTCACACCTAGGATACAATGGAAGGTAGGTTTCCCTTTCCATCCAATTTCCTTTCAATTTTCGTTCTTGTGTTTGTCAATTTGATATTTTTTGTTTTTTTTTAAAACCAATTTAATAAAATTTGCTACATATTAAACCAAACAATGAAATTTATTAATTAAATTTTGAACTTGTTGTTGTAATATTAACAGAGGACATAGCACCAAACACAAACCCATACCCAAACCCAAATCTAGACACAAACCAAAACAAAAACCCAAACCCAAACCCAAACCCAAATCCAGATAGAAACCCAAACACCGAGGAGGAACACGATCGGAATACAGAGATTCTGGTTCATTTGGGTGCATTGAGGCGCCTTAGCTCACTGTTTAGAGGGGGGGACCATTTAAGACGATATTTAGCCGAGGCATTAGATACCATAACTAACACAATTTCCAATGCCCAAGGAGCATTGTACAACATTAGCTCGTACATAGATTCCTAGAGGCAATACTATTCCATTGGGTTGAGATACAAAGATGTCAAAAGCCTAAAGATAACAAAAGACCAATCGTTTTCATTATTACGAGACCTTAGCACCGGACTGGGTCCACCCACCAGTCGACCACACATTTCCATAGACTGGTGCATGGAACCAAATATTAAATCCAATTGGATGGATCACTGGTACATGGTCTTCGATGAAGACCCTCACAAGAATAGAGACATCCCATTTTATTTCCTTAGGAAGCTGTATGCAGAATTTATCCTGGGGAAACATGTGAACTATTTTGACATTCTAGGGTTCTAGGGTATAGGTCATGGGATGCCCCAAGATAGGGAAGGGGCTAGGATTGATCCTAACCATGTGCAACACCCTCCACGCACACCAAACCCCCCTTGGGTATATCCTCCAGCGAGTCCTGTTCTTGATGATACGCAGGAGGCCTTATTCCATTTGGCAGATACACTGCTTCGACATGGGACTGTTGTCGAAGGCAATGTAGGCCAAGGAGTTGACACTGTTGTTGGAGGCAATGTAGGCGAAGGGGTTGGCACTTCTGAGGTTGCCCCATCTGGTGTTGGACCATCACACACTAAGGATCCACTTGCTAGGTCTCCAGACCCTACCAGAGCTATAGATCGCACTGGAGATGCACAGGGTTCAAAGCGTCGTGTTATTCCACACCCTTGTACAGCGTGTCACAGCATATGCTATGGGCCTGCTTCAGATTTTCGGGCCAATGGATTACTCTGATATGTAAGTAAAACTGATTATTTACATAGTATATTTTGTTTTATATCATAGATTTCAATTGTTTCATAATTTATTTTTATTTAATTATCTGACAATTTACGTGAACAAATATATAGCTGGTGTCCAATGACACCCCAGATTCACATAATCAGGCCGTTAATGTTGCTGACCTTATTGTAGTGGTTAATGTTGAATATGATTTTCGTTCTTCACCATTAGCTATAAGAACTTTACTTTTTAATTTACAGTCATGTCGTGATTTACATATTTATATTAGAGATTGCAGTTCATTCAATACGTCTTAATATGGATACAATATGTTTTATGCAGGGTGGGAAAGATGAGTTTGTGGAATCCCAGCAAGGTCCCTCGCATGTACAGGTAGATTCCCGAACATAGGTACATTCTTTTAATTGTGCTTTTATTTATGCTTTTAATTATGCTTTTAATGATTCAACATGTACATGCTTTTAATGATTAGAAATTTTATAATTGTATCTTTATGTTTGGTTATGTAGCATGATTACTATTGCCACCAAGTAGCCTTGTTTATGAATGAATATGACCATCCATTTATGCCAATGTCAGTTATTGCACCCACTGTTGACCCACTTCTTCACCTTTCCCAGGTATATATATGTACTATAGTTTAATTTGCATGTATGCAAGTATGTCTCGTTTTCTTTGAAAAAGTCATTTTTCCGTCCATGTAGTATATTTCTTGTTTTCTTTGTATTTATTGACATTGACATATGTTACTTTATGCAGGCATCTATTGAGCTAGTGGTGCCTGAAGAGCACCCAATTGAGGTTGTTGGCGACCCACCTCTACCCCATACCCAGGTACATGTATGTCTCGCTTTCTTTGAAAAAGTCGTTGTCCGTCCATGTAGTATATTTATTATTTTCTTTGTATTTACTGACATTGGCATATGTTACTTTATGCGGGCATCTATTGAGCTAGTGTGCCTGAAGAGCACCCAACCGAGGTTGTTGGTGACCCACCTCTGCCCCCCCCCAGGTATGTGTATGTCTCGCTTTCTTTGAAAAAGTCATTGTCCGTCCATGTAGTATATTTCTTGTTTCTTTGTATTTACTGACTTTGACATATGTTACTTTATCTAGGAATCTACTAAGCTAGTGGTGCCTGAAGAGCACCCAACTGAGGTTGTTGTTGACCCACCTCTGCGCCCCCCCCCCCCTCGAGGTACGTGTATGTCTCTCTTTCTTTGAAAAAGTCATTGTCCGTCCATGTAGTATATATGTCTCGTTTTATTTGTATTTGCTGACATTGACATATGTTACTTTATGCAGGCATCTACTAAGCTAGTGGTGCCTGAAGAGAACCCAATCGAGGTTGTTGGTGACCCACCACGCCCCCCCCACCCAAGTACGTGCAGTTTCACTGCCAAGGACTTACACATGCACGGTAAGTAAAAATGTTATATTTGCTTTGAATTTGAACAAATGTACATAGAGTTGTATTTATTTTTATAGCTTGGTAAACCAACTTACAAATTTTGGTTTGTGTGTGCAGTCTCCGCAATTGATAATGGATCCTCCTACACAGCGTTGGGGAATGCCATCGAGCAGCTGAAAAAGAAATATAGACTTCTCATTAGTGCAGTGAACGTATCCGTTCACTAAGTTAACCGTGTCCGGTTAAGGGTTAATAGTCGAATCCAACTCTCATATTGGATAATAAGTAAGAATAATATATTAGATGATAGCATAAAATATTACAATAAGATGGCCTTTATAAGGCTTGAGGAAGCATAGTGAAGGGTTACGCCTTTTCACTAGTAACCTAATAAACTATTAATTTATAATTAATAAGATTAATTAAATATTCATAGCATTGCCTTCCCCTTAGGAAAGCTTTGTCCTCAAAGCTTGAGTATTTTCCTAATGTCGTCTTTTATTCTGGCTCTATGTCGCACTGATGACCTGAGAGGTGCGATTTTGATTACGACCATTGCTTCCTTTTGTTTCTTTTGCTTCAGAATCTGTATTAAATCTATATTTGGTGAAGTTTTGTTTATGTTTTTACTGCTTGCTTGGTTGTTACTTTTAACTATTTTTGTTCTTGATTGAACAGACTCGATCAACTTTCCCATAATAACTATTTTCATGTTGTTATTCCGATTAACCTTATAGTTGTTCTTATTGATGTTCTTAATAGCGGTCCTTATGATGACATCTTCTCTTCGTGTGTTTATGTATGTGACATTCTGGTTGATGTATTGATCTTCATTACTACCCTTTTATTTAGTCTTTATCAAAAGTTCTTTTGTATTTTCTTCCTTTGTGCATACAGCTTCCTTCGGATACTTGACTGCATAATTGGCTTGCTTCTTGCTGCAATTTTGATCAAGATCCATACTCTCTTCTTGGTTGACATAATATTTTTTTGTATCTTCCTCCTTATCAAATATTTCGTTGTTGGTTTCTTTATTAATAGGATGTGTGGTATATTTGTCTTGCATATTATCTTGATCAATGCCATTACTTTCATCATGGTTGACATAATGGTCTACTACATCTTCTTCTTTTACCTCAGTTTTAGTGGCTTCTTCTATGGAATTTTCACATACATCTTCATTTTCTGTAAGTGTTAAATTGTTAATAGAATTTTTTATTTCAATTATATCTTTACTGATTTGTTCAAAAAGCTTGATCAATTCTTCATTGAATAACGCCATAGGTCTTGTAGAGGGGGATATTTTTTTTTTGTTTGCTTTCCCAACCTTGTACAATAATTTTTTTTTTTTTTTAATAATAATAATATATATATATTTTTATAATATTATTATTTTTAACAATATTAAAAATAATAATTAATATTATTAATATTTGAAATTTTTTTAAATATTATGATATTATAATTTTTGTTTGTGTGTAGGGCTGGATACGTGAATGAGATTGGCCGTTGGCTAAGAGGACTGGCGGGAGAGGAGAATAGAGGTAGGCGCAGTGGCTGGTAGGGATGGCATGGGGAAAGTGCAGCGAGGGTGATAGCGTTGTGCAGTATGGTGGAGGGGTTGGAGAGGGCGAAGCTTGGGGCGGCGACACAACTGTATGCAGGTGCGAGTTGGGGTAGTCGAGGGTAGACGGTGGAGGTCGCGGCGTGGTTGGTGATTGTTGGCATGGGTAGAAACCCGGGAGTGGTGGAAGTGGGGGAATGTTGGCGGACGAGGGGGGTGTTGTGGTAAGTGGCAGCTGTGGCTGTTGGTGGATTGGAGGAGTTGGGAGGGACGAGCATGGAGGGGACGTGATGGAGGTGGAAGGAAGCAGAAGGGTGGGGAAGAGGAGCACAATGAAAGGGAGCGCGGGGGTGGAGGGTCGCACAAAGGTGCATGGTTGGAGCGACGAGTTGGAGTGGTGTGGGTGTGGGAGTGCAGGAGGTCGGGTAAGAGTGCAGTGAGGTGGTGAAGGAAGGTGGATGAAAGAGCACACAAGGGGAGTGATGGAAGGAAGCACAGGTAGTGGTGAGAGGATGTAGCGATGGTTGTGAGTGATGGGTGAAGTCGAGTGCATGTGGGAAAGGAGTGCAAAGAGGAAAAAATGAAACGCAGTGAATGGAAGAGTGTGGAGCGGAAGGAGTTAAGGGAGTGATGATGTGGTGGGCAAAAGCCTTTTTATGGGTCAAAAACCCTTTATCTAGAGAAACTCTGATGAAGTGTGGCCAGTAGCCGGAATCCAGAGGGTCGAGGGGCTTTGATACCAAATGCAGTGAACATAACCGTTCACTAAGTTAACCATGTCTGGTTAAGGGTTAATAGTCGAATCCGACTCTCATATTGGATAATAAGTAAGAATAATATATTAGATGATAGCATAAAAGATTACAATAAGATGGCCTTTATAAGGCTTGAGGAAGCATAGTGAAGGGTTACGCCTTTTCACTAGTAACCTAATAAACTATTAATTTATAATTAATAATATTAATTAAATATTCATAGCAATTAGCCACTAACATTGGCAGTGAAAATGGGGACAAATAGAATTCATGTATAGGGGGACAAATAGAATCCATGTATAGGGGGTATACATACATGTACCATTTTGTTTGTATGTACACACAGATGTATAGTATGATCGACTATTTTGTATTATGGCCATGACATGCCAATTTTGAAAACATTATATGTACATATAATATAAAGCAATGCTCAGATTTACCTATATGGTTGACTTGATATGGGTGTTCATAATGTTGCAAGAATTATATATGAAATGTAACTATTTCCATTCAATAGTTTGTCACATTTTTCACCTAGAATATGGGTTAGGTTTAGTGAACATGTGTTTTGACAAGGTTATTAACTAACATATCAGAAGTAATGTTGCTTCAAAAAAAAATTCCCCATGGGTGTTGACCAGCTAATTATGGGTATGTGTATGTAAATAATTTCTGATATTTTTAAGATGACTAGCACTTTAATCATGTGCATAACTACTCACTACTTGGCTATATTGCTAAGATAGTATCTATTCCATTATTGTTTATATTTTGTTTCCTTTGAGTAATAAAATTGAGTTGATTATATAATATAAGCTAAAAATTTACAGTTAAATTTCCAGTAGGACCAGGATTTTCAATATGGTCATGGGGTCCCACATCAATTTTTCATGTTGTGTTTTGGATTTCTAATAATCACAGTGTTATTTCAATAAACTACTTTTTATCCTACACCACAAAAATACTTATACTCTTTGTAAGAGATATTTTTCTTCATCATGGAGTAAAGTATAAATATTAAATGCTAGCATTATAACCCACATTAACATCTAGTTTGACATTAGTTTTGGCTCCTAGATATACCAAGAGATTAGAACTTTGATTTTGGAGGTTAGAATAAAAATTACAAAGATTTTCTAGAGTTATTTATTTTACACCAAAAATAGATCATGGTTTGATTGGCTCTCATGTCCATGTGTTGGCTAGTCTTGGTCTTCCTGTCTCAGTTATTCTTCCACAACTTCGGACCAATTCCTTTGGGGTTGTAGTACGTTTTCCCATACGATTCATGGGGTTGATGTAAAAGCATTTTCGAGTTTATGTACCTTGAATGTGCACAATGTAAAAGCATTTTCGAGATTATCATGTGAGAACCATGAATGTGCACAATGAAAATTACCACTCACAGATCTTATGAAAAACCCTAGATCTTATTCCAAAAAATACCCCCAAAAGAATACACACTTGCAGGAGCCAACAGCATGCAATCTTGCTGCTTCGTTTGTTTTTTCGCTCCCAGACTGAAAGTGACCAAGTGTCCTTGAACGACATTTTCATGCGACTTGCAACTCGACATAACTCGGCAACCAGAGGTCGGATCGATGAACCGTCGACTCCGTTGGTCTCCTGGCATGCGATTACCTCTAGGTATCCCTCTCCCCCGTGTTTTCATGGCCCAATGACTTCATTGTGCATTCATTTCGTAAACTAGGGTTTTGTTCAGTTTCCATCAATGCAATCTCGCATTGTTGGGTCAACTCTGCAAAACACTCCACCGAGCCAGTGTTGGTAGCGATCCCACATCGGCATTTCCCATACACATTACTAGGAGCCAATGACATGCAATCTTGTTGCTCTGTTTGTTTTTTCACTCCCGGACCGAAAGTCACCAAGTGTCCTTGAACAACATTTTCATGCTGTTGATGTATATGTAACTTCAGAATGTATTTCATATATGTATATTATATTCCTATAGAGATGTTATTATTCCTCTATACGGAAGTGTCATCATTTATCTTGTAAGTGTGGTAACTTATACTTGATGGGTTATTAGACCACCTTGTTGGGGTCAGCCCTGTATAAGTCATGTGGGTCGAAGGGTTATTAGACCACCCTATTGGGGTTCGGCCATGTGGGTCAAAGGGTTATTAGACCACCAAGTGTGGGGTCAGCCCGGATTAAGTTAACCATGGGTTAAGCTAGACATGTAGGCCCCATTAGTTTATTGGGCAGGATAGAAGAAGTATGAATAGAGATCAGTAGATCTCTATTTGATCATTCATTCACACACTTCTCTCATTCAAAAAGTGGTGCACTTATGAGGAGGAGGCTCTACTGCTAGGAGAAGACTATCTCTTCTATTCTGGTTGTATCATTGCTCTATCTATCTCTGAGGAAGTTATTAAGGTTTTTCACCTTTATGGTTTTCCCCAAGTAAACTATGTGTCTCTAGTGTGCTTGCATTATTGTGTCCATGATTGATATGCTGTAGATTTGCTCTACATGTTGTTCTCTCAGTTAAGATCCTAGATTAGATTGAAGTAAATTCTGAAAATTTAACATATGCGACTTGCAACTCGACATAACTCGACAATCAAAGGTCGGATCGACAAACCATCAACTCCATTGCTCTCTTGGCATGCGATTACCTCTAGGTAGCCCTCTCCCCCATGTTTTCATGGCCCAGTGACTTCATTATGCATTCATTTCGTAAACTAGGGTTTTGCTCAGTTTTCATCAATGCAATCTCACATTGTTGGGTCAACTCTGCAAAACATGTTGCAGCAATAAGAAAACACTATGTGTCTAGAGATCACAGGCTATATTATTCTTGTACCAAAGTATAATCCAACAAGAATATGCCTAAGCTACACTTACAAATTACAAACAGACTAGGGTTTCATGAACTAGACACCGCATAATAAAACTAGGGTTCACAAATTGAGACATGGAACTAAAAACTAGGGTTTTATGAACTCTCTAGGATTAGATCATGTACCTAGGCTATGCACGTACATGAAACAAAATGAATAGGCTATGCATGTATACATGAAAGAAAATGCCATATACCTAGGCTATGCACATACATGAAACAAAAAGGCCATATACCTAGGCTATGCACATACAGGAAACAAAATGAATAGGGTTGAACATGGATCACAAGTGGAATTTCACATGCATGCATGACTAAGAAGTAGAAACAGATGTACATGATTTATATGTACATACATGAAAAAAATGCCATATACCTAGGCTATGCGCATACATGAAACAAAATGAATAGGCTATGCATGTATACATGAAACAAAATGCCATATACCTAGGCTATGCACATACATGAAACAAAAAGGCATTATACTTAGGCTATGCACAAACATGAAACAAAACGAATAGGGTTGAACATGGATCACAAGTGGAATTTCACATGCATGCATGACTAAGATGTAGAAACACATGTACATGAATTATATGCACATACATGAAACAAAAGGCCATTTACCTAGGCTATGCACATACATTAAACAAAAAGGCCATATACCTAGGATATGCATGTATACATGAAAGAAAATGCCATATACCTAGGCTATGCACATACATGAAACAAAAAGGCCATATACCTAGGATATGCACATACATGAACCAAATGAATAGGGTTGAACATGGATCACAAGTGGAATTTCACATGCATGCATGACTAAGAAGTAGAAACACATGTACATGAATTATATGCACATACATGAAACAAAATGCCATATACCTAGGCTATGCATATACATGAAACAAAAAGTCCATATACCTAGGCTATGCACATACATGAAACAAAATGAGGTATTGAAAGAAGTTAGAATAGAACTATCATAATTGTTGATAATTGCTAGTTTTAAGGTTTATTGGTCATATGTAAAAATTGGCATAAATATTCATAAACTTGACATACAAGAGAACTTTTGGAATATGAATATTATGAAGATAAACTTGACTCGAGAGCATGTTATTTTCCAATTTCTATTTGGTGGTGTCTAAAGACACCAGTTGTTCTTGGAGCCTCCAATGTGCCATAAATAGTGTTTGTATCCTAGGCACATGAAAGGCTAAACATTAGTACTCTCATAAGAAAATAAAGAAAATGTGCAAACATTATTTATAGATAACTCACCTGAGGTTGTAGGCTCGTGTTTATAACTTGTCCAGTATCCTCTGAATAGTAAATTATCTCTATGAATGGTATCCGACAATACAAATTAGTACATTGGGAATAAATTGAAGACTAAATAATTGAAATTGTGCTTCAGCACACACTTTAAGGATTAAATTTAACACACCTGACAATCTAGCCACACTAGACAATCTAGTAACACTTGACAATGCACTCACTCGAGAAGTCCATCTAGATCATCTCTACTACTAATGGTGTCCATCAATCTCTCATGCTCTAAATGAGGTAGCAAGTATCGTACATGTGACCTATTTTTGTTCCAAATTGTGCACAGCTTGATGTTTATACCAACTACCAGTTTGGTTAAGTGGTATACAATAGCTCCTGGTTTATAATCCTGATATAGATACCCACCCTTCCTTTTTTGTTGTGTTGCTAATGTCAGGTACTCCCCTTTTATAACCATCGAGCTAGTTGGGTATTCAATATTTTCATCATCTGTAACAGGTTCGAGAAGGGTTTGTTTCCCCTCTAAGCAACGTGCCAACCAATAGTCAGAACCCCATTCATTATTTTTTGGGGAAACCATCGCATATATCTGACCTGTGAAAGGAAATCGAAAAAGGTTAAAAATACATAAATATTAAAAAAGGTCTTGCACGTAACATCAATAAAATTTCTTTCAATGTAAAGGCTTGTAGTGATTTAGGTACTTACTAAATTATTTTTTTGTACCTGCTTGTATGAGATCCAATATGTGATCATAGTCTATAGAAATATATGTCTGATCATCTTCCAAATGGTCTATTTCATTAACCCCCTTGAAATCAGTGCCAAGTGTCACTCGATCCCATGTATCAACTATATCTGGATACTCACAATCATCCCATTCATCTATGCTATAGGAACTACAAAAGCAAGCCTTCAATCTTTTTTCAAATTTGTAGGGTTGAGTTGTCTAAGCTTCTAATTGAATGAAAACCTTGAGTTCCATGCACTGTGTTCACCTGATGTGTTTGGGATCGGTCCACATCTGTCACCTCCCAGAATATTCTTTGCACTAGGTGTTTCCTTGTTGCTTGTTCTCCCATCATAGATGCACAACATTCGATTATAGATGAAGCATATCGAAGGAGAGCACCTGTAAACTTCATCTCTTCCCTTCGAAGGGCAGTTTTTATGCATGCACCAGCACCATCGTGCTCTCCTTTGCCATGACCTGTTTCAAAGTAGTTCCATGTACGTGGCACCTTGTATTTTATGTGCAACAAACACAACCATTGAAATACACATGCATTCTTGAAATGTCCAGCACAACCATCTGACCAAATCAAATGACGATAAAATGGTATATCCATAGCTTTCACATGATCATAGAACAACTGAAAGCAATGTTGCACATAATGCATGTCATGGCTCTAGTCGTAATTGATGTAAAAGTGACTCTCTTTCAATATCACACGTTTCTCTTCATTGCTATCTGGCCCATGTCGATAAGTGATATGGACCATTATGCTCACCTGCTCTGAGTGATAGTATTGACTTTGTATTTCATTTTGTGGTTGTAGGGTGTAATTTTACGCAAATTCAACCATTGATAGTATTGTTCTGAGAGGGAAGGTGTCTTGGCATATTCTGAATTGCTCATCTTGCCACCGTGCCATATCGACATGATGAATGTACTGTTGGATCTTTCCACGAAACTCTGGAATAAAATCACATACATGCACCTGGTGGAAAAAAATAAACAATGTTATAAAACAACATAAAAATATTTACATGAATATTTAACAATGTTATAAAACAACATATAAGCAATCTACACTCAATTAAATGAACATTTTCCGTGTAGAATGTCACCTCTGAAGTCACCAATTTAATCTTCTTGCTTTCTTTCCCATCACGTAGCTGATATGTCTCATACTGAAAGTTCTGCTTCTTGACAATTGCATTCTTGAATGCTTGATCTTCACTCTCATGGATGCAATCGAACCATAATGATAGTCCACCACAATTGTTGCAAGAACCCTCTACACATTGTTTTAAGTAATGTGTCTTCCCATCTTGCCTCGGACACATTATGCTATCGATGAAATATCTAGATGACATTGGCGGTACTGTACTTGAGCATTCCTGCACATGGTTAGGATGCAAAAAATGATGTATATGTGCAAATGTATGATAATATAGATCAAACTCTATGTGGTATCTACAACAACAAGTGTTCCGGATTCTATTGATTCTAACATACCAAGGCTTGCATTTTTCAAAAGATCTTTTCCCGAGCCTTAGCTCTACATGGGAAAATTTAAACATCTTGAACAGTTGAGTTTGTGTCATGTCAAGATAATGTTTAACATGCCCTACAGCGTTTTAACACATCCTTTGTGTTAGAAGAAGGCCCAGTGTTATCATGCCAAAAAGTGTGCACTAGTCCCTTCACTGCTTCGACCAACTTCATGTCTTTGCGGGGAAACCTACCATTAAATGCCCATAATGTTCCCATTTGTCCCTCTACATCAAGGTTGTCTCTTCTTACTGAATATTTTTTAAGTGTCTTTGGATGTAAAGGGACAATTTCTGATGTGCATTTCAGTAAACGACGTTGTCTTGTGGATCTAGATACAATTGATTTAGCCAATAAATGGTGAGCCACATTACAATCTTTTGAACGAGTTTTTTTACCAATTGATGTGAATGCAGCAGCAAGAAATTTAACAATGTGATTACTTGATTCGGTATTCTTCAATGTTCTTATGCCTAAATTTTTCTAACATTTCCCATACTTCTAGATTTAATCAAAGCTAACAACAATTGACATTTACCAGCTTCAGATTTTGGTTCAAAATATTGTTTTATTATTTGAGAACAATGACGAAGGATTGTGCATTTAGCCACCTTACCTTCCATGGAACTCAATTCACTCTCATCCACTTGTATGCGTTTAGGAGTTCACTTTCGTTTTGATGCGAGATTTCTTGTCGTTTGAAATGCTGGAGAGACATTTACATCCATTGCAGGATGACAACTTCGATTAGGATATTGAACCACCCTGCATGGTTGTTGCGGAGTCTCGTCAGGAACATAATGATTGAACTCTTCATAGGGCTGTCCAGTTAATAATGGACCAAGATTTTCATCTTGGTTATAACCAGCTTGCATTAAAGTTGCAATATCTTCCTCAACCTCTTCGTCAGGTATCTGTTGAGTGGGAATGTGAAGTATTTGCTCATCCAATGAATGCTGACGATTTCTTGAATGTTCCCTCTTCTTTTCTTTTTTAATTTCAGCTTCTTCGGGTGTAAGCATCTTCCTCACTGACTTCCGAACTCTATTACATGGATTCCCCATTGAAATCCACCCAAAATTGTACAAAACCTATGGATCTGTGTAATAAATGATTAAATTGCAGGTTGAACACTATGCTTTGCACAGGTTTCAGAAGAATTCTGTCTTTTCCTATACAGTAAAAATGGCCCACAGCCCGCAACCCAAGATTATTTATTAAAAAAATATTGCATATGCGATATAATGCATCTCCATTTTAACGCATATGCGATATGAAGTCTATGCTTTTTACACTTTTTACAAATGTCTAGTTTGTTATAAACGTGATCACTAAATCACATATGTGGCATATCGCATATGTCCTATATCGCATATGCGTTATATCGCATATGCGATTTAGTGCATATCAACTATTGAGACCTCATTTAACCATGAACCATTAAAACATCATTTAATCCCTAGAATATTGGATTTATCCTTGGACCATGGTAGTGTATTTAGAACTATGTTTTGTCTAGAAATATTCGTAACGGTTCCTATATGACAATGGTCAATGCCTCGAGAACAATCTTCAATGCATAAAATAGTCTAATGGCACATATATCCCATATTAAGGCTAAATATCCTCTTTAAAGGGCATGTGTAGTGGTTTAAGACTTGTTTCTATTACACTTTTGTCACATTACCATGGTTAAGACCCTAAGACCCATCTTTAGTGCATAAAACCTCATAATGACACCCATATCCCACTAAAGGCCAAATATTCCATCTATAGTGCATGTGTGTTGATTTAGAGACTCATTGGACCATCTTTTCTTCCATGACTATGGTCAATGTCTAGAGACCCATCCCTACCATCCAAAACCCTATAATGTCACCCTTACCCCCTTATAATACAATTTAGACTCCCAAGATTCCATCCAGACGATCTATGGGGTGGCTCATGCCCCAACATTACATTGATTAAGCTAAAAGAGGTGTGGGGGGGGTCAAAGGAGGGAGAGGAAGTTGTAGAGGGAATCATGGGAGGGAGGGATGGGTAGGGGAGAGATATGGGGGGGATGAAGGGAGGAGAAATATAAGGGGAAGGGAGGGATTTGTCTCTGGACATTGATATGAGGGGGAACTAAAGGGAGGAGAAATATAAAGGGAAGGGATTGGTGGGAGGGGAATAAATATAAGTGGGAGGGAGGGATGGGGGGGGGGGGAGAGATATAGGGGAATAAATATAAGTGGGAGAGAAGAGGGTGATATATAAAAGGGAGGGATGATTGGGTGCAAGAAAGATATAGGATAATGGATGGAGGAAAGATATATAGCATTTATTGGATGGAGGGACAAATGGGTGGGGGGTCATTAAAGAGTGAGAGGGAGGAGAGATGGATGGAGTGGTTGTATAGATGTAGTATAGAGTGAGTGAATGATAGAGAAAAATGGGGGGTGGTTAAAGAGTGAGAGGGGGAGAGTCAGAGAGAGAGAGGGGGGGGAGAGAGAGGGAGAGAGAGAGAGAGAGAGAGAGAGAATGATGGATGGAGGGATGGTTAGAGGGTGAGAGAGTGGGATAATAACAATGAGAGAGTAGGGATTTAGGGAAATGAAGGATGGTCAAGGATGGTTACATCGAGGGATAGAGATGAGGGATTGTGTGTGTGTGTGTGTGTGTGTGAGAGAGAGAGAGAAAGAGAGAGAGAGAGAGAGAGGGAGGGAGAGATCATGGATATTAAGGAAAGGAGAGAAAGATGGAGAGATGAAGGAGGGATGAAGGCTTGAAGGTGGAGAGAGGAGGTAGGGGGAGAAAGTGAGGGATGGAGTGAGTGATAGTATGGAACACATGGAGGGAGGGAGGGAGGGGCAACAAAGGAATTGTTTTATAGGGTGTGTGGATGTGTGTGAGAAAGAAGGGGGTGGAGAAAGAGAGAAGGAATTATGGGGGGAGAGAGAAGGGGGTGGAGAGAGGAGGTAGGGGGAGAAAGTGAGGTATGGAGTGAGTGAGAGGATCAATCATCAAGATTTCTAGTTAAATTATTTGTTGCAAAATTTCTAGTTAAATGATTTGTTGTTTTTGAATCAATAGTGTAATGTGATTAAACTATTAAAGATCATATAGAAACAAATCACATTAAAATGTCATCTGTACACCCACATTTCATCCCAAATTCAAAATATTTGTTACAATACCAACCTTCCTAACATTTTATCTCATCAAAACTATGGTGATTTATGAATGTTTCTCTTTAAATTTTCGAACACAGAAATATAATTCTAAAGAAAACCAGGTGACTCCTTACCTTTTTAAAGGTTTGATAGACCAAAATTGGTCTCAATGGACGTTAATAACAACCATGATCATAATAAACTCAAGTAGAGCATTATTAAGTTATATAATAAGTTTGTCATTAAATAAAAAACCCTACTTGAAGTCATTTAACTACACTAATATCAAATAAAGTTTGATTAACAAAATAAGTGCAAAGATATGTTGGTCCTCATCAATAACATCAATCAATAGATGCATAGTGAACCATAGGTCGAAGCCACAAACTTCAACTATCTTAGTGTAGTAAGGTGAAGTTCTATACTAGGAGACTACACAATAGTGAAGATGGAATTCTCAAGATATATTTGAATCGAATTTTCTTCGGTGCCTATTTACTCTCATACCTAGGATAGGATACGAGGAAAATTATTAAAACGGCGAGGATTAAATCCCTAACCCTTGAAAATGGATTGAAAACCAAATTATACTCACCACGATATCCCAATTACTTCATCAATAACAATCCACAATCCACCATTTGGCTTCTTAGATGTCCCCTTCATTTTGATGTGAGTTTATAATTTATAACATACTACCTAATATATCAAATATAACTTAGTTGAAAATAGAGATGTATTGTTTCCGAACCCATTTGTCATGTTAAACAATGTTATATTAACCATGATGGGATGCTATCTTACCTTTCAAAAGAATAATCTTTATGCCACTCTTTTATGTAATAATCTTTATTCTCTTTTTACTCTTTTTTACTAAACAAAAACACATATATGTTATATTGCATATGCGATATGAACAAGTCTAAACCGCATATGCGTTAATTTAAAATTTGAAAACTCGGTGGGAACAAGGCTTGGTATGATGTTCGGAAATAGCTTCGAACTACCGAAACTATTGGCTAGAACAAAAAAAACCAGGGCCATTGCCTGTATTTTAGAACTCTATCAATATGCTCAGTTTCAATGGTGTGTTTTGCTAGGAAAAACTCAATATTTTTTTTATGAAAATATAGAATATTGTAGAGTACGATCTGACGATTCTGAATATGTAATTTTTTCATAAAAATGTATGTTTTATTTATTTATTATTAATTTTCTAAATGACACAAGTCAGTTTTTGAAAATACATACATCGATTCGTTTTTATATAACTTTTGATTGCCTTCACCATTTCCCAAGAAAACTATATGGTGCACTAGAGGAGACTAATCTCTACAATCTCATATATAGAAAACAATGATTTTATTAAATTTTGCCCTTAAAGTGTTGTACCCACACATAATGTTTTAATTTCAAGGTTTTCTGACTTCAATAATTAATAATAAAAGAAATAATTCATGAAATTTTTTGAAAAAATAGTGTTGCACTAGGCCCATATGTCCTTTATATGTTTGCACGATTTTATCCAAAATGGACATCATTTACCTCAATAAGTGTTGCACCCGCACAAACATATATGTTATGAGGTGCTGAAAATTTGAAAACACAATTTAACGGAAACTAATTTTATAATCATTTGCACAAATTTTTTATAGATAAATGTTAAATATTATGAAATATGCTTCAATTACCTATGTTTTGTCTTTTTACTTTATCTTCAAATCCATTATGGAAGTACCCCTAATTCTCACCTAAAGTCAGAGGTTCCAGGTTTTTTTAGTATTATGTGGCATCTAAAGTGTCTTTAAAGGAGTCCATGATTGTGCATCAGCCCCAAGGTTTACTACAAGTATAACAAACCACAATGAAATTACACGCAACAAGGAGTGTATGTCTAGGATTCAATGTCTACAACCATTTCAACAAGAATGGGTTCACCTATTCCTATTGCATCAGTAGAGTAACGTAAAGAAAACATAGAATAAAACTAGTTGTAAAGCCTTGATTATTTATGTTTAGATCTAATTAACTATAGATGAAAGTAGGCCATGATTGTCTAATTTTTCAACTTGTAATGACTGAGGTAGGGCCATCTAAAGACAGAGAGTTCATATGCATGACAAGACTAATACAAAATGACTTGTATCAACATTAGCCAACAATCTTTAGTGGGAATGTATATAAACAATGGGTGGCTTTGATCACTACTATTAAAATGCATCCCAAGAGGAATTAAAGTTTGATGGTGCCTACATATGCAATCTGGGTTCTTCGAGGCTTGGGGTCAAAAAGGCAGAAGGACAAGAAAAATATATAAAGGGAACAAATGGGAAAACTATTAATGATATGATTTGTCCTTCTGCTAGTTGTGGTCAGTTAATAAATCTAAATAAAGGGAGAAACTAAATGTATAAATTGAGGATGAAACTTTTCCCACACAACAGTGAGTGAAGGATGTGTATAACACTTATAATTTGCCTTGGATGGGAAAAAAATAGAAAATAACAAGACCATAAAATATAAATGACAACCACAACCAAAAATTATTAATGTTATAGAATGCATGCAAGGAAACACAAATGCAACTAGCAAAAAGTGTGGGAAAACATAAAAAACTAAGCAAAAAAATACCCTAATTATGCATCATGGTATTTATTTTTCCTTACACATGGGACATAGTTATGGACTAAATACAATAGGAACCACAATAAGTAGGATGGAATGTCCTTAAAACTAAAATTGTTTTAAATAGAAAAATCTAGTGGAAGAATAACATACAGTGGAATGTCCTTAAAACTAACATTGTTTTAAATAACAAAATCTAGTGGAAGAATAGCATACAGTGGCAGTCAAAAATGACAACAGAAACTAAAACATCAGCACTATTTCATATAGTTAAACCCAGAGTCAAGAAACCTTTTTTCAGTTTCCTCATATTACCAACTATAGAAACTAAGACATCATCCTTATTTCATATTGTTAAACCCAGATCCAAGAAACCTTTTTTCAGTTTCCTTACCTTACTTCAAGTTTAGTTGAAATTTTCATTCGGACCCATTCTTTATTTAAATCAGTAAGAAAAAAATATAGCTTAATCACGTAAATGATATGATGGAGAAGCAAGGACATAAATGTTACCTTTCGAAAAAATAATTCTGGTTGCCTCTATTTTTCTACCTTGTCCAATGAAAATGACTTCTAATTAACAACAATTTGGTACTTTCCACTCACACCATTAATAATCATCCTAAAGACCATACATTGATGTTTCACTTACTTTTAAATATGAAAATTTATAAAAATGGATTACCCTAAGGTTAAAGTATTGGAGTAAATACAAATAATTTTACCCAACATATGAAGCGGAAAACACACTGGTCGAAAACTATAATAGCTCATTAAACTACCATTTAAGAAATGGGCAAAATTATATTTTAATAAATAAAAATGTATGAGAGTTAGTTATCCAAAACTTCACCTTCCATGTCCATGTCCATGTCCATCTCCATGCCTAAAACAAAAGAAAATGTTGAAGATGCTCCAGAGGCAACTTTTGGACATGTGGGCAATCATCCTGTTGCAACTCTTGGACCTGCGGGTAATCCTCCTGAGGGAAGGCTTGGAACTCTAGGCTGCTGGTTGGAATAAGAAGGTAATAATGGATCTGGAAACAAGCTCCTTCCCTCTCCTTGCCTGCTTTTGCTTTGTTTTATCTAGAACTTCATCTTGAACCAGTGAAAATAGTCATGCCCAATTGCAGTGTCACTTCCAGGTTCTCCGCCAAAAAGAAATGGAAACTTTGAATTTACTACCTCCTTTTCTCGAGCCATATTCTCAAATACAGGCCCATTCTTAGCAACAAATTTTGGTAAAATTTCAATGTTCCGGACCACTTCATCGTCTATTGGCTTCTGTGGAGGTGGAGGCAAAGCAGTTGCCAGTAGATGCCTCTGAGAACCTTGTGGAGAGGCCGGAAGGGGTAAACAAGAATGTACCAAAGGACCGCATTCAGTTGAATATGAATTTAAAGAAGGAGCTACCAAATGCGGAGCTCCCGAAGACAAAACTCCTGGAGCTAGCCCAAGTGATGGATGCCCTAATGGTGCCACTTGTGGACCTGCGACAGGCGAAAAGCCTGGTGGAGGAGGAGGCCTTGGGGGCATTGTTCCAGGAGCAGGTTGAGAAGACATCATGTGAATAGGTGGAGCAGCTGGCATCGGTTTCCCAGGAGGTAATGCATTGCAACCATAAGGCTATGGCATGATAGGAGGCAGTCTAAATCCGGGACGTTGTTTCCCGCCTGGGAATCGAGGAGGTGGCATCATAGGGCCTTGGTTGTGCATTGCAGAAGGTGCAAAAGGAAAACCCATGTTCATCGGTCTGGGGTGGAAACCCACGGGCGGGGGTGGGGGCACTGCTGGAGGCTCGTGCCTCAACTGAGGAGGATCCCCTCCTGGCCTTTGCATTTTAAAACTGTTTCTTCAACCAAATATGAAATTACTAAATAAATTAAGACCTGCAATCCACCATTCAATATCTAGACACTGAACACTCAAGGCCCGTGACACTGTGCCTCCTCGACATATTATTTCCCCCTCCAATGCAAGCTAAAAACGTACCCCTTATGGCTTAAGAAAACTCATCCTCCAGATTCGTCAAGACATTCTAACCCCAACACAAACTCCCTGCAAAAAAATTTAAAAACCCTAATGTCAAAACCACTAGACATGCAATTATACTCTGCAAAAAAAGGATGGAATCTCATTCCCATGGCTGTTTAAGTGAATACAAGTCTTGATATCGTTGAGTTTGATAGCCCAAACAGGCCATGTAATTAAAAAAAAATCACATAAAATCCAGAAAGACTGCCATTGGGCATCGACCCTAAACCCTACTAGGTTGCCACGAAGACGCAATGTTTATGAATTCAAATTACGGCATAATAACATGATAATTGGTCGGATTTGAATCCAATTAACAACTTCCCAAATATCCCACAACAAAGAACATCATATCCCTTTATGAAAATAAATCTAAGTTCAGCTTACTTGCAGAAAATGGTCACGAGATCGATGCCCTATACCCTGCAAATTTACCAATTTGGTGCGACCCAGGAGAAGAAACGATTGGAAACCATGATCATGAAATAGCAACAACAGTTCAATTCGGTTTTTTTAAGAATCTGATCCTTTAAGCAACACAAGTTTCATCAACAATGCTCTTTCTTTGCTTACATATCACATAACCAATCCATGGAACTCCAGTATTTTACAAACTCCATTGCTTAGTTAGCATTTTATTGGACTCGAAATCTTTCAAATAGTATAGAGAGAAAATTTATAGGCTGAAGACTGAAGTCTGTTAGGATATTCCTATACTCCATCCTAGTCCTTCTAACATTCCTGTCATCTCCATTTTCAGTCCTGCATGCAAAATTAGGGTTTGCATGAAATTAGGGTTTGCATGCATTTTACATGCATCCTAGTCATCAGCACTAGCACCTAGCCCTCAACAAACTAGCCCCAGGAGCTTCTCTCGGATCATTCTTAGCTCTCCTAGAGCTTAGTGCGCCCTCTTTTCAGTTATTGCATGAGAAGGGCACCTTTCTTCATCTGCCAGTCCAGTTTAGTTCAGTTATCTTCAGTTCTTCCTTGATTTAAGGATTAACTGACTCCTAACTGACCTTATCACTCTTTTGGACCTCCAGTGTGACTAGATATACTTTTTTGACTCCAGTTAGCTCCATGAGCGCCCTCCACTGAGTCTCCTTCACTATATCAGTGCTTCCATGTGCCAGTTACACCAACCACACTCAGTTAGACTTAGTTTGACTCCCGGTTGATCACTACTTGTGCATTGATGACTTCACTGATGATGAGATAGACTCCTAGTTTGGCACTGATGACTCTCCACTGATTATGGTTCTGTCCATGAAGGATAATTCGAATTACACCTAGTGAATTCGAATCCTCATACTCAGCATTGTATATTTACCCAGTTACTATTCTGATTAATGTAGTGTGTGTAATTATTCTGCCTCTATTGGATCTATGTTCTATTGCTTCTCTCTTCTTCCTTAATTCCTTAATTCTTTCAGTGTGAGGTTACATTATCTCTTTGGATCTTATGTTGGCAATCTAACATGGTATCAGAGCCATTTGCGAGTATATTCTACCTCCATTCTTGAGAGTTTTTTTTTGCAGGTATTTCGAAGTTCTAGCAGTTGCAGCAGCAGATTCAGCAGCTCTCTATTTGCACTTATTCAAGCAGTCAAGATGAGCAATTCGAATGCTCCTTCTTCTCCTATACTTCTCACTCCTTTCAATTACTTCGAAGGAGGGATGAGATGAAGATTTTCTTGATGACAAAAGGGTTTGAAAGATTGGTTTATGAAAGAGATGCCACACCACATATAGCTAGAGATAAAGTCAAGCATCTAACCAAATTGGATGAAGCTTTTGGATACATATGCCTTTACATGTCCAGAGATCTATTGTTCCATGCTGAAGGTTTGAAGTCTCCAAAAGAGTTATGGACCAAATTGGAGAGCCTTTTTGGCAAACAAGATGGGATGAGAGGCTACACTCTTGAAAACGAATTGGCCTCTCTACAACCTAGCAATTTTGAGAGCATTCAAACATTCATCTCAAAATTTCAGAATTTGGTTACTCAATGCAAGCATTGTGGCATCACCAAAAGTGATGAGCAATTAGTACTCTCCATTTTGAGCAAACTTGGATCTCAATTTTCTGTTTTTGTCTCTACTTTCCATTCTGGGCGAATGTCAATCCCTGGATGGAAGTTTCCTACCTTGGAAAAATTTACTACCGCTCTCATTCAAGAAGAAGACAAATTGATTCAAATGGGTTCCATCACAATCTCCAGAGATCTAGCTCTTTTAGTTGGTGAATCAAGTGGAGCAAATGCAAGGGGGGGACAAAAAGGCAAAGGAAAGAAACCTTCAAGATCCAAGAATGACAAACAAAAGAGACCTAATTGTACCTACTGCAAGAGAGGAAACCATCCTGAGCATTCCTGCATGCATAAGAAGATTGATCTTCTAACCAAGCTTCTTGAACAAAACCAAATTGTTGTTCCAAAAGAAGCAAAGATGTCTGATTCTGGAAGTGGATCTGATGATTGTCATGCGTTGATGGCTGGTTTTTCAAACACAAAAGCTCTCCTCATAGATTCTGGAGCTTCCAACCACATGATGGCACAAAAAGAATCTTTCTCTTCTCTAGATCTCCATGATGGGCCTACCATTCACATGGGAGACAACACTCAGGTTTCTGCAAAAGGAGTGGGTACAGTGCATATGGAACATGGTAAGTTCAAAAATGTCTTGTTTGTTCCTTCTCTAACTGCAAATTTATTATCAGTTTATCAGATGACCCATACAGGATCTCCAAAGCAAGTTACTTTTGGTCCAAACACTGTCGAGATCACAGAAATATCCACTGGAAAGGTTATAGCGAATGGGATTGCTAATCATGCCTCAAAGGCATATGAATTTTCTCACTTTTTGCCTTTCTCTCCAAGTGTTTCTTCAGATTCCGATCAAGATCAGAGTGAATTCTCTTCTGATGAAGAAGAAGAGCAAGATTCTGATGTAGAAGTCATAGTTCAAAAAGATTGCAATCCAGAATCAACACCTATTCTCAGTCCAGATACAAGGTCAACATGGGCTCACACAGCTCTTGCTACTACTGAGAACACTGTTGAGGATCATCACACTACCAGACTTCCACACCATGCCAACCTTGCATTATGCCATCCACCTCTCCATGAGAGATGCAGCATGATGATGGGGTTTACTCTTCCATTCTTTGGGAAAACTCATCATGATACATTCGCTCCAGTGACAGAAAAAGTTCCTGAAAGACTTGCTACATTCAGCACATTCTCTAGCACTTGCATTCGCACTTTACAGAGGATCAGCTTACCAAGTCTCTTTGAAAATTTTTCACTGATGAAAGCTTGCTTCTTTTCTGCTTAGAGTGATGGCTCCTTGAGTTATTTAAAAAAAAAAAAAAAAAAAAAAAAAATGAAAAAGAAAAATTGAGGCAGTATTTTTTTATCATTTCATTGATTGTACGGGTGACCTTTGGTCCTAGTTACCAGGGCCCAGGATGAATTAAGGGGGGGTGTTAGGATATTCCTATACTCCATCCTAGTCCTTCTAACATTCCTGTCATTTACATTTTCAATCCTGCATGCAAAATTAGGGTTTGCATGAAATTAGGGTTTGCATGCATTTTACATGCATCCTAGTCATCAGCACCAGCACCTAGCCCTCAACAAACTAGCCCCAGGAGCTTCTCTCGGATTAGTCTTAGCTCTCCTAGAGCTTAGTGCGCCCTCTTTTCAGTTATTGCATGAGAAGGGCGCCTTTCTTCATCTACCAGTCCAGTTTAGTTCAGTTATCTTCAGTTCTTCCTTGATTTAAGGATTAACTGACTCCTAACTGACCTTATCACTCTTTTGGACCTCCAGTGTGACTAGATAGACTGTTTTGACTCCAGTTAGCTCCATGAGCGCCCTCCACTGAGTCTCCTTCACTATATCAGTGCTTCCATGTGCCAGTTACACCAACCACACTCAGTTAGACTCAGTTTGACTCCCGATTGATCACTACTTGTGCATTGATGACTTCACTGATGATGAGATAGACTCCTAGTTTGGCACTGATGAATCTCCACTGATTATGGTTCTGTGCATGAAGGATAATTCGAATTACACCTAGTGAATTCGAATCCTCATACTCAGCATTGTATATTTACCCAGTTACTATTTTGATTAATGTAGTGTGTGTAATTATTCTGCCTCTATTGGATCTATGTTCTATTGCTTCTCTCTTCTTCCTTAATTCCTTAATTCTTTCAGTGTGAGGTTACATTATCTCTTTGGATCTTATGTTGGCAATATAAAAAAGTCCAATTAAGGATACATGTAACAATTACTTAATTAGCCTTTATATTGTTGTACTTTTTCTGGTTTTATTTCTTTTAATATTATATTAGTGTTTTAAAAAAAATGTGTGGGATGTAGCACTGAAATTTGGTGTTCATCGTGTTTGTGAAATAAAAAATTAAAATTAATATTTGTATTATAGTTAATTAATCAATGTTCATAAAAGATATTGATAATTGTTTTTAATAGTTGAAAGTAATAAGATAAAGAAACGTAAACACATTTTCAACCTAAATACAAATAATAATAGGAATATTAGTGGAGGAATTATTGGATGGGCTTGAACATAAGGGGATACATGATAGATTTTGGGTAGAGAGTGCAATAAAATAGTAAACATTGAACAATATATATGGATGAATTTGAAATTTTAGTTAGGGGTCCTTAGCTAGGATTTGGTATGGAAACCCCTGGTGTGCTGAATGAAGAGGAAGAGGTTCAACTGGTGGGTTGTTTTGATGACACTTTGTAAGAATCTTGAATTTTTGTATCGTCTCTCCCATTTAAGAGTTGAGATCAAAGTTGACGGGGGTCCTAGCTATGTCTCCCTCCTTGATAGCGAACATAAATATAGAGGGAAATTATCATACGAAAAAACCCTCTTGCACAAGCGATTTTCACATTCATATTAAAGGTCGGTCTTAAGACTATTCAGGTTGAGTTACCTCTAGCGCCACAGAGGAAAGTTTAGGAACTTACACCAATGAAGAAGTCAATGTGGCATGGTTTTTGCATTTACATTCATAAGGTACTAAGCCTCTATTGAAGTTTCTGGTTAGGTCGCCCTTGCATCATCGCTCTGGTGTAGAGGCTCATTTGCATGGCGACGAGGTTGGAGGGGCAAGGTTTATTGAGGGAAATTTGGATATGTATGATTTTCAATGCAATGGCCCTTCGAGGGTGGTTGAATTGGGATGAATGAAGAGCTATAAAGATGTGAAGAGCAAGGGCAATGTATTATCGTTGGTGGTTGGCCAAGATAATTATGGAACAAATATTGGATCTCATGGTTTGAACCCTCATTGGAAAATTTTTGTCCTGAAGTCATGAAGAAGGTGCTTTAGGCTTGGACTTTATTGACATGGGAGTCGATTATGGGATATTGTTTGACTTCCCACACTTTATTGCAAGGGTGGCTTGGATTATAGTTTTGAACTAAAGGGGATACTGTCAAAATTTTGAAAGGGGTGTGGTTTTTAGATAAATCATATATATCCATAAAACCCTAACACCCTTCTTTGGTTCAAAGGGTGAATACATTGAATAGAACCCAGTTTGGGTGAAGCTTTCAGGGTCGCCAATAGAATTGTGGTTGGCTCAATGGTTAAGGGCTATTGGAGATCAGCTTTGAAAGACTATTTTGGTTGATGATTATTTTGTAACATGTTCCTCTTGTTCAATGGGTCGATTGTTGGTAGAAGTGGATGTTATGAGAGGGTTGTATGAATCTATTGAGCTGGTGGATGGAGGTTGTAGTTATATACAATCCCTGGATTATTCAAACATCCCCTTTACATTTTCTCACATTCACAATCTAGACTATATACAAAATTATTGTGATTGACCTTTTATGACTAAAATATGGTAGAGGGTTGGAGGGGGATTCTAATAAGAGGGCCACTCTATCGGCCTCACTCCAGACCCTAAAGGCTATGGAAGGTCCACAAAAGGTCACTAGGGATTGAAATGGATGAGGTTTCTCTTAACTATGTTCAAGGTTATTCAAAGGTAAGAACCAATATTAATGCACTCTTCGTCAACTTAGGCTCTTAGCCTCAAATGGCATCGGGTATGTCTCCTACTTTTCCTCATGTGAATTATGCTTTGAGCACTTCTTTATCAAGGGATGGGGAGTCATGTTCTCTTTCTAAGGTGTCATCTTTCTAAGTCCCCCTCTCAAAAGGTTAGGAATTCCATTAGGCAACCACATAATTATTTTCTTGAGAGGGACAATATGAAGGGTGATGGTTTTTTGTGGTGGATAACCATCCTATAATGTCATTCCAGAGACCCTAAGAGACCTTCATAATTCTCAAAACCACCTGATGGAACAAACTTACTAAATCATATGCCAGTTATACCCCCTATAGGCCATGTTAGGTTTGTGGAGGTAACCTACTTAGGTTTAGATGTTTAGAAGATTCCTTTAGAGCCACATGTTTAGGTCTCCTCCAATAAAAATTTCTGAGGGCCCAAGGCTACAAGACCTAGATACATAGTGCCATAGATACCACTCCAATTCCATGCATGGTGCTTTGAGTCAATGTTCATATCTTTGAATGCCTCAACGATTTCTTTAGGGCCAAAGTTATGGTCTTCCTCCCTAGAACATCATTCTCAAGGCCGTGAAACACCCACACTTGCTCAAAACAACTTAACGTCACTGACATCCTTAATCATAGGTTGATGATACACTCAAGAGGCCATGTGTGGTTGGTGGATACCACCTCCTTTTCCTTATATGGATAGAATATTCCTTCGGGGATTAAGGTTCAGGTGTCCTCTGTTGACAATGTCCAAGGTCCCAAGGACAAAAACCTAGATGCATAGTGACATGGATACCCCTACAAGGTCATGCATGATTCCTAGATGCATTGTTCAAGGCTCTAAATGCCCCAATAATTAATTTAGGGACAAACACATAGCCTTATTCCCTATAATATCATTGCCAAGGCCTTAACACATGTAGATATTACTCAAAACCATTTAATTGCACTAAAATTCTCAATCATAAGCCAATGCTACCTTCGTGAGGCCATGTGTGGTTGGTTGAGGTATCCTTCTTATCCCTTGATGGATAGAGAATTCCTTTAGGGCATAAGGTTGAGGTCTCCTTCCTTGACCATGCCCAATGCCCCAAGTCCCAATGACTTGGATGAATAGCACCCTGGATACTCTGCGCAGCCATGTGTGGTGCCTTTTGGAATTCTTAATGGATTTGGATGCCTAAATGATTTCTTTGGGATCAAAGGCATGGTCTTATTCTATAGAATGGAATTCCTAAGGCCCCAATATATGTGTGTATTGCTCAAAACTACCTAATGGCATCAACATTCACAATCGTAGACAATTGATACCCTTAAGAGGCCATGTGTGGTTGGATGAGGTAACCTTCTTAGTCATTCACAAGGCATCGATACACATACATATTTCTCAAACCTGCCTAATGGAATAACCATCTTTAATTATAGGACAATGATACACTCGGGAGTCCATGTGCAGTTGGTGAAGGAAACTCCCTTATCCTTGGATGGCTAAAATATTTCAAGGCCCAAGGTTCATGTCTCTTATATTGACCATGTCCAAATCCTCCATGTCGCGATACCTAGATACAAAGCTCCATGGATACCTTTGCAAAATCATGTGTGGTTCTTTGAGGTATTGTTCATGGTTCTATATGGCTCAATATTGGGTTTTTTATAGCCAAATCCATGGTCTTTGTGAGTGTTTTGATCACAGAAGACCTAGGAGCTATGGAGAACCTCACAAAATTGAATTAATTTGCAAAACTAGTGAAAAAACTTGAAAAAGGAGATAATTTTACACGCAATGTGAGCTTAATCTTTTCATTAACTGACTGTCTAACATGCGAAAATGTTAAGAACAGATTTTTATTACATCCATGAGAAATTCGAGAGCATTGGTTAGCTCAAGATGAGTGTACAAGTCAAAATTGCCAAATTGGCCTCAATCCCCCCTAGGTGGGTCCAACTCAATCCCAATCATCCCAAACAGTCACAAATTCAGGTGTGAAGGTGGTTGAAGCATGCTGGGTCATTAATGAGGCCAAGGCAGGCGTGGGTGAGCAAGTAGAGGAGTTTGGGAGGACCAAGGGAGCAATAAATGCTCCAAATCTAGCAAAAATTGGGCAAAATCCACCCTAGCACCCCTAGTCAACTGAAATTCCCCAAATCAAGGAGAGAGGGTGCTCCAGCATTTAATGAGGGTGCACTTGTGGACAAAACAGGAGGTTGGGTGAACTGGTTTGCTTGGAAGTGGGTGAGAACACTCTCAAATGTGGGTATTTGACCAACTAAAGTCACCTAGTCCAAACTATGGTGTAATTAAGCACATGAGCAATAAAAATTTGACTATGGTTATGGACTATGGTATTAAGTATGGATTACTGTTCTAACAACCCCCCTTAACCAGAACTTAATACAACTCATGAAAGATAAGTGGGAGGCCTTGGCAATAAAGGCTCAAGTCACCTCATTACAAACAGAAATTTTTATTTGTCCATATAAACCGAGGACAAGAAGTAAAACCACATGGGATAAAAGCTTCCCTCTAAAATGGACATGGGGCTGAACCTGCAATTGAATTGCAGCAATCACCATCCATCACTCACTCCAAGCAAAGCTCTCAAGTGAGTGAAGGTCTTCTCAGTAAATCACTTGGTGAAAATATCTGTAGTTTGCTCGGTGGATGGGCAATACTGCAAGGAAATCACCCTGTCATGCACCAAGCCCCGAATGTAGTGCATGTGGATTTCAATGTGATTTTTTCTTTGCCTCTGTACTGGATCAGTAGATATCTTGATGTCACTTTGATTATCCACCCAAATGTTGGTTGGAGAATCAATAGCAACACCAAACTCCCGAAGAATGCCTTGCAACCAAACACACTGTGTGGCTGCGTTCACTGCTGCCTTGTACTCGGCCTCTGCTGATGAAAGTGAAATGGTATGCTATTTCTTACTTGACCAGCAAATGGGGCCTTCAGCAAACATAAACAAAAAACCTGAAGTGGACTTTCTATCGATGGGATCTCCATCCCAATCGGAATCAGAAAATCCAGCTAGTTGTAGTGATGAACCAGCTGCATAGTGTACCCCAAAGCTCTTTGTTCCTTGGACATATTGAAGGATCCTTTTGGCTGCCTTCCAATGGATCTCATGTGGCTGTTGCATATACCTTGCTACAGCACTTACAGCATAATACAAATCAGGTCTTGTATGTGTAAGGTACAACAAACTTCCAACTAGCTGCCTGTAGAGTGTGCAATCCACCAATGGAGAGTCTTCAAATTCACCTAGGTTTATGCCTGAAAGGAATGGGCACTTGGCTGCCTTACATTCAGCCATTTTAAACTTGAATAATAGGTCTGAAGCATACTTAGGTTGACTCAGCAATATACCTCTCTCATATTGCTCAATTTCCAAACCCAAAAATTGCCTTAGCATTCCTAGGTCGCTCATGGCAAATTCACTGTGCAAAGAAGCTTTAATTGAGCCAATTTGTTTGTTGTAGCTCCCTGTAATTAAAAGATCATCAACATACAATACAATTACCTGCAAATTATCATCACATTGCTGCAAATAAACATTTGGATCAGACTTGCATCGACAGAAACCAATTGAGAGCAAAAAAGCATCCATTTTGGCATACCAAGCCCTGGGGGCTTGCTTGAGTCCATAGAGTGACTTCTTCAACCTGCAAACAAGTGTGGGATCCTCTTGGAATTCTTCAGGTTGTTGCATATATATCTCTTCCTATAGCTCACCATGCAAGAATGCACTTTTAACATCCATGTGGTGAACTTCCCAACCCTTACTAGCTGCCATGGCTAGAGCTAGTCTAATTGAGTCCATCTTTGCAACCGGTGCAAAGGTCTCTGTATAATCCACACCATGGATTTGTGAGTAGCCCTTAGCCACTAACCTAGCCTTGTACTTCAGATCAGAACCATCAGCAACAGGTTTGGTTCGAAAAATCCACTTACATTGCACAAGTTTCCTCTTGGGTGGAAGTGGCACCAAATCCCATGTTTTGTTCTCTTGGAGAGATTGGAATTTTTCTTGCATTGATGTTCTCCACCTTGGATCATGATGAGATTCCTGATATGATGTTGGATCAGATGCAATCATCATATAACAGTGATCAGCAAGTTCACTTTCATTTTCAAAGGAAGCATTGATTGTTTGAGATATAGTCTTCCTAGGCTCTTGGGGATTTCCTGCCAATTCACCTGTAGCTTGTATGATTTTTTCATCCCACTTGGGCCTTGATGGTGACTCATGTACAACAATGTCATATTCAGCCATGTCATCTTCAGCAATATCAGAAAAATCAAAAGTGGAATCATCACTAATTTCATTAAGGTGTGGAGGAGAAGAGCTTTCCCCCGGTGCAAGCTCAAAATATGGAATTGGTTCTTCTTCGAATTGCACACTTCTCTCAATGAAATTTTTGAGTGTGGATGTGTCAAAGAGCTTATATCCCTTTGTGTCTTCACCATATCCAACCATGATACATTCTCTGCTTTTTGGCTCCAAATCCTTCCTCTTTTCTGATGGAATTCGAGCCCATGCTCTAGACCCAAAAAATCCTGAAATTTGACACATTTGGTTTTTGGCCAAACCATGCCTCATAGGGGGTTTTTCCTTTGACTGATTTGTGAAAGGCTCTGTTCTGAATATGAGCAGCACAATTGATGGCTTCAGCCCATAGCTTAGGGCTTAGATCCCTAGCTTCAATCATGCAAGTGGCCATCTCTTTGAGAGATCTATTTTTCCTCTCTGCCACACCATTTTGCTGAGGTGTGTAGGGGATTGAATGTTGCATTTGGATGCCACATTCATCACAAAGATGTTGAATTCTATTATTCACATACTCCTTTCCATTATCAGTCCTAAGGATATTTATCTTATGACCACTATGATTCTCCACTAAGGCCTTCCAAATATTCAATTTCTCAAACACTTCTGATTTGAATTTAAGGAAGTAAACCCAGCAAAATCGAGAGTAGTAATCTATGAATGTGAGTACATACCTTGATCCACCATATGATGGAGTGGGAAGAGGACCAATGAGATCTGAATGTACCAATCCAAGTGGTTGAGTGGCTCTCCTTTCAATTCCCTTCTCATAGCTGCGCTCAGGATGCTTTCCAACTACACAACCAATGCATGCACCATTTGAAGATTTGATTTCTGGAAGCCCTTCCACCATCTCATCCTTGTGCAATGTCTGGATATATTTGTAGTTCATGTGTCCAAATCTTTCATGCCACAACTTGGAGGCCTCGTTGGCATGAGAGACAAGAGCACGGTCACTGGAGTTTGGAATGAAATTGGATAATTTGTACATTCTCTCTTCATGATCAGCATACCCCACTACCACAACTTGATTTGAAGAAATTTCTGAGATTTCTACCAAATATGGAGTAAATGTTACTCTCTTGGCTTCTCCTGTATGGGTCATTTGATAAACTGATAGAAAATTTGCAGCCAATGAAGGTACATAGAGCACATCACTGAAATATCCATGCTCCATTTCAATCCTACCAATCCCCTTGGTCTGGATTTCTGAATCATCTCCCATTCGAACTGTTGGGCCACCATTCGAATGCATAGAAGAGAAGAGCTCTCTGGATGAAACCATATGTCTGGAAGCTCCTGAATCAATGATAAAGGATGAGGGATTCGAAATACCTGCTACCAAAGCATGAAATTTCTCCTTATTGTCAGGATTTGAGGTGCTCTCTTTCTTCCTTGCGCCCTCAGGGACTAGGATGTTGTTCTTCTCCAGAATTTGCGCCATTGAGTCAATGGTTTTCTTCATGCATGAGCTCTCTGGATTCCATCCCTTATGACAATAGGTGCATTTGGTCTTTTCCTTTCCCTTCTTGTCCTTCTCCTTTGACAGATTCGAACCTCCATCTACAAACTTGGTCTTTTAAAACTTCCTTTTCTCTAGCTGCTTCGAATTCTTGGCTTTATGCTTTCCTTTGTTGGCATTTGAAACACGCATTGCCAGTGCTTGGTCCTTTGATTTTATGGTGCCCATCTGAACTAGTTTGTCCTGCTCCTGAGTGAGACACTCCATGAAGGTAGCGAGTGATGGCATTTTCCAATTTCGAAGGGTCATTTTGGTTGAGTGAAATGTGCTAACAAATACAGAGAATTATGGGCCTAGCTTGAAAAGGATGGACAGAATCAGTTGTTCCTCCTTCTTAACAATTCCACATTGTTGCAGTTGAAGCACTAGTGACTTGAACTTCGTGAAGAACTCCTGGATGGTTTCAAAATGCACTGGGCTCAAGCTAATGAGCTCGTTTTCAAGCCGGTGGCCTCTCAGTTCATCAGTTTTCCCAAAGAGTGATTCTAGCTTCACCCATACTTCGTTGGGGGTTGTCAAACTGTCTGTATGAAACAAGAGTTCCCTCGAAATGCTCAAGCATAGCAATCCATAAGCTTCATCAAGTCGATTGTAGTACTTTGCTTTCTCCACAACAGAATTTGGCTCTACTTCTGTGCCCATGGTTACTCTATAGAGACCCTTAGATCTCAGCTTGATAACCATCTCAGCCTTCCAATCGAAAAAATTGAAGGGTGTAGGAAACATTTGGTTTGCTTCCATGACTGCTGCGTTAATGGTGAGAAAACTACTGAAACACCTGCAAAAAACACTCAATTTTTTATTTGGAAATCCTCTCTAGAATGCAGTTCAATGCTCAATATTGACCTGCAACTCACTAAATCCACAATGGCTCTAATACCATGTGAGTATTTTGATCACAGAAGACCTAGGAGCTATGGATAACCTCACAAAATCGAATTAATTTACAAAACCAGTGAAAAAACTTGAAAAAGGAGATAATTTTACACACAATGTGAGCTTAATCTTTTCATTAACTGACTGTCTAACATGTGAAAATGTTAAGAATAGTTTTTTATTACATCCATGAGAAATTCGAGAGCATTGGTTAGCTCAAGATGAGTGTACAAGTCAAAATTGCCAAATTGGCCTTAATCCCCCCTAGGTGGGTCCAACTCAATCCCAATCATCCCAAACAGTCACAAATTCAGGTGTGAAGGTGGTTGAAGCATGTTGGGTCATTAATGAGGCCAAGGCAGGCATGGGTGAGCAAGTAGAGGAGTTTGGGAGGACCAAGGGAGCAATAAATGCTCCAAATCTAGCCAAAATTGGGCAAAATCCACCCTAGTGCCCGTAGTCAACTAAAATTCCCCAAATCAAGGAGAGAGGGCGCATAGCATTTAATGAGGGCACACTTGTGGACAAAATAGGAGGTTGGGTGAACTGGTTTGCTTGGAAGTGGGTGTGAACACTCTCAAATGTGGGTATTTGACCAACTAAAGTCACCTAGTCCAAACTATGGTGTAATTAAGCACATGAGCAATACAAATTTGACTATGGTTATGGACTATGGTACTAAGTATGGATTACTATTCTAACAGTATTCTTCTATAGAGCATCATTCCTAGGGACCTAAGACACCTACATACTTCTCAAAACCACATAATAGCATTAATATCCTCGATCATTGGCCAATGATACCCTCAAGAGGCCATGTATGATTGATTGAGGTGATCTTATTAGCCTTGGATGGCTAGAAGATTCTCTTAGGGCCATAGGTTTATGTCTCCTTGCTTGACCATGGTTAGGGAATTAAATTTTATAGTTGGGTGTTGATTGTCTATTTTTATCTAATAGAATTCAAGGTACATGGCCACATGATGTAATGACCCTTTTTCAAAATTTTATTAAAATGCCAATTTTTCCACTTTTTCTCCAATTTCGACCTTTGAGTAGTTTTACTGTTTTGACCTCCAAATCAACCCAAATGCTCCCAAATATTCTATAGGAGTGTATGTATGAATGGTATTTAGACTTGAATATTAGGTTCAGGGATGTTTTATGGCCCTCCAAATACTGCTGCAAACTTGATTTGTATTCTGATCAATATAGGTAATTTTGACTAGTAATTTGTGCATCAAATCCCCCCGGGGTAACACTGCAAATGGCCTTCCAAATGCCTCCAAACTCCCACGAATTTATGAACAGAGGTATGTAATGTGTTAAGTATGTGATTAAGGTCTCATATGCACCATTAATTGATTTTTACTACTGTTCTAACTCTCTCACATTCAACAGCAAAAACCCCCAATTCGACCCTTGGGGAAAGGGCACTATTTCACCTCTCAATACAAACAAACTGAGTAACAATGCTTCAAATGCTCAAGTACAGTACATGACACTTGTATAATATATCCATGGCAGTATATTAATCACAAATATATCAAATAATCATCCATCCATTCTAAATAATCAACCTTATAGTGTCATACATCAAAGCATTAGGGAAACGGACATTGTTTGCTCATTAATCAATAATTTTGCATACATTCAATGGGTATTTCGACCTGAGAGTTTCTGAATATGAATAAAAAAGGATATGAATCTATTACAATCAGAAAAATATCATATGAAGCTCTCTCAATGAGTGCAAGATCTCACCCAAAGCGCAATCCCTCAAGGAGCCCGAATATGCCTTCAAAATTGGAAATGGTGGAGAGAAAGTGCTGCACTAAACCAAACCATGAAACTTCCTGTAGCTTCTACCTGCAAATAAAACTCCATTAAAGCACCATGAAAGACCTGAGTGGCCTCTCCAAACACCAACTTGGATGGGAATCTTTCACCCTCGAAATTGGCTAAGGCAAGAAACTAGTCATCCACTTGTTCTCTCTTCACAAATGCAATTTCTCTCAAATCATCAAAATCCATTCTCATACTTGATTTCTACATTTTATAACCAACATTAGCCTTCAAGGGGTCGAAATCCTCTCAATAGATTCAATAATTTTCCATTTAGAAAATATTCCTCATTTGCCACTTGTCTCCTAGTTCCAACCTTCCATCTTCTCCCAAATTCGAATTTGAGTCTCTTTAGATTTCTCCAACTCCATGAGCGCCTTCTTTGAGCTTATTTTTGGGGATGACATGTCATAATGGTTAGGTGTAAGAATTTAGGTCTGAATTTTGTCATAAATGTCATAGATGCTTCATTATTGTTGTCATAAAACTAGGGAATCTAGCCCAAGTGTCCACTAGTCTCCAATTTGACTCTTCCTCTCCCATGGAGGTTACTATTTCATCCCATTTCGACCTAAGATGCTCAATACCATGTGTTATGACTTACCAACTCACCCAAGAGTGTTCACCTTCCCATGAATTCGAATTGGCAAGAGAGAGCTGCCATGTGTTATTGAAAAATCAAGCTAGTGTGGGTCCCACCATCTCCATATGTCTCCAAAACCACTTGCCACCTAGAATTTCTCTTGAATTTATTTATTCATCATATTTATTAAATGCTTGAACCCTTCTAATGTCTAAATATCATTTATTAGCTTCCTTATTACCATCCCACATGTGCCCATCCAACCTAGGAAACTAGTAGGATTGATGGGATTGTCTTACTATGCACTTATTTGAATGGGGACATTACAGTCCTCCCCACCCAAGATTGCTTGTCCTCAAGAAATTTCAAATTTGGATGCTGCAAAATATTCTCCTCTTCCCATGTGGCATCTTCATTTGGTAAGTCCTTCCATTGCACTAAATATTCTTTGATGATTCTACTCCTCAACCTTCTTTCCCGTGTCTTCAAAATCTTTTCCGGAACAAGTGTGAGCTGACCTTCATCATCCAAAGGAGGAAGTATTTCTTAAGTGATGATTTTCTGACCAAGAACTTTCTTAAGACAAGAAACATGAAATACATTGTGGATTTTACTCCCTTCCGGAAGTTCTAGTTCATATGCTACTTTCCAACCTTCCGCACTACCTTGTATGGCCCATAGTACCTTGGCTTTAATTTTTCTGCTCCATTCTTTTTAAGAGATGTTTGTTTATAGGGATGCAACCTTAAATATACTAAATCATTGACTTGAAAGGTTCTCTCTTCTCTATGTCTATCAGCATATTGTTTTTGTTGATTTTGAGCAACCTGCAAATTGTCTTTCAAGAGCTTTAAAATTTCTTGGCTCTCTTCCACCCAATCTTTAGCCTTTGGGGCTCTACTATCACCAAATATAATGTCAGCAAATGTAAGTGCATCATAACCATATAATGCTTTGAAAGGAGACATTCCTATTGACATATGATAAATGGTGTTGTAGTAAAACTCACCCAAGTGTAGCCATTTTGCCCATGTTTTTTGCTGCCCTCCCACATAGTTTCTTAGGTATCCTTCCAACCATTGGTTTACCCTCTCTATTTGTCCATCAGTTTGTGGATGATAGCTGGTACTTGGAGTCAATTGAGTGCCTACCAATCTAAAAATTTCTTTCCAAAAAGCACTCATGAATCTACTATCTCTATCACTGACAATGCTCTTGGGAAGCCCATGCAATCTGAAGATTTCTTTAAAAAAAATATTAGCCACTTGTGCAAAACTAAAAGATGATGTAACAGCAAAAAAAGGAGCAAATTTTGTCAACCTATCAACTACCACATAGATACAATCCTTACCCAAGGATTTAAGCAATCCGGTGATGAAATACATGGAAATACTGTCCCATTTTTGCTCCGGAATGGGCAATGGTTGTAATAGGCCGGCTAGACATGTAAGTTCTGATTTGTTTTGTTTACATGCTTTACATTCATTCACATACTTTGAAAATCTTCCTTCAGCCCCTTCCAAAAAAAATCTTTTCCTCAACTGTCTATAAGTTTTGAAGATCCCCGGATGGCCCGCTAGTGGGGAATCATGTGCTTCTTGCAAAATTCGGTACTTGAGGTTGGAGTTATGAACTAAATAAATTCTTCCCTTATAATATATCAGCCCATTCAAAATCCTATAATTATCATCCCCTTTGATTCCATCCAACACATCACAAGCAAATTTGTCTTTGGCATATTCAACTAGTAGCATGTTTTTCCAATCCTTGGCAATATCCATGAGAGAAAAAGAAGGCCTTCTTGACAAAGCATCTGCTACTATATTATTGTTTCCTTTGACATATTCAATATCAAAATCATAAGCTTGAATCTTGCTTACCCACTTTTGTTGCTTTTCATTTAGATCTTTCTGGGTGAGAAAGTGTCTTAGACTATTGTGGTCAATTTTCACCACAAACTTGCTGCCCACCAAGTATTGTCTGAATTTGGCCAATGCATGCATAATGGCCAGCATTTCTTTATCATAGATGGAGTAAAGTTTTTCATGAGGCTGCAACTTTCTGCTCTCAAAGGCTATGGGGTGTTGGCCTTGCTTTAGGACAACCCCTATTCCTCCACCTGAAGCATCACATTCCACAACAAAAGGTTTAGTAAAATCAGGAAGTGCAAGTATGGGACAACTAATCATTACCTATTTCATTTTTTGGAAGGCCCTTTTAGCCTCTTCATCCCACTTGAAAGCATCCTTCTTAGTCAAATCAATGAGTGGAGAAGTCAACTTAGAGAACCCTTTCACAAATTTTCTGTAGTAGGTGCATATGCCAATAAAGCCTCTCAATTTAGTAATATTTTTTGGTGATGGCCATTCCAAGATAGCCCTGATTTTTTCCATGTGTACCTTCACTCCTTCTTTCCCAATAATGTGCCCAAGATACAGTAGTTCTTTCATTCCAAATTCACATTTTGATAATTTAGCAAATAAGGACTCTTCTTGCAAGATTTTCAACACAATCTCTAATTGCTACAAATGCTCTTCCCATGTTTTACTGTAAATGAGAATATCATCAAAGAAAACCAAAACAAACCTTCTTAGTTGCTTGCAAAATATCCTATTCATACATGCTTGAAAGGTGGTTGGAGCATTGGTTAACCCAAAAGGCATGACAAGAAATTCAAAGTGGCCAAAATGACATCGAAAAGCGGTCTTTTGCACATCCTCATCTTTCATTCGAATTTGGTGATACCCTGATCTAAGGTCAATTTTTGAGAAGTATTTGGCCCCGTGCAGCTCATCCATGAGCTCATCAATCCTAGGAATAGGATACCTATTCTTTATAGTCTTTTTGTTCAAGGCTCTAAAATCTATGCACATTCTCAATGTTCCATCTTTTTTCTTCACTAGCACTACTGAAGAAGCATAAGGGCTAGAGAGTGGTCTAATGAGTCCCAACTATAGGAGTTCTTGGATAGCTTTTTCAATCTCATCTCTAAACCTTTTAGGATGTTTATAAGGTGGTATCTGAATGGGTGAAGTACCCTCCTCCAAAACAATACCGTGCTCAACCCCCCAATCTGGTGGCCTACCATGTGGAAGGTCTCTAAAAACCTTTTCATATTTTTGAAAAAGTCTCTCTATCTCCTTTGGGTGTTCAACAATATTTATAGTTGGCTTGGGAGATGTAATATGACATTCAGCGGCCCATTCTATATCCCCATGCCTCAATATAGATCTCATGCTATTGCAAGTCACTACTTGATTTGGATAAGTGTGTTGCCCTCTCACAACTCTTTGTACTCCTTTTGAATCTTGGAATTTAATTTCGGGAATTTGATAATTTACTGTATGCTCTCCTATTGAATACAACCATTGTACTCCCAAAACCACATTAGTATCAGTAACATCAACCACATAAAAACTATCAACAAAAGTATAGTTACCTACGGTGACTTATAGCTTTGGAACCCATGTTTTGCATTGCATTGTGTTGTGACCGGGAATGACAACTGTGAAGCCATCAAATGGTTCAATAGGTATCTTTCTTTTCTCTACCATCTCTGCATCAATGAATTTATGAGTGGCTCCTCCATCTACCAAAACCGAAGTTCTTTTTCCTTGTACCACACCTTTGCATCGGATAGTATGATAGCGAGGTACTGCTGAAAGCAATGCCATTCTTGCTTTGTCCGGTGAAGGCTGATTTTCTTCTTGTCTTTCCTCTTCTACTGTTGTCTCATATGCCTCTTCTTGATCTAAAATATGTCCATCTTCATCCATGCCCCCATCATACCCCTCATTATCAGAAAATACTTCTATGTATTGAGCCTTTCCTTTGGTACATTTGTGCCCCGGTGTCCATGGTTGGAAGCATGTGAAGCATAGTTTCTTTTTTCTAAGTTCATCCCTGTTTAGTCCCTCTTTTTTATTCCTCTCAAATGACTCTCTTTGCCAAGGTTTCTTATCATATCCATCCCTTTTCCAAGGTTTCTTTTCAAATTTATAGCTAGGCTTAGGAGTAAATCTCGTTCTAGGAAGCACATTTTGGAGATCCCTAGTCAAGCTCATTGCATCTTTTAATGTAGTTGGCTTGTGGGATTTGACCAAACCTCTTAAGGGTTCAGCCAAACCTTCAGTGAACAGCAATACTAATCTTCCCATAGATACATCAGCCACCTTGACTGATAATTTTTGAAATTCCATCATATATTCAGTAGGGGACCCAGTTTGCTTCAATTAAGCTAGTTCTTTGAAAGGAAATTCTGGATCTTTTTGTTCAAATCTTTCTAGTACCCTATCAACAAATTCTCCATATGTTTTAACCTGATTATGACCCAAGGTTTTCAGCCCATGAAACCACCATTCATTGGCATCTCCTTCCAAATGCAAAATGGCCATTTTTAATGCATCCTCTTCAAACATAGGATTCAACTGAAAATATACATCCAATTTTTGCACCCAAGTGTTAGCAAAATTTTGAGAAGAACCATGAAAAGTAGGAAGTGACATTTTTCCAATAGCACTATTTAATTCTTTGTTTTGGAATGGACTGCTATTGTCTCCCTTCCTATTAATCTTTTTCATAGCATCAATGTAGTCACTGAGTGGTACACCTATTTTATACTCTTCATTCAAATCATTCCAATCATTTACTAGTTTCTTGTAATCCAATTCAAGATTGGGCTCTTCTTTGGGTGTGAGAAATTTAGGTGCAGTAGGCCTTTGTGTGCTTTGAAATTCATCAGGTCTATTATGAGGTCCTGTACTTGAGAAAATATGCTCATTCCCTTTCATCTTTTCCCCTGAGTGTGAACCACTATTATCTCCTATTATCCCTTTGCTTTGAAGCTGGCTAATCAACAATTCGAATCCTTGCAACAATTTATCACCTATCCTATCCATGTTTGCTGAAAGTTTAGAGAAACATGGATCTAAGGTTGCAATAAGTTCCTCCTTATGTTTTAATTTGTCATCCTCATGTCTACCCATGGTTCCAGTGAAAGACTCCTCTTCTTCTACTACCTCTTCTTCAACAAAAACCTCTTCAACTACTGGTTCAAAGGGTGGTGGATTATTCTTTTGACTTCTTGTTAATACCATCAGGTGCCAAGAACATGCTCTGATACCACTTGTAATGACCATTTTTCAAAATTTTATTAAAATGCCAATTTTTCCACTTTTTCCCCAATTTCGACCTTTGAGTAGTTTTACTGTTTTGACCTCCAAATCAACCCAAATGCTCCCAAATATTCTGTAGGAGTGTATGAATGGTATTTAGAATTGAATATTAGGTTCAGATATGTTTTATGGCCCTCCAAATACTGCTGCAAACTTGATTTGTATTCTGATCAATATAGGTAATTTTGACTGGTAATTTGTGCATCAAATCCCCCCGGGGTAACTCTGCAAATGGCCTTCCAAATGCCTCCAAAATCCCATGAATTTATGAACAGAGGTATGTAATGTGTTAAGTATGTGATTAAGGTCTCATATGCACCATTAATTTATTTTTACTACTGTTCTAACTCTCTCACATTGAACAGCAAAAACCCCCAGTTCGACCCTTGGGGAAATGGCACTATTTCACCTCTCAATACAAACAAACTGAGTAAAAATGCTTCAAATGCTCAAGTACAGTACATGAAACTTGTAGAATATATCCATGGCAGTATATTAATCACAAATATATCAAAGAATCATCCATCCATTCTAAATAATCAACCTTATAGTGTCATACATTAAAGCATTGGGGAAACGGACATTGTTTGCTCATTAATCAATAATTTTGCATACATTCAATGGGTATGTCGACCTGAGATTTTCTGAATATGAAGAACAGAGGATATGAATCTATTACAATCAAAAAAATATCATATGAATCTCTCCCAATGAGTGCAATATCTCACCCAAAGCGCAATCTCTCAAGGAGCCTAAATATGCCTTCAAAATTGGAAATGGTGGAGAGAAAGTGTTGCACTAAACCAAACCATGAAACTTCCTGTAGCTGCTACCTGCAAATAAAACTCCATTAAAGCACCATGAAAGACCTGAGTGGCCTCTCCAAACACCAACTTGGATGGAAATCTTTCACCCTTGAAATTGGCTAAGGCAAGAAACTAGTCATCCACTAGTTCTCTCTTCACAAATGCAATTTTTCTCAAATCATCAAAAGTCATTCTCATACTTGATTTCTACATTTGATAACCAACATTAGACTTCAAGGGGTCTAAATCCTCTCAATAGATTCAATAATTTTCCATTTAGAAAATATTCCTCATTTGCCACTTGTCTCCTAGTTCCAACCTTCCATCTTCTCCCAAATTCGAATTTGAGTCTCTTTAGATTCCTCCAACTCCATGAGCGCCTTCTTTGAGCCTATTTTTGGGGCTGACATGTCATAATGGTCAGGTGTAAGAAGTCAAGTCTGAATTTTGTCATAAATGTCATAGATGCTTCATTATTGTTGTCATAAAACTAGGGAATCTAGCCCAAGTGTCCACTAGTCTCCAATTTGACTCTTCCTCTCCCATGGAGGTTACTATTTCATCCCATTTCGACCTAATATGCTCAATGCCATGTGTTATGACTTACCAACTCACCCAAGAGTGTTCACCTTCCCATGAATTTGAATTGGCAAGAGAGAGTTGCCATGTGTCATTGAAAAATCAAGCTAGTGTGGGTCCCACCACCTCCATATGTCTCCAAAACCACTTGCCACCTAGAATTTCTCTTGAATTTATTTATTCATCATATTTATTAAATGCTTGAACCCTTCTAATGTCTAAATATAATTTATTAGCTTCCTTATTACCATCCCACATGTGCCCATCCAACCTAGGAAACTAGTAGGATTCATGGGATTGTCTTACTATGCACTTATTTGAATGGGGACATTGCACATGACCTCTGGTATAGGATTTTAATCCTGGCTAGTATTACATTTGCTTCATAGTTAGGTAGGTGTTTTGATATACCAAGTGTTCCAATGAATAAGGGGCACCAAGCGACTCATGGAACACTAGCATTCTTAAATTTGTCTTATTTGGCACATAAATCTAATTTCTCCATATAAAAATCTATGGTGTATGCCTTTAGTCCTGATTATCTTTAGAGTTAGGTAGGTCTTTTGATATCATGAGTACCCTAGTGAATACAAGCATCATGGGCCTCATGGAACACTCACCCTCTTAAATTTGGCACATATGTTTGATTTCTTCACAGTAGTACTTCACTTCAACCAAATGATAATCTTCATATTTTTGACTTCCTTCTCCATCCAACTCTCATTTCTTAATAGAGCTTCACACACCTCTTGGAAACATTTGTCATCATTAGATCACCTCCTATCATTGTCCTTAAATTTTATTAAGCTTGGGAGATTGCATATATATGGCATCTTCAACTCAAGGCATATGCCACTTGATTTTCTTCCCCTTTTATGTGAAATAACTTGTAATCATAGTTGGCCAAAAAATTCCCCCATCGCCACAACCTAGCAGTCAATGGTGGGTGAGTCTACAAGTATCTCAAGATCTCATGATATATTCATAATTCAAACTTTCTATCAATCAAATAATGTTTCCATGCATTTAGGACATGGGCATCTATTGTTACTATGAGATCCAAGTTGTCATGATTTGCTTACTTTTGCTTGTGAATGTTTAACCGCTTAGACTCATATTCCACCACTTTTCCTTCCTCCATGAGCACTCCCTAAATGCTCTCACCACTCGCATTTATGCATACCAGGAAATTCTTATCAAAGCAAGGAAGTATCATTATAGGTGTTGTCATGAGAATTCTCTTTAAGTTCTCGGTATCTTTTGTCATGTATGGTTTTCCACATAAATTTGACACCTTTATCTTGTAACTTTGGAAAGGATCTTATAATTTTTTAGAATCATTTGACAACTCTCTGATAATATCCAACTAATTCCAAGAAGCTTCTCACTTTGGTCTCATTCTTTGGGGTTGGAAAACTAGACATAGCTTCGACCTTATTAGGGTGTACCTTTAATCCTTCTTTAGATATGACAAGCCTAATATATTTAATATCCTTCTTAAAGAATTTTCATTTCCTTTACTTAGCATATAGATGGTATTCACGTAGCTTCTACAACAATAGGAAGAAATGCGATAAGTGTTACGTTCCTCCTCATTTTGAGAATATATTAGGATGTCATCAATGAATACCAAAACACACTTGTCTAAATACTTTTGGAACACATCATTTGTTAATTAAGTAAAAAGTATGGAGCATTTGTCAATGCAAAGGGGAAATATAGGAACTCATAATCCCCATATGGAGCATTTGTCAATGTTACAAATATTGAAATGGCCACAATATCTCGCTTGTAAGGTAAAGTAATTATGTGTAGGGCCCTACACATGGACCATGAATCATATAGTAAATTTATTAACCATGGACCATTATTTAGGTTATGAGAACCACTATTGGTTTACATAACCTATAAATATTAAACCATGGTTGGTTTATTGGTTTACATAACCATGGACAAACCAACAACAACAATGACATTGACGATGGTGACAATGATGATCATGATGATCTCACATGTAGGCTAGAGATTCTTATGTGGTAATCTAGGTTAACATGCATGGACTATCAACCCCATGGAAAATTAATATGGAATTAGACCCTAAATTTAGTTCACATGCCATAGTCCAGGCCATGAGAACCATTCTTTGTGTTACAAATATTGAAATGGCCACCATAAATAATGCCACTAATTAGACACTGATCTAACACAACCAACCCATGTAAATGACTCATGCACTTTCCACACTTGATCCATGCAATGAATTCATGCACTTAGGAAGCTTCAACCTCTAACCCCCTCACCTCATACCTAAGCTTAACATCTAGCCCCAAACTGAATAACATGATAACTTATAAACCACTTAACCACTAGTACCAACATAACCAGAACCCCTTTCCCACTAACCCGTTGATCCCTTAGGTGCCTCGCTTCTAATCCAAAAAATCCCCAAAGCCTACCACATTATGAAATTGTATAAAATATCCCCTTAAGCCAGTGTCTCTCTAACCCTAACCCACTACCCCCTAACTTAATCACTAACATGCCTACTGCACCAAATGAAAACACTAACACAATAAACTTTGACCTTCGGTTATTTATAATGAAGGTTTTAGATCAAAGACTTTGACATCAAGGTTTGAATGATCATTGTATGGGATTTGATCAAACCAAAATTAGTGCAAAAATAAACACAAGAACTTAGACTATAAACAAAATATTCCATATCTAGGGTATGTAGGATGACTCAAGTCCCTATGCATGGCCCATGAGTCTCAAAATAAATTTTTATTGCCCAAGAACCTACATTTTTTCCCTAGACCATAACATAGGCTCTTAGAACGATCCACGACATGAAAATACTAAAAAAAATGACAATGTGTTACTCAAAGGCTAAATATTTCTTACCTATGGCCTATGTGGTGGTACAGAGAAATGCCCATAGGTCACAAGACCTTGAGGTAACTGCCAGTCATTATAAACTAGATTTTGATCTAACACCATGGACACCATGGATTAGGATTCAAGAACCATCCATGATGTTGTAAATATTGAAATGGCCACCATACCCACTTGCAAGCTAAATATTCCTTGTGTAGGAATCATGTGGTGATTAGGGCCCCACACATGGCCCATTAGCCATAAATGATAATGTTATGTCACACGAGTTTGTATTTTGACCATGGATCATGGAAAGTTGGAGTGTGAGAACCATATTTGATGTGAAAAACCTAGCATGACTACCTCAATTGTAGAGCTCTAATGGGATATGGTGTTGAATGATGATGCACACCCTTCCTAACACTACAATAGCTTGTGTGCGCTTAGCTCCAATGTTTTGATGAGATGAATTGTTGAACCCATGTGACACACCTAACCCACATACATAAATGACTTTTAGAGGGTTTTCAAAAAACTTCCTTGAAAATTTTAATTCGAATGACTTTTAGGGGGGGTTTCAATAAACTGCCTCCAAAAGTTCAATTCTCATTTCTTTTAAGGGGGGTTTCACAAAACAACCTCCAAACGTTCAATTATCATGAATTTTAAGCGGGGTTTTGAAAAACTGCCCCCACAAGTTATGAGAATTGGGATTTTAGGGGGGCTTTTCAAACAACTGCCTCCAAAATTTCAAGTCTCATGACTTTTAAGGGGGGTTCCAAACAAAATGCCTCCCAAAGTTCAATTCTCGGGACTTTTAGGGGGGGTTTTGACAAACCGCCCCCAAAAGTTATGAGAATTGGGCTTTTAGGGGGGGTTTTCAAACAACCGCCTCTAAAAGTTCAATTCTCATGACTTTTAAGGGGGGTTCCAAACAAACCGCCTCCAAAAGTTCAATTCTCATGACTTTTAGGGGGGGTTTTGACAAGCCGCCCCCAAAAGTTATGAGAATTGGGCTTTTAGGGGGGGTTTTCAAACAACCGTCTCCAAAAGTTCAATTCTCATGACTTTTAGGGGGGGTTTGACAAACCGCCCCCAAAAGTTAAAAGGGCCATGTGGACATTGTATGATAAGGGAGTTTGTCCCTAATGGACTACATCTCAGGTTCCAACTCCAATGAGGACCGATCATATTAGTTTTCAAAAATATTTGAACAGGTACAAAATGCCTCCATCCTTCAACAAAAGAGACTCAGGCTTCAACAATGATGTCCTCTCACTCTCCAAAAACTCTCAAGAGTGGATAAAAGCCTCTTACAAAGCAAAGATTACATAGCCTTTACAAAGGCATAATGGCATCTTACCATTCCCTCCTCAAAATATTCAATCTTTTCATTCATTCACAAAGAAAATTACATTGATTTATATAGACCAAGGTACATAACCCATCACCACATTTCATGGGATTTGATCCAAATTAAAATGGATAAAATATATGCAACATTCCAAAATATATGGTAAAAACAATGCAAAAAAATGTAACATTTGGCATAGGCATGCCCATGCTTAGGGATAAAGTCTTCCTTAAATCAAACTTAAAACAAAATATGCGCATATCCCTTAACAAGTGGCATGCTTGGCGCGTTGGTTGAAAATGTTGGCATGTTGGGAGGAGGTCACGGTTTCAAACCCAAGGACCTCTCCCCTTGTTGCTATTTTTGGTTGGCATACATATGATGTGTTGGATCCTTGCCGTAGGTTCTACGATGGATTTTTACCACGTTTCAATGGTTTAAATAAAACACGGGGGCCGAGGGCTTAGCCCTCGATCTCGCCCCTTTTTCAAAACCAACCTCTATTCAACTTGAAATAACAATCGACTTCTATATTGTTAAGCACCACTCGATGGAGATCATGGCTAGGAGGATGATGCAAAGACATTGGAGGAGGTAGATTTCGATACCCCTTGACAATCAAACTTTTTGGTGAATAAAAATGTATGGTAGCTAATCGGATCGCGACGTGGTGACCTCCGATTGGTCCACTAGGATGCTAACTAGATGCCACCTGTACATGCTCCCTGCCAACTAGATGCCACATGTTTTCCACGTGGAAGTCTGAGAATGCGATGTCACCACCTCTACTGACCGTACATTCCACATGGCACTCTGTGGATGTGCCATGTGGCCCCTTTTTTCCTACTTTTTACTTGTTTTACCGAAATTTCATAACTCAATAAATTTCTCATCCGGAGGTTGTTTTGTGTGAAATGAATGTCGCCAGAAATCTCTCATCGAGCTCTACGCAACTGCAAGTTTTTTTTTCTTCAATTTGAAGACTTTAATTTTGATCAATCTCAGAGATCCTCCTGGATCAACCGATGCCACGAAATGAGATTCCATTAATATCTTTTAATCCAAGATTACCATTTGAAATATGGGCTATTGACTTCGCAGGGCCCTTCCCAATTCCTGGCCAATGAACTAGAGTTGGATATATTATTATGGTATTTGAATATGTCACCAAATGGGCAGAAGTCGAACTTGTAGAAACATATTCTAGTGAAGTAGCCAAAAAATTTATATATGAAAATATCATTACAATATTTGAATGTCCCCTTACTCTCATCAGCGATAGAGGAACACACTTCATAAAAAAAACTATATCAATTATATTTGAAAAATTGATGACCATCAACTATAGGAGTTCAGCTTATCACCCACAGCTGAATAGAGCTATTGAAGCATTCAATAAAACTTTAACTAAAGGACTAACAAAGATTTGTAGTATTGATAAAGATTACTGGGACGAAAATATCTTATCGAACAACATAAAAATAGTCAACAAAGAAAACACCCTTCACGATCATCTATGTACAGGAAGTAGTCATCCTGCTTCACTTCAAGCAGCAAGCACCAATCATTGCAGATGTAACTCACTTATATATTTTCAAATCCAGAGAAGATAGAAATTTCGATCTAACAAAACTATAGGAGCAATGCCAAATAGAAATCTACCATCAAGAAGTTCAAAAACAACAACAGAAATCTTCGCATGATCAGAATATTAGAAATAAAGATATATCATTCGCTGACCTAGCATTATTATATGACAGTCGAATAAAATGAAAACTGAAAAAGATGCATAGAGTATGGCTTGGTCCATACATAGTAAAGGAGCTAAATAGAAACAGGTCAATCCAGCTAAAGACATTAGAAGGAAAAGTTTTCAGAAAAGTCATCAATGGTGCAAGACTAAAAAGATATAAAACATAGAATCAGCACAGCCCCATCTAAATGGATGTATCACCATGTGGTTGACTATCATTCCCCAGGTTTGTAATTTTTTTCTATGTTAACTAGCCTAATTTCATTAACTAAAGTAAGTGTAGAAAAGTAGTTATGAAAAAACTAACTTATACCAAAACATATATATGAAGGGTTTAAGACACAAATTGTGCAGGAATAATCACAATGCGATAATGGTATACTGGAATAAAGAGAACCAGTCAATTCAAAATAGAAAGATGAACCAAAAAACCCCGCAAATAGATGACCGACGAATGGAATATGACCAATGACGTCCAAAGGAGCATTTAATCCAACATAGAACAAGTCAACCACCATGTAGCATATTTTACCATGATCGACCCTGACGAAGAAGTTATGATGATCGGTGTCTAAGGAATGATTCATGAGAGTCTCACATGAGTGAAATAACTATCAATAACCACCATCAATGTTAAAACCATCATAAATTATGGTGTCATCATTAAAAAAAATCACTGCCATATCCACATGCGTTTGAGTTTCAGGGCATCGCTTTTCCAACATGAGTATGATTCTTAGAGAAAATCTACAACATCTGCAAGAAATATTCATGGAAACCTTCAGAAATTACCTAGATTTTTTTCATATATGCTTCATTCTAATCCGCATCATATCAAAAGGACACCCCTTTTCAATGCCCCCAGCTATAAAATGTCATCTAAACATCGTATATCACCAGACCGAAATCCTATTGAAACAATAGAATTTTCTTCCTGAAGTCCTATGCCTTTCCCATTACTATTTTGTGAGATTTGTTTGAGGCCCACAAATCCCATTTGTTACACCTCATTGACCATTCCCTATAACCTGTCGTGATATATGGGCATTTCAATGACCAACGAACAGTAGGAGCATCATAACTCATGATATATGAGCATTTCAAGTGACCTCGATATTCCATGACTAGGAGTTGTTACTCATTTCCTTACCACAAATCACGTTCCCTAGCCCCCATATTTCACGATCGATTGATTTGCAAGCTTGATCAAGCATGGAGCTTCAACTTGACCATGTGTCTGTTTTCTTGGACACTATTCTCCTCTAAAACAACATGTTGAATTCTCTTTGGTGCCTTACAGGACCAAAGGGTTGGTTGATGTTGTTCAGTACTAGACATAGTACGTAGATGTTGTTCAGTACTATATCCATTGTCCAAAAACACTTAGCTCTATATGATATTCCGCAAAAGCTATAGTAGTAGTGTGCAACGAAATCGAGCAACTTAATTCTACATCTAGTTTACTGCTTCCTTAAGAAAATTGGAACCAACACTTGTATTAGCAGTTTTTCATTTTTTGCATCTCCATGTCCTCTTCGAGATGAAGAAACATTTTGTTAGTGGGGGAGATGTTGGAGGAGCCTAATCGACCAGCTGACTAGGTCCTCCGACTGGCCATGGTTGATTTCTTCCAGTCGGTCGGTTGGCCAACCGAACTGTCAGTGTAACTAAATAACTACCTGTAAACATTATAGATAGCCTAGTGAGCCAGGAATCATAGACATTATTGTACAATACTTATATACCTATTAATATAAAAGGCTTTTTGTTGTTGTCCCACATACTCTTCTATCTTATTCATGTATGTTATATGATCATGTGATCTTATATATATTTATATGATGTATTACTGGTAAGCTAAGCGATCCAGAAGACTACAACATATCCCTCCTTAACGTCGCTGTGATGTAGTTAAGTTTCTTTAATTTCATGCCTCATATTTACAAATAACATCATTAGCTTAAATGGAACTTGTACCTTTGAAGTGGTAGTTTTATAAGTTATCATGTTTCATTTTTTTTCAAATGGAACATGTGGTTAAGTACCTACCTCTTAATCAAGGAAAATGAGAAGAAAATGTCAAATGACACACTAAAAAATATTTTCCTTTACCAAAGTGCACATCTATTACTAAAGTCTTATTGTTGATGTTTTTCTGCATTGAACATCTTGTGAATACGAAAATATGAAATCTCACAATATATGCTTGGGTACGTTATATTTGTATACCATGGAATAAATAGTTCTTTGATTTATAACATGAGAATGTTATAGGATGTAAGTCAATTTAGGAAAGAAAAATTAGTTGAATGACTTATTCTAAATGCAAAATTTCAAGAGGGAGTAAAACTATAAATTATACATATATAAATATGACCAGAATAGTCATGATACTTGGGAGGGTACATGGTGTATGGTGTATGGGGTACTTGGGGTACATAGTATTTTGTGTATTTCCTTCATTGAGGCCTCATGGAGGAGCCACCTACTTGGAGAGTGCCCTTTAGGGAATGTGGAGCATTTGCATCATGGAGGAGGGATTCAAGTGGTAATTGGATATTTGGTTTTGGCTAGAGTTTTCATGGTTTCCCTAGGGCTAGGATCAATGGATTTAAGTTACAACCATGTAGAAGAATCCAAATAGATTTTCACAATTTTTTGTTAGGGAATTTATAAACATGACTTATTGGACATTCAACTGATATTCAAGTGGTGTGGGTTGAACGTCGGTACCATAACTCTAACATCAAATATGCATAGAATACTCGATGCTAGTTTGGTGATCATCTATACATTTCTTTTGCACAATGAAATTATAATCATCTCTTTTCAAACCTTTAGTTGATCTTAAGTCTACTTTACAAAAGTCTATTTTTAGATGTTTAGCTGATGTTTCATATACTTTGCAAGCATCTCTATTTAAACATTTATCTGACATTTACTCTACTTTGCAAAACATCTCTTTTCCGACATTAAGTCTACTTTGCAAACGTATCTCTTTGGGTGTTTAGGCCAGTTTACTCTACTTTGCACACGTCCATTTTTGGATGTTCCACCAATGCTACGTCTACTTTTCACATGTCTCTTTTCGGATGTTCAACCGATGTTTGAGTGGTGTTGATCGAAATTTGGTAGTGTAACTCGAATGTCAATTACCCATCCTAATCTTGGTCGTTAGTTCAACAGATCATCCATGTTAAGTTTACATTCATAATGCCTCTTTTTGGAGATCTAATTGATGTTAAATCATATTTACAAATGTCACTTTGTAGACATTTGGTCGACACTTTTTAGAATATTTTGAAGTGGAGAAAAATGAATCCCTTAATGTCTCTTAAGTGTCTTATTTGGAGGGATAGAACAACTTGGTAAATGTATCAAGGATGCTCATATGCACCTTGCTTGGAAACTCCAAAGGGTTCTTATTAGAGGAAATTACAATCTTGTGGAAATTGTATGTCTATTATGGAGATACGGGGAACAGTGAGGGTGATTTATTAAGTTTTTGAATCAATATTTTGAGATTTGCTTAGAATATTTTTCCTGGATAAGTCCATGAGTGCTATCTTTCTCATCTATCCCAACAACATTTTGGTTGGTATGGTTTATGATTGATGTCGACAGGCCAATCAGGTTGAGTAGGTTCATAGGAGGAGTATCCGTGGGGTAGTCCTGGGCAACATATAGCTACACCAGGTAAAGTGTCAGAACCCGAAATTTCTGAAAAATTTAAAATTTTATTTATAACAATAAATGTTAACTAAATAGTATTTCTGGTCCTGTTTTAATTTCAGTAACTAACGTAATCTGTTTAAAAGACTCTGTCTTACTAAAAATTTGATTTATGAGATTGTAACTAATGACTGTTTTTGCTTCAAACTGCAAGGGAAAAGCTAGTCGTAGCTGACTGGCTTACTTAGCTTCCGAGCTAATGCATAAGTCGTCTTCTGTTTCTCAGGTACGCCGGTGAAGTAAGGATCACTGTATTTTAAACTTGGTAAGCATCAATACTCCCTGTACTTTAAAACTTTAAAGAAGATTTATTTACTGTTGCAAGTTGTAGTGCAAGACAGTGAAGTTATTCTCATGAACTTACACTTGATTTAAGATTGATAGTCTGCCTCGACATGATATATCTTATTCGGATAGTATCATCAGGTTTTGTGATGAATTACATTGTTTCCGTTATAATTATTGTTTTAAGAATATGACTCTATGTTACTGCTGTAACTATCACTGGAACAATTGTTTGTATCATAATTATTATCTGCATAAAGCGACTTAGCATCATGTGATATGTTGTCAACTAATACCGGTGATTACTGTTGTGTTCACGTATTATTAACGTGAGTTGAAAAGGTGGCGCCTCTAGCGTTGTTCCATTATATTAATCTAATATCGGGGTCCAATGTCTACTTAGAGTTTAATTTATGTCACCTGACTGCGCCTTGTTTTTAAACTACATTCATGGTGTGAACCAGTAGAGGAATTTATATTTCAGTATCTTCATAATAGAGATTATTATTCTAATTGTTTACTGTTTAACAATAGTATTAGTAGAAAATACGATGATAGTATATAAAGGCAAATGTGTATCTTGTCATATAGACTTGGCAACATTTCAATGTATTAAGTAACAAGGTGTTTTCAATTGAAAGTTGACTACCTTATTGCTTACATAGGAATGTAATATGCTCATGGCATTAATCTATGGCTTGGTTTCAATATATAAATAATATAATGATTGTGCAACAATCATAATGTTCCCATACGTTGGCAAACTTTATATTCAATATGGTGTTAAGATTGTATCTATCATACTAGGTTAAGAGAAACTCTATGGTTGAAGTTGACTATATCTCGTTCATATCATTGTAGGGAATATACATACCACGTACCTTGGGATTATTGAAGGTTCGAATGCAAGGCATGCACTATTTGTTGATTGAATGTATTTCATATTGTATTTCCATACGTTTGAGTTTGACTTGTATCTATGCAATGATTTTTGAAATCGATGAATAAAGATTTGGATGGCAACTGAACTATATGGTCTCGACCCAGATTACGTTGATATATTTCAATGCTACGTGGTTAACTCTCCTCCATGCATTTGGTGATATATAAGCTGTTATCGAAACCCTACCAGGTTATTGTCTTTGCCTCCGGGCTCGGGTCCTAAGGGTGAAACCCTCCATGTCTGGATTTCGTAGTTGGGTATTGCAACAAAATGCACAGTGTTGTGGTTCTGGTTTTCATGGTTTCATTCTATGGTAGGATAAGTCCTCGGCTCTGCTGATAGCGTTTGTTACAGTTTCCTTGTTTCGTGGTCTCGTTGCTCCTTCTTTATTTAAGTCCAGCTACTTACAGTCCTTCATTGTGCTGGTGTGGTTATGAGACAGGGTTTTGCTAATGTCTTTAAGTTATGAGAGGGTTGATGCATTTAGGTTTGGGGGTGTGCTTCTCGACTAGTTCAATCCCAGCTTGAGGGTTTCGTCTGGAGTGTTACCTGTCGTGACTGTCAAGAAATGTTATGAAGGTTTCCCTTGCTCGCCCACCTGATGAAGGTGATGGGGTTTCACTGCTTGTTCAACTTGTGGCTACCGGTTTTCCGCTGTTACATTCCTCCATGGCTCGGTAAGATAATAATCATGTTTCTTTTTCACAGTTTTTATGTTTTGAAATTATTAATTAGATTTACGTTTGTATTACTACCCTCAGCATTCAATAAGGTGACTAAAAATCCCTCGGCTCCGTTAATGTGCAGGTCACGCGGCTCTCAAGATGTACAGGGATTTTATCACCAACGCTGGCTCCTCTGGGTAAGCCTGGTTATCCACGGCTGTCTCTTCCTTTGCTGGTTTTGTGGTTAGGGTTGACTCTTGGAGGAAAACTCCTGTGTAGTGAGGTCGTTAACGACTTGATGTCATGGGTGCAGTCATCTGTAATAAGTTGTTTTGTTTGAAATGAGAAGGGGTTTGAAACCCTGTTATGTTTATGGAGAGCCATTCACGGCTCAGACTATATGAGGCCAGGGTTTCTGTTAATGTACTTGTAATTGCTAGGCGTAGGGTTTTATCCACGCTGTTTAAATTAATATTTAATATGATAATAGGCCTGTCATGGCCGTGTTTCATTTTTGTGTTTTGTTAAAATATTAGAATGTTTGAAATGTAGGGATGAATGAGTTCTTCGATACTTGCAATGGATGATAACTTTACTGTATGGAGTTCATGTATCGTTTCTCTGTGTTTTCTAGGATTTTGAATGTTTAAATAAAAGAATGTGGATGTTCTCTGACTATAACTGTAATAGTTAAATAGTATAGGGTTATTCTGACGAGTTGGGGTTCTGTTTTGTGTTCAACACATATATATGGAAATGTTAACTCAGTGGTGACTGGGAACGAGTTGTAACAAATTTATTTTGATTCCTGTATAATTATTTAATAACACTGTGGATAGAAATTATATACTTAGAACTATGTATAAACCTACTGTAGGTTTTGTCTGCCATATAAGGCATTCTTTTCATTTGTTTTCCGTCTGTCAAGTGAAAGATGTAAGGCTACGGTCGTGTAGGGTTTATGGACTACTCGAAGGGAGAATATTTAAATGAAATAAATATTATTACTGTGTATAATTAGGAAGGTTGGTAACAGCCAATAATAGTTGCATTCGACGACAGTTTCTCTGTGTGTTAATATGGTTGTCTTGTTTGAAACAACTCTGTCAACTCTGTCATGATAACATGGCTAACAAATTAACACACTAGGTTGAAGGGCAATAGTACTCTACAGTTTCTATGTGTTTGTATTTGACTACTGTGTTAATGAATAAGATTATATGGAAGCTTGTAACAATAAAATATTGTTACAGTCACACCCCCCTTTAGTTAGTCGATAGCTGTAAATCATATTCTGATTATAAACAATATAATAATATGAGTTTTGTTTATCTGTTAACTCGATACAAGTATGACCTGTAACTAAAGTTGACTGAAATATGAAACAAATACATGTATACAGGTAGATTATTCTAATAGGAAATATCTCAAAGTAAAAACTAATATTTATCTATATCTATTCTTATGACTGTTTAATAGCTATAATTCTGGAATATCTACTGTTTAATATTCTGTCTATTATTTAACTATTAACAAGAATTCTAGAAATACATAAACATGGTATTTGTTAACTATAACAGTAACAATTATATGCTGCATAGGATAATTACTCTATTTAAATAAAAGTAGGAAAAATTCTAAAACATCTGAGTTCTGTAATTTATACCAAAAGAAAATACAGAGGCTGATTTACTGAAATTGAATACAGCCAAAACATATGAAAATTATTTAAACTAACAGCAGGAAGAGTGACAGAACCTGTAGCTATAGTAGACAATAACAGCAATGGGAGGTTGTTCCTCCCTACCAATTCCTGGAGAGTGCCCAGACAGCACTTCTCAGGACCCCCGAGCTTGCTCTGGTCTAACTGGCTGGAATCTAGGTACGGCCAATAATTCCCTCAGCCCAAGCAGCTATACTGGAACCAAGTTACTGCAACTTCCTGTATCAAAACACTTCCTTACTGATTTTCCCACTTCCTCAATGGGACTCCTGAATAGCATTCACCTGAATGTATTCTCCCCCTAGAACAATTGCTGAACCCCCAGCTCAGTTCATTGAGTAGTATTTAAAAGATTGCCTAGGTCTTAGTTGGGCTAACTGTCATTAATGAGCCACCTGCTCAGATTCCACTTTCTTGGGGAATCATGACCCCAAAATATAGGGAAGTTGCCACCTGCAACTCAGGAAGTGTTTGAGGATGCTGCCACTTGTCTTTTGTCCTTCCACCTAATTCCATCCACCAGTTAGACCAGTAACCTCTTTTAACAGCTCTCCCATGCTGTTGTCTCCATAACTTATTTATTAATAATAATTATTCAGAATTTACATTCCATTTCTGGAGACTCTGCTGAGTCATCCATTCCTACTTAGCATTAAATTTAACATAATGTTCTCAGGAATATTAAAATAATTACATTATTTTAATAAAATTGGGGTATGTGACATACACACCCCCTTAAAATGTAACATCGTCCTCGATGTTACTTATTCTTCTGCTTCAGCCCCCTGCTGGAATAGATGGGGATATGCTTCCTGCATCTTACTTTCCAGCTCCCAGGTAGCTTCTTCAGGACTAAGGTGCTTCCATTGCACCTTCACTTGTCCAATTATGCGGTTCCGTAGAGTAATTTCCCTCCTCCCGAGGATACAATCCGGTTCCACCAGAACTTCCCCTTCTGGTTCTACCTGTACAATGTTCCAATCAATAACATGAGTAGCATCATGAACATACTTTTTCAAAACAGAGATATGAAAAACATTGTGTACTTTTAAATTTGGCGGTAATGCTAACTGATAAGCAACTTGACCAATTCTAGCTAAAATTTCAAATGGACCACAGTAACGTGGTGCTAGTTTTGCACAACTTCCTAATCTTAGGGAGATCTTCTTTGGTCTTACCTTGATGAACACATGTTCACCTACCTGGAACTCTTTAGGAGTTCTTTTCAAATCTGCTTGACTCTTTTGCCGATCCTGGGCAATCTTCAAGTTTTCCTGCACTTGTTTCACAATCTGTTCCATTTCTTTCAATAAATCAGGTCCTAACACTAATCTATCTACTGGATTACTCCAAGAGATAGGAGTGTTGCATTTTCGTCCATACAAAACCTCAAAAGGACTAAACTTAGCTGATGATTGATAACTGTTATTGTATGCAAATTCGGCTAAGTGTAAATAATCCTCCCACTTACCTGGTTGATCTTTAACATACATCCTTAACAGATCTTCTAATATTTGATTAACTCTTTCAGTTTGTCCGTCCGTCTGAGGATGGAAAGAGGTGCTGAAATTCAAAGTGGTGTTTAACCCTTTGAACAAAGATCTCCAAAAATTTCCTGTGAATTTAGGATCCCTGTCTGATATAATGACTTTTGGAATACCGTGTAACCGAAAAATCTATTTTAAAAAGATATCTGCTATGTTTGCAGCCTTGTATGTGGTTTTAACAGGAATAAAGTGTGCTGATTTACTTAATTTGTCTACCATTACCATAATCGAATCATTCTGATGTTGATTTTTGGGTAAACCCGTAATGAAATCCAAGCTGATTATTTCCCATTTCCAGCTAGGAATAGGTAAAGGTTGTAGCAATCCAGCTGGATGTTGGTGTTCTGTTTTTACTTGTTGGCAGTCCAAACACTTAGCTAAATATTCGGCAGTTTCAGATTTCATGTTAGGCCAAAAATATTCTTTTCTCAACATAGTGACAGTCTTTTGATAGCCAGGATGCCCGGAGTAAGGGGTTTTATGTATTTCGTCTAAAATTAACAACTTAACTGTAGGTGCATTAGGGTTATACAGCCTGCCCTTAAACAACAAAAATCCGTTTTCATTTAAACTATACCCTTTTATCAAACTTTCTGTGGGTTGTTCTTTGGCTGTAATTTGTAAATGCTGATAATTTTCGTCTAATTTTATCCCTTCAGCCAGCTGTTCATTTAAGTCAGAGGTATAAGTGCTGCTAGCTGATATAAAATTAAGTTTTGCATTTCTGCTCAAGGCATCAGCCACCTTATTTTCCTTCCCTTTTATGTGTTGGATTTCAAAATCGTAATCACTTAGGAATGCCAGCCACCTGGCTTGTCTTGCATTTAAATTTGGCTGGTCTAAAAGGTATTTCAGACCCTTATTGTCTGTTAATAAGGTGAATTTTCTGCCTATTAGGTGGTGTCGCCACATCATTAAAGCATGAATTACAACAGCTAATTCTAGGTCATAAGTGGCATAATTCTTTTCATGGATTTTCAGCTTCCTAGATTCGTAAGCAATGACATGTCCTTCTTGAGTCAGCACTCCGCCTAAACCATCATTACAAGCGTCGGTGCAAACTGTGAAATCTTTATTTGGGTCCGCTATTCTAAGAATAGGTGCAGTTGTCAATAAGGTCTTAAGTTTATTGAAACTTTCTTCGCATTTCGCATTCCAATCAAACTTCTTGCCTTTCTTTTGCAAAGAAGTGATTGGGTTGGCTATTTTTGAAAAGCCTTCAATAAACCTCCGGTAGTAACCGGTAATCCCCATGAAAGATCTAACGTCCGTCACATCTTTAGGTACTGGCCATTCTTCAATTGCCCGAATCTTTTCAGGATCAACTGAAATCCCTTCCTTAGTGACTACATGTCCTAAGTACTGGATCTCGTCTTTGAAGAAATCACACTTACTGAATTTTGCAAAGAGCTGTTGTTCTCTCAGTTCTTGTAAGACTATTCGTAAGTGTTCTTTATGCTCCTCCTCATTCTTAGAATAGATTAAAATGTCGTCGATGAATACAACAACAAATTTGTCTAAGTACTTGTGCATTATGTTGTTCATTAAGCACATAAAAACAGCTGGGGCATTAGTAAGTCCAAATGGCATTACGACAAATTCGTAATGTCCGTACCTTGTTCTAAAGGCTGTTTTGAAAATATCTTCTTCTTTAATTCTTACCTGATGATAACCCGATCTCAGATCGATCTTAGAGAATACCGTAGCTCCACATAGTTGATCAAACAGATCATCAATATGAGGTAACGGATACCTGTTTTTGATTGTCATCTTGTTTAGTTGACGATAATCTATGCAAAGTCGCATAGTTTCGTCCTTCTTTTTAACGAATATCACTGGTGCTCCCCAAGGGGATACACTGAGTCGAATATAATTCTTGTCTATTAACTCCTTTAACTGAGTTTTCAACTCGTTAAGCTCCAAGATATTCATACGATACGGGGCTTTTGAACTGGGAACGGCACCTGGTACCAGCTCAATTGTAAAGTCTAGCTCCCTCTTAGGAGGCAATTCTGGGATTTCCTCAGGAAAAACGTCAATAAAATCATTGACTACAGGGATGTTCTCTACTGTTTTTTGGTTGCTTTCAGACTTATCTGTCTCATCTGTAATAGCTACAGCATAAGTCTTGCACCCTTTTCTGACTGCTCTTTTAAGTTGTAAGGCAGAAATCTGCCTAACTACGGTTTTCCTAGGGATACCCCTAACAGTTACAGGTTGTCCACTACTGTCTACACACCTAAAAGTTTTGTCAAAACAGTTTAAAACGACCCTATGTTGTTCCAACCAGTCCATTCCGATAAGTATGTCATAAGAGCCAAGTGGTAAGATGTTCAGTTTAACTGTAGTTCTAAAATCATTCATGTTTAAGATGCATTCTTTTACATAACAGTTTACTTTCTTCTTTGCCCCAGTAGCTAATTGTACAGACCAAGAATTATCAAACCTTTCAACAATAAAATTACATTTTTCTACCAGCTGAGGTGAAATGTAACTAAGACTAGCACCTGGATCTATTAATATAGTAACTGGGGTTTTGTTAATCATACCTCCTACTTCCACCATGGAAGTTTGGTAGTCAGCCTGGCGGTTTTTCAATGCTGCATTGATTCGGGGCATAGTTCCTGCAAAATCTCCAACCGTCATTTCATATTGAACAGTATGAATATTGCTGATTTGTTTCTTTCTGTTTGGGCAGACTGAAGCATAATGTGGCCCATTACACTCCCAGCACTTGACAGGTTCTTTTCGCTCAAAATTTTTGGTGTAGTTTCCATGGTTATTAGGAGTCTCTTTGCTGTTTTTATAATTGTTTGAATGGCTGACAGCTCCATTTTTGTTTCCTTGGAAACTTTTACTATTAAAGTGGTTCCTGTTTTTACCATTCTTTAAACTTTTATGGGGAACAAATTCCTTTTTCTTGTACTCGATCAGATTGCTGTTCTTTTTGGCTTTCCAGCTGGCTATCCCCTCTTTCTTTTTATTCTGTTCGTAACAGAAATTTGCCTTGCGCATAGATTCTTCCAGTGTTTTGGGGTTGTCATATTCAATTCTATCCTTGATATGATAGGGCAGGCAACTAAGAAACCGCTGTATTTTTGGTTTCTCTTCGACAAAATACGGTACATAACGCAACAGACTTAAAAATTTACTGTTTAAGTCCTTCATCGTCATAGATCCGAGTTTTAGTTCGTAAAATTCCTTGGCCCTCTCTTCATAATACTGCTCGGAAAGGAATTTCTTCTTGAAGTATCTTTTAAAGGTACTCCAATTAACTTCTCTTTCTTTAATCCCTTTGACCCTTTTCAGATCTTGCCACCATATGTCCGCCTTTCCCGAGAGGTTGTAGATGGCCATTCGTGCCTTTAGTTGATTTGAGTAGTTATAGATCTGAAAATATTTTCTCATCCCGGATAACCAGGATTCTGCCTCTTCTCCAATTTCAGCTTCTCCATTGAAAGATGGGGGCTTTATCTTCTTAAACTCCCCGGAAATCTCTTCATAAGGCCTGTACTTTTTCCTTCGGTTGTGCAGCTCAGCTTCACTGCTGTCACTGCTAGTGTGATAACTGGGTTGTCCCTTTCTTTCTTCAGATGAGGAACTGCTGTAAGATTTAGCTGGTTTTGTCCTTTTTGACCCTCTTTGATGACTAACTTCTTCTGAGTCAGCTGGTTTGCTCCTTCCTTCAGTCTGAAATTTTTCTATCAATAGCTGATTTAACTGCTCCTGAGTCTTTAGAATTCTTTCATTATCCTTCTTGACTGTTTCCATTTCTGTCTTTAATCCTCTTATGGTCTGCATCAGCTCAGTGGTGTGAGCAATTTCCTCTTCTGTCTCAGGTTCTCTTGACATCTGTCTTGTCACAGCATTGGGAGATTCCTCCTCAGCATATTCTCCCAGTTTTTCCATACCTGTCTGTAAAATTCGGAAAAGAAAAATTTTCTGTTCCGTTCATGAAACCGAAATATATGTTAGTACTTTATATAAAAAAAAAATAAAAAAAATCTTCTTTTATGGTCACTGTTTGCGGAAGTTTAGTGGAGTCAACATTCAAGCCTAGTGTCTGAACCTCGCTCTGATACCACATGTCAGAACCCGAAATTTCTGAAAAATTTAAAATTTTATTTATAACAATAAATGTTAACTAAATAGTATTTCTGGTCCTGTTTTAATTTCAGTAAGTAACGTAATCTGTTTAAAAGACTCTGTCTTACTAAAAATTTGATTTATGAGATTGTAACTAATGACTGTTTTTGCTTCAAACTGCAAGGGAAAAGCTAGTCGTAGCTGACTGGCTTACTTAGCTTCCGAGCTAATGCATAAGTCGTCTTCTGTTTCTCAGGTACGCCGGTGAAGTAAGGATCACTGTATTTTAAACTTGGTAAGCATCAATACTCCCTGTACTTTAAAACTTTAAAGAAGATTTATTTACTGTTGCAAGTTGTAGTGCAAGACAGTGAAGTTATTCTCATGAACTTACACTTGATTTAAGATTGATAGTCTGCCTCGACATGATATATCTTATTCGGATAGTATCATCAGGTTTTGTGATGAATTACATTGTTTCCGTTATAATTATTGTTTTAAGAATATGACTCTATGTTACTGCTGTAACTATCACTGGAACAATTGTTTGTATCATAATTATTATCTGCATCAAGCGACTTAGCATCATGTGATATGTTGTCAACTAATACCGGTGATTACTATTGTGTTCACGTATTATTAACGTGAGTTGAAAAGGTGGCGCCTCTAGCGTTGTTCCATTATATTAATCTAATATCGGGGTCCAATGTCTACTTAGAGTTTAATTTATGTCACCTGACTGCGCCTTGTTTTTAAACTACATTCATGGTGTGAACCAGTAGAGGAATTTATATTTCAGTATCTTCATAATAGAGATTATTATTCTAATTGTTTACTGTTTAACAATAGTATTAGTAGAAAATACGATGATAGTATATAAAGGCAAATGTGTATCTTGTCATATAGACTTGGCAACATTTCAATGTATTAAGTAACAAGGTGTTTTCAATTGAAAGTTGACTACCTTATTGCTTACATAGGAATGTAATATGCTCATGGCATTAATCTATGGCTTGGTTTCAATATATAAATAATATAATGATTGTGCAACAATCATAATGTTCCCATACGTTGGCAAACTTTATATTCAATATGGTGTTAAGATTGTATCTATCATACTAGGTTAAGAGAAACTCTATGGTTGAAGTTGACTATATCTCGTTCATATCATTGTAGGGAATATACATACCACGTACCTTGGGATTATTGAAGGTTCGAATGCAAGGCATGCACTATTTGTTGATTGAATGTATTTCATATTGTATTTCCATACGTTTGAGTTTGACTTGTATCTATGCAATGATTTTTGAAATCGATGAATAAAGATTTGGATGGCAACTGAACTATATGGTCTCGACCCAGATTACGTTGATATATTTCAATGCTACGTGGTTAACTCTCCTCCATGCATTTGGTGATATATAAGCTGTTATCGAAACCCTACCAGGTTATTGTCTTTGCCTCCGGGCTCGGGTCCTAAGGGTGAAACCCTCCATGTCTGGATTTCGTAGTTGGGTATTGCAACAAAATGCACAGTGTTGTGGTTTTGGTTTTCATGGTTTCATTCTATGGTAGGATAAGTCCTCGGCTCTGCTGATAGCGTTTGCTACAGTTTCCTTGTTTCGTGGTCTCGTTGCTCCTTCTTTATTTAAGTCCAGCTACTTACAGTCCTTCATTGTGCTGGTGTGGTTATGAGACAGGGTTTTGCTAATGTCTTTAAGTTATGAGAGGGTTGATGCATTTAGGTTTGGGGGTGTGCTTCTCGACTGGTTCAATCCCAGCTTGAGGGTTTCGTCTGGAGTGTTACCTGTCGTGGCTGTCAAGAAATGTTATGAAGGTTTCCCTTGCTCGCCCACCTGATGAAGGTGATGGGGTTTCACTGCTTGTTCAACTTGTGGCTACCGGTTGTCCGCTGTTACATTCCTCCAAGGCTCGGTAAGATAATAATCATGTTTCTTTTTCACAGTTTTTATGTTTTGAAATTATTAATTAGATTTACGTTTGTATTACTACCCTCAGCATTCAATAAGGTGACTAAAAATCCCTCAGCTCCGTTAATGTGCAGGTCACGCGGCTCTGAAGATGTACAGGGCTTTTATCACCAACGCTAGCTCCTCCGGGTAAGCCTGGTTATCCACGGCTGTCTCTTCCTTTGCTGGTTTTGTGGTTAGGGTTGAGTCTTGGAGGAAAAATCCTGTGTAGTGAGGTCGTTAACGACTTGATGTCATGGGTGCAGTCATCTGTAATAAGTTGTTTTGTTTGAAATGAGAAGGGGTTTGAAACCCTGTTATGTTTATGGAGAGCCATTCACGGCTGAGACTGTATGAGGCCAGGGTTTCTGTTAATGTACTTGTAATTGCTAGGCGTAGGGTTTTATCCACGCTGTTTAAATTAATATTTAATATGATAATAGGCCTGTCATGGCCGTGTTTCATTTTTGTGTTTTGTTAAAATATTAGAATGTTTGAAATGTAGGGATGAATGAGTTCTTCGATACCTGCAATGGATGATAACTCTACTGTATGGAGTTCATGTATCGTTTCTCTGTGTTTTCTAGGATTTTGAATGTTTAAATAAAAGAATGTGGATGTTCTCTGACTATAACTGTAATAGTTAAATAGTATAGGGTTATTCTGGCGAGTTGGGGTTCTGTTTTGTGTTCAACACATATATATGGAAATGTTAACTCAGTGGTGACTGGGAACGAGTTGTAACAAATTTATTTTGATTCCTGTATAATTATTTAATAACACTGTGGATAGAAATTATATACTTAGAACTATGTATAAACCTACTGTAGGTTTTGTCTGCCATATAAGGCATTCTTTTCATTTGTTTTCCGTCTGTCAAGTGAAAGATGTAAGGCTACGGTCGTGTAGGGTTTATGGACTACTCGAAGGGAGAATATTTAAATGAAATAAATATTATTACTGTGTATAATTAGGAAGGTTGGTAACAGCCAATAATAGTTGCATTCGACGACAGTTTCTCTGTGTGTTAATATGGTTGTCTTGTTTGAAACAACTCTGTCAACTCTGTCATGATAACATGGCTAACAAATTAACACACTAGGTTGAAGGGGAATAGTACTCTACAGTTTCTATGTGTTTGTATTTGACTACTGTGTTAATGAATAAGATTATATGGAAGCTTGTAACAATAAAATATTGTTACAGTCACACCCCCCTTTAGTTAGTCGATAGCTGTAAATCATATTCTGATTATAAACAATATAATAATATGAGTTTTGTTTATCTGTTAACTCGATACAAGTATGACCTGTAACTAAAGTTGACTGAAATATGAAACAAATACATGTATACAGGTAGATTATTCTAATAGGAAATATCTCAAAGTAAAAAATAATATTTATCTATATCTATTCTTATGACTGTTTAATAGCTATAATTCTGGAATATCTACTGTTTAATATTCTGTCTATTATTTAACTATTAACAAGAATTCTAGAAATACATAAACATGGTATTTGTTAACTGTAACAGTAACAATTATATGCTGCATAGGATAATTACTCTATTTAAATAAAAGTAGGAAAAATTCTAAAACATCTGAGTTCTGTAATTTATACCAAAAGAAAATACAGAGGCTGATTTACTGAAATTGAATACAGCCAAAACATATGAAAATTATTTAAACTAACAGCAGGAAGAGTGACAGAACCTGTAGCTATAGTAGACAATAACAGCAATGGGAGGCTGTTCCTCCCTACCAATTCCTGGAGAGTGCCCAGACAGCACTTCTCAGGACCCCCGAGCTTGCTCTGGTCTAACTGGCTGGAATCTAGGTACGACCAATAATTCCCTCAGCCCAAGCAGCTATACTGGAACCAAGTTACTGCAACTTCCTGTATCAAAACACTTCCTTACTGATTTTCCCACTTCCTCAATGGGACTCCTGAATAGCATTCACCTGAATGTATTCTCCCCCTAGAACAATTGCTGAACCCCCAGCTCAGTTCATTGAGTAGTATTTAAAAGATTGCCTAGGTCTTAGTTGGGCTAACTGTCATTAATTAGCCACCTGCTCAGATTCCACTTTCTTGGGGAATCATGACCCCAAAATATAGGGAAGTTGCCACCTGCAACTCAGGAAGTGTTTGAGGATGCTGCCACTTGTCTTTTGTCCTTCCACCTAATTCCATCCACCAGTTAGACCATTAACCTCTTTTAACAGCTCTCCCATGCTGTTTTCTCCATAACTTATTTATTAATAATAATTATTCAGAATTTACATTCCATTTCTGGAGACTCTGCTGAGTCATCCATTCCTACTTAGCATTAAATTTAACATAATGTTCTCAGGAATATTAAAATAATTACATTATTTTAATAAAATTGGGGTATGTGACATACACACCCCCTTAAAATGTAACATCGTCCTCGATGTTACTTATTCTTCTGCTTCAGCCCCCTGCTAGAATAGATGGGGATATGCTTCCCGCATCTTACTTTCCAGCTCCCAGGTAGCTTCTTCAGGACTAAGGTGCTTCCATTGCACCTTCACTTGTCCAATTATGCGGTTCCGTAGAGTAATTTCCCTCCTCCCGAGGATACAATCTGGTTCCACCAGAACTTCCCCTTCTGGTTCTACCTGTACAATGTTCCAATCAATAACATGAGTAGCATCATGAACATACTTTTTCAAAACAGAGATATGAAAAACATTGTGTACTTTTAAATTTGGCGGTAATGCTAACTGATAAGCAACTTGACCAATTCTAGCTAAAATTTCAAATGGACCACAGTAACGTGGTGCTAGTTTTGCACAACTTCCTAATCTTAGGGAGCTCTTCTTTGGTCTTACCTTGATGAACACATGTTCACCTACCTGGAACTCTTTAGGAGTTCTTTTCAAATCTGCTTGACTCTTTTGCCGATCCTGGGCAATCTTCAAGTTTTCCTGCACTTGTTTCACAATCTGTTCCATTTCTTTCAATAAATCAGGTCCTAACACTAATCTATCTACTGGATTACTCCAAGAGATAGGAGTGTTGCATTTTCGTCCATACAAAACCTCAAAAGGACTAAACTTAGCTGATGATTGATAACTGTTATTGTATGCAAATTCGGCTAAGTGTAAATAATCCTCCCACTTACCTGGTTGATCTTTAACATACATCCTTAACAGATCTTCTAATATTTGATTAACTCTTTCAGTTTGTCCGTCCGTCTGAGGATGGAAAGAGGTGCTGAAATTCAAAGTGGTGTTTAACCCTTTGAACAAAGATCTCCAAAAATTTCCTGTGAATTTAGGATCCCTGTCTGATATAATGACTTTTGGAATACCGTGTAACTGAAAAATCTGTTTTAAAAAGATATCTGCTATGTTTGCAGCCTTGTATGTGGTTTTAACAGGAATAAAGTGTGCTGATTTACTTAATTTTTCTACCACTACCATAATCGAATCATTCTGATGTTGATTTTTGGGTAAACCCGTAATGAAATCCAAGCTGATTATTTCCCATTTCCAGCTAGGAATAGGTAAAGGTTGCAGCAATCCAGCTGGATGTTGGTGTTCTGTTTTTACTTGTTGGCAGTCCAAACACTTAGCTAAATATTCGGCAGTTTCAGATTTCATGTTAGGCCAAAAATATTCTTTTCTCAACATAGTGACAGTCTTTTGATAACCAGGATGCCCGGAGTAAGGGGTTTTATGTATTTCGTCTAAAATTAACAACTTAACTGTAGGTGCATTAGGGATATACAGCCTGCCCTTAAACAACAAAAATCCGTTTTCATTTAAACTATACCCTTTTATCAAACTTTCTGTGGGTTGTTCTTTGGCTGTAATTTGTAAATGCTGATAATTTTCGTCTAATTTTATCCCTTCAGCCAGCTGTTCATTTAAGTCAGAGGTATAAGTGCTGCTAGCTGATATAAAATTCAGTTTTGCATTTTTGCTCAAGGCATCAGCCACCTTATTTTCCTTCCCTTTTATGTGTTGGATTTCAAAATCGTAATCACTTAGGAATGCCAGCCACCTGGCTTGTCTTGCATTTAAATTTGGCTGGTCTAAAAGGTATTTCAGACCCTTATTGTCTGTTAATAAGGTGAATTTTCTGCCTATTAGGTGGTGTCGCCACATCATTAAAGCATGAATTACAACAGCTAATTCTAGGTCATAAGTGGCATAATTCTTTTCATGGATTTTCAGCTTCCTAGATTCGTAAGCAATGACATGTCCTTCTTGAGTCAGCACTCCGCCTAAACCATCATTACAAGCGTCGGTGCAAACTGTGAAATCTTTATTTGGGTCCGCTATTCTAAGAATAGGTGCAGTTGTCAATAAGGTCTTAAGTTTCTTGAAACTTTCTTCGCATTTCACATTCCAATCAAACTTCTTGCCTTTCTTTTGCAAAGAAGTGATTGGGTTGGCTATTTTTGAAAAGCCTTCAATAAACCTCCGGTAGTAACCGGTAATCCCCATGAAAGATCTAACGTCCGTCACATCTTTAGGTACTGGCCATTCTTCAATTGCCCGAATCTTTTCAGGATCAACTGAAATCCCTTCCTTAGTGACTACATGTCCTAAGTACTGGATCTCGTCTTTGAAGAAATCACACTTACTGAATTTTGCAAAGAGCTGTTGTTCTCTCAGTTCTTGTAAGACTATTCGTAAGTGTTCTTTATGCTCCTCCTCATTCTTAGAATAGATTAAAATGTCGTCGATGAATACAACAACAAATTTGTCTAAGTACTTGTGCATTATGTTGTTCATTAAGCACATAAAAACAGCTGGGGCATTAGTAAGTCCAAATGGCATTACGACAAATTCGTAATGTCCGTACCTTGTTCTAAAGGCTGTTTTGAAAATATCTTCTTCTTTAATTCTTACCTGATGATAACCCGATCTCAGATCGATCTTAGAGAATACCGTAGCTCCACGTAGTTAATCAAACAGATCATCAATATGAGGTAACGGATACCTGTTTTTGATTGTCATCTTGTTTAGTTGACGATAATCTATGCAAAGTCGCATAGTTCCGTCCTTCTTTTTAACGAATATCACTGGTGCTCCCCAAGGGGATACACTGGGTCGAATATAATTCTTGTCTATTAACTCCTTTAACTGAGTTTTCAACTCGTTAAGCTCCAAGATATTCATACGATACGGGGATTTTGAACTGGGAACGGCACCTGGTACCAGCTCAATTGTAAAGTCTAGCTCCCTCTTAGGAGGCAATTCTGGGATTTCCTCAGGAAAAACGTCAATAAAATCATTGACTACAGGGATGTTCTCTACTGTTTTCTGGTTGCTTTCAGACTTATCTGTCTCATCTGTAATAGCTACAGCATAAGTCTTGCACCCTTTTCCGACTGCTCTTTTAAGTTGTAAGGCAGAAATCTGCCTAACTACGGTTTTCCTAGGGATACCCCTCACAGTTACACGCTGTCCACTACTGTCTACACACCTAAAAGTTTTGTCAAAACAGTTTAAAACGACCCTATGTTGTTCCAACCAGTCCATTCCGATAAGTATGTCATAAGAGCCAAGTGGTAAGATGTTCAGTTTAACTGTAGTTCTAAAATCATTCATGTTTAAGATGCATTCTTTTACATAACAGTTTACTTTCTTCTTTGCCCCAGTAGCTAATTGTACAGACCAAGAATTATCAAACCTTTCAACAATCAAATTACATTTTTCTACCAGCTGAGGTGAAATATAACTAAGACTAGCACCTGGATCTATTAATATAGTAACTGGGGTTTTGTTAATCATACCTCCTACTTCCACCATGGAAGTTTGGTAGTCAGCCTGGCGGTTTTCCAATGCTGCATTGATTCAGGGCATAGTTCCTGCAAAATCTCCAACCGTCATTTCATCTTGAACAGTATGAATATTGCTGATTTGTTTCTTTCTGTTTGGGCAGACTGAAGCATAATGTGGCCCATTACACTCCCAGCACTTGACAGGTTCTTTTCGCTCAAAATTTTGTGTGTAGTTTCCATGGTTATTAGGAGTCTCTTTGTTGTTTTTATAATTGTTTGAATGGCTGACAGCTCCATTTTTGTTTCCTTGGAAACTTTTACTATTAAAGCGGTTCCTGTTTTTACCATTCTTTAAACTTTTATGGGGAACAAATTCCTTTTTCTTGTACTCGATCAGATTGCTGTTCTTTTTGGCTTTCCAGCTGGCTATCCCCTCTTTCTTTTTATTCTGTTCGTAACAGAAATTTGCCTTGCGCATAGCTTCTTCCAGTGTTTTGGGGTTGTCATATTCAATTCTGTCCTTGATATGATAGGGCAGGCAACTAAGAAACCGCTGTATTTTTGGTTTCTCTTTGACAAAATACGGTACATAACGCAACAGACTTAAAAATTTACTGTTTAAGTCCTTCATCGTCATAGATCCGAGTTTTAGTTCGTAAAATTCCTTGGCCCTCTCTTCATAATACTGCTCGGATAGGAATTTCTTCTTGAAGTATCTTTTAAAGGTACTCCAATTAACTTCTCTTTCTTTAATCCCTTTGACCCTTTTCAGATCTTGCCACCATATGTCCTCCTTTCCCGAGAGGTTGTAGATGGCCATTCGTGCCTTTAGTTGATTTGAGTAGTTATAGATCTGAAAATATTTTCTCATCCCGGATAACCAGGATTCTGCCTCTTCTCCAATTTCAGCTTCTCCATTGAAAGTTGGGGGCTTTATCTTCTTAAACTCCCCGGAAATCTCTTCATAAGGCCTGTACTTTTTCCTTCGGTTGTGCAGCTCAGCTTCACTGCTGTCAATGCTAGTGTGATAACTGGGTTGTCCCTTTCTTTCTTCAGATGAGGAACTGCTGTAAGATTTAGCTGGTTTTGTCCTTTTTGACCCTCTTTGATGACTAACTTCTTCTGAGTCAGCTGGTTTGCTCCTTCCTTCAGTCTGAAATTTTTCTATCAATAGCTGATTTAACTGCTCCTGAGTCTTTAGAATTCTTTCATTATCCTTCTTGACTGTTTCCATTTCTGTCTTTAATCCTCTTATGGTCTGCATCAGCTCAGTGGTGTGAGCAATTTCCTCTTCTGTCTCAGGTTCTCTTGACATCTGTCTTGTCACAGCATTGGGAGATTCCTCCTCAGCATATTCTCCCAGTTTTTCCATACCTGTCTGTAAAATTCGGAAAAGAAAAATTTTCTGTTCTGTTCATGAAACCGAAATATATGTTAGTACTTTATATAAAAAAAAAAAAAAAAAAAAACTTCTTTTATGGTCACTGTTTGCGGAAGTTTAGTGGAGTCAACATTCAAGCCTAGTGTCTGAACCTCGCTCTGATACCACATGTCAGAACCCGAAATTTCTGAAAAATTTAAAATTTTATTTATAACAATAAATGTTAACTAAATAGTATTTCTGGTCCTGTTTTAATTTCAGTAACTAACGTAATCTGTTTAAAAGACTCTGTCTTACTAAAAATTTGATTTCTGAGATTGTAACTAATGACTGTTTTTGCTTCAAACTGCAAGGGAAAAGCTAGTCGTAGCTGACTGGCTTACTTAGCTTCCGAGCTAATGCATAAGTCGTCTTCTGTTTCTCAGGTACGCCGGTGAAGTAAGGATCACTGTATTTTAAACTTGGTAAGCATCAATACTCCCTGTACTTTAAAACTTTAAAGAAGATTTATTTACTGTTGCAAGTTGTAGTGCAAGACAGTGAAGTTATTCTCATGAACTTACACTTGATTTAAGATTGATAGTCTGCCTCGACATGATATATCTTATTCGGATAGTATCATCAGGTTTTGTGATGAATTACATTGTTTCCGTTATAATTATTGTTTTAAGAATATGACTCTATGTTACTGCTGTAACTATCACTGGAACAATTGTTTGTATCATAATTATTATCTGCATAAAGCGACTTAGCATCATGTGATATGTTGTCAACTAATACCGGTGATTACTGTTGTGTTCACGTATTATTAACGTGAGTTGAAAAGGTGGCGCCTCTAGCGTTGTTCCATTATATTAATCTAATATCGGGGTCCAATGTCTACTTAGAGTTTAATTTATGTCACCTGACTGCGCCTTGTTTTTAAACTACATTCATGGTGTGAACCAGTAGAGGAATTTAGCATACTAGTCACAACGCATGCAGAACATGATTGTTAGCATACTAGTGACTAAAGAAACTTACATGCATAGTTTGCAGTCTAAAGAGGTGAAAGAAAAACTCAGACACAAGCCAGGATGGGCCAAGGGAACTAGCAAATTCAACAACCTCGTTTAACTTGTTGCAGGTTAAACCAATTGGAGAAAATGAAGGGCCCTTCTATAGATTGCGGCTTTCATGGGCTCTTGGACAAGTCTCATTAAGAAAGGCCAACATATCGAGTAATGTATGCCTTGCTTGGATGAATCCCAATGTAGAGGGAGGCATGTGAAGCCAATCCCAAATGGAGGCACATGTACAGCATGCAATTGAAAGGGTAGGTGAGTAGGTAGAGGGAGGGAGGCATGTGTACAGTCTACAATTAATTCCCATTACAATACACCATAAGTAAATAGTAGACTCCCTTAGCCTCTATATGAGGCCAAATAAGGCCTCCAAACATATGATTGATTTGAACAAAAATTCCAGCAAAAAACATAGGATAAATTGCATAGAAAGCAAAGCCAAATTAATGCTAACTAAGTTGAGCGATACACTATGATTTTTTGGTTAAATGATAAAGTTGATGTTGTCTAATATGATGTTTTGTATTCTCCATATAAGACATTCACCTAAGTAATGAAATCGAGTTTTCTTGATCTAGTTATTTCTAAGTTTTCGTTTTGTTCTGTTATTTTTCCTATCATGTCTAGTAGAATGCTACCCTTCTCATCATCAATGGTGTATGTGTTCTTCAATTTGGATTCTATTGAGAAAGGAACTAATGAGTATATAATATTGTAGAAAAGAACACAAGATGTTGAAGGTAGAGTATTAGAGTGAAAACCAAATTCTATTAATGAATTAATTGGCGGAAAAAAACAATCTACGTAGCATTACATAGTGTCTAAATGGTTGTAGCTTATCTCTAAGAAGAGATGTTGTACTAACCTTATTTTAAAAAATCCCTTAACAAGGAGGAAATGCCATTTAATTACAATGTGAAGTACAAAATCCTAGAAAAAATGTAAACCTAGGGTATGATGCACTAAACAAATGATGATCCTCAAAATGTTGTGCTAGAATTTTCACCATCTTTAGCCACTGCAAAGATGGTATGAGGCTCAAAATTCTATCACAAGTTCAAGATTAAAAAAAAAACTATCAAAACTAGGATGGATTTGAGACAATGGAAGTGGTAAATGGTCACTTAGACCAATTGTGTGAGATATTATCTAGAGGGCATGTTGTTTCTTCAAGATGTACTTGAGACAAACCAAATAGGGTTGGATGGTGTGGGAAATAACTACAAAGGAAATGAAAAGTTTAGTGTTGGTGTTTTGGCAATGGTAATGCATTATTATGCCATAAATAACCCATAGTAGTTGAGCCAATTATCCCTTCAAGTAGTATTGTGAACACAAACGAAAGATCTCATAGGATCTTGGACCATATGGAAAATTTTAGGGGTAAAATTTAGCCCATAGGCTAATTTTCAAGGCTTTTTTCCTAAAAAAGATTCATCATTTTCCTTCCTTTTTTTGAATATGATTTTCACTGAGGATTACATTTTTTTACCCAAAACATTACCAAATTTGTCCAAAACTATATAAAGTCCTTAGAAATTTGTTTTTTTTAAATACAATCAAACATTTTATGGTTGGAAATTTGATAATTAATAAGGTTTGTCAAAGTTTCTACACTTTAAGAACATTAAGGATCCTTAAAATATTCAATGGATCATACTTGTGGTTATTTATAAAACTTACACTCTGAATAGAAAGTTTACATTTTGTTGCATGCATTCCTTTAGTAAATGATTTTACTTAAAATACTCATAAAATATCTCTAAAATATTTTTGCACCGAGAGGAGCCAATATGGGGGATATGTTATCAAGTTTACATTAACAAAAAAAAGAAATAATAATTAAAAAAATACATGTCAACTCATAAAATAATTTTTTTTTGAAAAGCAATTTAAAAATCCATGTTTTCCTAAAAAAAATTAAAACTTAAACCTTAATCTATCAAGCAAGAGAGGATAAAAATTCTTTAGTTTAAAATTAAAAAAAAATGTCATCCCAAGAAATTGGATTCCTCTGAGTGTTTGATAGATCCGGGTTTAGTTTCATGGCATTCACTATAATGACAATCTTATATAAAGATAACTAAAGTAACAACTAAATGCATTGATCTCTTGAAATAGTTATGCCACTTTTTTAAGTGACTTCTCTTTATTGATGTTCAATTATCACTTAATGACTCATCTTGTTTCCTTTGTAATACAAAGTAAAAAGTAATAAATATTATGTCGGTCATAAACAAAAAGAACAATACAAAGTAAAAAGTAAATATGAGATTTAAACTAGAGACTTTAGAACTTAGGATTAGGTGGTAAATATTATGTCGGCCATAAACAAAAAAGAATAATACAAAGTAAAAAGTAAATATGAGACTTAAACTAGAGACTTTAGAGCTTAGGATTAGGTGGTAAATATTATGTCGGCCATAAACAAAAAAAAATTAATACAAAGTAAAAAGTAAATATGAGACTTTAGAGTGTTTGTCGAGTGTTTCTCTAGTAACAAAATAATACAAAGTAAACAAAAAATAATAATACAAAGTAAAAATTAATAAATATTATGTCGGACATAAACAAAAAAGAATAATACAAAGTAAAAAGTAAATATGAGACTTAAACTAGAGACTTTAGAGCTTAGGATTAGGTGACTTAGGTATTGCACTCAAGAACTATTTAAGGAGAGGTTTGCACCTCGAGAGATTTGATCCCTCCAGGTGCTTGATAGAACCTAGGATTTGGATCTAGACTGGTAGTAAATAGTCCTCATTATAATAGAAACTTGTTCTTAATTTTCTAAAAGATGATGAAATAGGTTTATCCATTCCCACAACTAAAGACTGCACTTCTTTAAGGTTTTTATAGAAATAAATTTTGTGAATTGATAATGGTTGTACTTAATATAAAGAAATACAAATAACCAGTCTAATTATATAATTATAATTATATCTCGTTGTACTGATTACATTAAATAGAAGAGCGAGTAGTGTACCATCTTCTACAGCATAATAAAACACAACATAATAAACCCTGAATCTAAACTCTATAAAACTTTTTAACTCTAAAATATAAAATTGTCATTCCTGTCATTGGTATCATGATTTCCTCTTCAACTATATAATTTTTTATTTTTCATCTCGAAGTATATAATTTTTTATTTTTTAACCCAGTTCAGCGTCACTATCAAGGCAACTAAAACCCTAAAACATAGACAACATTCACAACCCTAAAACATAACTGAAGTATTTGTTATGGCACGTGTTTAAAAATGATTGTAAACAACGCACTTCGAACTTCGAAGAATTCATCACTTCGGAAAAGTCGGGGATTCACCGAACGCACGTGCCGGAAGAAATGAAAGTCAAGATTCATTATGATGTATGTAAGAAAAGATTTGTTCGGTCTACAACTTTGGGGACAGCTAGAGTTTGAAAAGAATGAGAGAACAGTCTCACAGGGACCCAGTTCAGCGAAAAGCAGAAAGTAACACGAAGCCGCCACTTCTGGAGATGCCCCGAGGTTCATTGTTCAGTCTTTCTTAGTATTATTCAACACATGCTCAAATAATCTCAAAACCCTTAACTCTCATTTCTCAATGCCCCCACGTCATTTGTAAGAGAAGAGTGGCATACTATTTATTTCATTCCGAGGCGTGGATTTCATCGCAGTTGAGAGCAAGAAGGAGAAAGAAATGGATGAGTTAATGAAGAACAAGTTGTTCAGAAACTATTATCGTGAGAAGGCTAGATTCAGTACCAAATTAAAACTCGGAATGGCAATTGAAGAGAATTGTGACGAGGAAATGGGATTGCCTTTATGGATTACGAATGCTAACGTAGATGCTAAGCGTTCAGACGTTGCAGAGTTTATTCCTCGGCTGGATCTCTCCTGTAGTCTTGGGAGCTGTTCTAACTTCATTAATTTATTTCCGAACAACTGCGGTTGTGGATCTGCAATAGCAGTCGCGAGGGGATTCGACCAGAGGACGTCGCCCGATCATGATCATGATGGTTGTTCTGGGTTTCTGAAGATTCTAAGGTGTGGAATTGTAATAGATAGAAGAATTAGTTGCGTTCTTATTATCAGTTAATTCTTGTTAGAAATAGTAATTACTTCTGTTAGCTAAGTTTTTACTTTAGTTCCTATTTTGAAGTTCATTTAATAAAACATGCAACAGCATGTAAAAGCTAGGTTAGACTTTTTAGGATTTCCATAAGTGTTTAAATACACATTCAGTTTTGGTTTATAATGTATTAGTTGATCTTCTGTTTGAAGAACCTTAACTCATTCTATATAATCTTTGTGATTATTTCTGCCTCCAACCTTCAATTCTTGTGGATTCTTGTGTTCATATATAGATATATGAAGCTAACAGTAATCTCGTTTATTTTCTGAATCCAGGCCCGTCGCATCCACGATTCTGAATAAGCAATCAAGTGCCCAATTGACGATTTTCTACGGTGGTACGGTGAACGTATATGACGATATCCCTGCAGATAAGGTATGCGTGTAGGGTTTAAAATGGAATGGGATAAGGGGCAATCAAATCGCTCCAATTCATTTTCTAGATTTGGTTATAAAAATCGGTGGAATGGTAGTTCAACTCATTTATTATGGAATTATGTTATGGAACTATGTCCCAGGGATTTTGGTCCTTTAAGCCCAGCCCATTCTAAGACGATCGGGATCATCAAAATTTCAAAAAAAACCAGAAAAGATTTTTATGCGGCTTATCAGCGACCGTTTAAAATGATTATAGGCTAGACGATGATTATGACCTAGTTTAGGATATATAATGGCAATTGTTTGATTGTACAGGCTCAAGCCATAATGTTAATGGCCCGCAGTGGAAATTATTCCAGTTATCCACATACTAAAGTCAAGAGCAGCTGCGGATCGCAGACTGAGCTTAAAATATCGGACGAATCAAGGATCCAACGCCGACCTGCTTGTTGCAACGTGCGGGCAGGTACGACTAAAAGCATACGTTTAGTAACTACTGACTTGATTACTATCCACTCCTTTATTTATGAGTCAGTAATACGCTCCTTTTCTTACTGGGTTTTGTTATTGTACCGCATTACACATTACTGACTAGGTAGTCTATTCTTCACTGTAGTGAGGTGTTGGATGATATAATCCTATCTTCTTGTGCTGACAAGGTCTTATCTTCTTGTACTTACAAGGTAGTATGGGAGATGTTGTAAAAATAAAAAATATAAATATAAATGATGTAAATTTAAACAAAAAAAAAATAAAATTATATTGATATGATCTTAAATTTAGATATATCAAAAATCCAGAGAAGTAAAAAAAAATTGCTTCATAAATCCAGTTTAAAATGGATCTATACTAGTATATAGGTCACCTATTTAAGCTAATAGTTTTTCTAGCATTGGTATTCAAAATGTAAATGAAAATGAATGAGAAATATAAAGTTGATATATGTGCAGTAATATTGATAGGCCTAACCCATAATGATGCCAGTGTTATAGGTCACAGATTTAAGCTAATAGTTTTTCTAGGATTGGTATTCAAAATGTAAATGAAAATGAATGAAAAATATAAAGTTGATATATGTGCAGTAATATTGGTAGCCCTAACCCATAATGATGCCAGTGTTGGACTAAGGCATAGAATGCATTTTTCATATGATCTATGATGAAGTGCGGTAGAAAATGAAAACTAGCATTGGCATTCAAAATGGAAATGAAAATGAATGAGAAATATAAGGTTGATATGTGTGCAGTAATATAGCCCTAACCCATTATGATGCCACTGTTGGACTAAGGCATAGAATGCGTTTTTCATATGATCTGTGATGAAGTGCGGTAGAAAAAGACTATTTTTAATGATATGAGACGAGGTGGCCTTTCATGTTTCAGCATTGCACCACTGGCGTAAGGAAAAGCATCTCAGTCTCTCGCAAAGGGGTAGTAAAAGGAAAGAAGATGGAGGACTCGTGTGAAACACGATAGACTATTGAGGCCATGGAATGTAGTTAACTATGTTTTCTAGAGCCTAGTCAATGATCCTAAAAAGGATTTGTGATAAAATAGATTCTCCCAAGAAAAGGCTTCACCTCCAGTGCACAATGAGGCTAGGCCAAGACTGCCTTGAAAGGGCCAGGTTTGGGTTGAATACTCTTGGTTGGATGTAAAACTTTTAGAGAAGAAACAAATTGTTGGTCAAACATTCTACTTCTGAATGAGCTAGTTGTGAAGCTTGTTTGTATGCAAAATATCAAGAACATAGAGCAGATGGAGGATATGGTCCATCCATCTCTCATTGCATATTAAATGTCGTCCAGATCAATAATGACCAACCACTGGGCATGTGGTCCACCAAGTGAGGAGCTAGGTCAAATTGTTCCTATATTCAAAGGTCCCTGAATTGGTTGTCGATTATCTCATTGTTACATTCATCCATTCATCCTTGTGTGGATTGCATAGGCATATTGCCCTTGGAGACGGAACCAAGAGGTTGAGGAGAATGCTGATGACGTTCCTCAGGTCGGATGCCCTTCAAAGTCTGAGAGGCAAGTGGATTTGATGACCGGACGTAACTTGGCCCAACACTGGATCGGTAAAGATGAGGTGATTGTTTTTGCTATCGTGAAACTCTATACATTCTCCCTGCCTTGTGACTTGTTCCCTAAAATAAATGATCCAGACTAGCAAGCATGGATTTCACATCATTTTATGGTGCTTCACAAGGGATTATTGCAGGTGATCCTCTAGATCTCCCCGTTACGCGATATAACATCGCCAAACGTGGCGCTAATGCCATTCACCAACAGCTTGAGGACCTTATACGTGAGAGGAAATTGCATTGGAAGAGTTATAAAGTTTGTTATGATGCAATTTGCGTTAGTATTTTTTTCCTGCATGAACTGTATTTAGAGAGAGCCCTATATTATATCAAGATTTAGCCTTATTGAGTATTTCCTGAATGGAAATTTCGTAGAAATATACAACGCTTTAAATTTTTATTTTATTTGGCGTGTTCTATGGTAAATACAAAATTATTTCAAAAGCCAGAAAACCATTAAAATGTTTTAAGATAGCTTTTAAGTTTTTTTCTATTAATATTAATAAATTCATTAAAATATTTCATAATCCACCATATTATATATATATATATATATATATATATATTCAATAACAAAATAGTATTTAAATTCTTATACCTATTATAATCCTGCTACCATGACTAACTATGATGGAAAACCTATAAGTGAGGCAATATGATTTGTTTATCAACCTACTCTAACCCAATCAGTATGTACTTTCATGCAATAAACATGGTAAATTAAGAAATGGTATGAATTCAGAAATGTACCATTTTATATGTTAAGTTAAAATCACTCTTTAACCATGCAATTCTCACCTTAAATTTATTATTACTCTTTTCCATGTCTTGCAGCGATGATAGAGGTCTTTAGCGTAGCTAGGGCTATTGAACTACTCAATCGAGGAAGGCACATCCTACTAGGAATGATGTCTTATGATCCTATGTCAAAGTTAAAAAGAAAATATGTTTATAAGTCCACAGATATGAATTTAGTGCTGTCTTTTCTGCTCTCTCATGTTGACGAGCAAGGTGATCAATCTTTCAAACACAATGATAACATCCTTCTACTTATATTTGCAGGTCATGATACCACTAGTTCTAGGTTGACTGTGCTGCTTAAATTTTTGGAGTTCACGAGAACCCTCGATGCTACAACGAAGTAATGAGGGGTACTTCCAACACCTATAAAGTACTTGGTTAAGTGATGGTGTGTATGGTGTGAAATATGTGTCCTCTAACACCTATAAAAGGTACTTAACACCACACATGTTTAATTTGTAAACTCACTTTTTCTTAGCATGCTTTACATGTTTACAAAGAGCTTCTACATGTGTGAAGCTTTATGGGCTTACGCGGTGTGTTTCAATATTGCAATCAATCCATAAAAAACACTAGTAATAAAAAATTCTAAATAATGAATTCAATGGTCTTATATAAAAAATGAATGCCACACGTGTAAAGATAGACTTCAAATCTCTCTTCTTATGTTATGTTATTGACATTGCACGAGTATTGAGTTAATTATACAAATTTGAAAACTCTAACACTTCCTTCCCTCGCTTTGTATATATCAATGCAGTGTATTGGTACAATGGAGTTATTAGTAGTTTTATACTAACTTACACTTTATACCTAAGTCACTTTCTCAATGTTCTATCTTCACAACTTTCTTATAGCAATGTCAATCATTCTACCAAAGTGTTTTGGTAGCCTAAAGTCTTTTGAGTAAGCTAAATCTTTTTGTAAAAAATATTTGTTTTATCCATTCATGTTTATTTCTGAAGCTCAAGTTCTACAATGAAGTTATCAGTAGTTTTATACTAACTTACACTTTATACCTAAATCACTTTATCAATGTTCTATCTTCACAACTTTCTTATAGCAATGTCAATCATTCTACCAAAGTGTTTATGGTATCCTAAAGTCCTTTGAGTAAGCTAAGTCTTTTTGTAAAAGATATTTGTTTTATCCATTAATGTTTATTTCTGAGTCTGCTAGGCATTCAATTAAGAGGTTTTAAGTCGTCATTTAGAAAAATGAGAAGATCAATATTGGAAGTTCCACATATTTTTATTTCTTACTAGTTTATAGTCTTTACCATATGGTAGGTTTATAGTCCTTATCATATGGTAAGGATTATAAACCTACCATATGGTAAGGATTATAAACCAGTAATAAATAAATATGGGTAGGTTTATAGTCCTTACCATATGGTAAGGACTATAAACCTACCATATGGTAAGGACTATAAATCAGTAAAAACTAAATATGTGGAACTTCCAATATTGATTTTCTCATTCTTCCCAATGAAGACTTAAAGCTTCTTAATTGAATGCCTAGAAGACTCAGAACTTGAGTTTCAGAAATAAACATGAATGGATAAAACAAATATTTTTTACAATAGAACTTAGCTTACTAAAAAAATCGCTTTACTAATGAGGATTACATGAGCTCACGTCATTAGATTTTTATGAAGGTTCTCCTAGGGTTTTCGAAGGGGGTGGAAGAGACTATGCCATGAAAGGAAGGTGAATATTAGAAGTTCTTTGAAATTAGGTTAAAGTGGGAGCCAACTCTAAAAGGAAGTATAAGGAAGTATGTCAGCATGGATAAATATTTTTTTACGTGGATATCATTACATTAAAAGAAATCAGATCCCTTCCTCAAGAAGAATTATATTTTTTTTACGTGGATACCATTACATTAAAAGAAATCAGATCCCTTCCTCAAGAAGAATTATAAGATGTCGTGCATTGATATTGTAAAAAAAACCTTTAACTACAACATTATAATCACATTTAATGAAGAAGAGTCTTAGGGAATGAGATCATACACTTGTTTATGAGAAGAGATCGCTATAAGTTCATCTCACCATGTCTTCATTTAATTTCAAATTTCATACTATAAGAATAGTGGTTTGAGTGCCACGAAGATTATCGGAGAAAAGAAGAAAGTATAATTTGTCACATGTTTGTTTTGGGAGTTTAATAGTATATTGTCTACTTGGTGAAATATATATAGAGGCTATATTGGATTTTGTTGCATTTATTTTATGGATTTAGTTGACATGTTTTGCATTTTTTTTAACTATTTTTGTCAAAACATTGAAAATCCATTAGATAATTAAATAATTTTGTAACAAAAATATCAAATTATAACAATAATTGTTAGCAATAACAAGACTCTATGTCAGGTGGGTGTGGTTAAAAATATGTATTACCTACGGTTATAGATTCAAAAATATTATAAATATCACTATAGATTCAAATTACTTTTAATTATACTCCGCGAGCCCTGCATCATTATGATCGTGGTGTGCCTTATCTATTCTATATGAGATAAGAAAAATGCCTATATTAAGTAACATATAGTATTAGAAAAGTCTGTTACTTCAGGCCTACAATAAAGGTATATAGCAGGCATACTTTTTTCATAGAAAAATTCAACTGACTATTAATATGCGAAATAGTAAATAAATCCAGCTGTCAGATCATACAAATTACACAATCCCTATCAGATAGAGCCATATGTCATCAAGTGACAGTATAGTGTCAACAACCATAACAGAATAGTCCAAAATAAATAGAGCCATAAGTCTCGAGGTCGTCCACAAGTCGGACCAGAAATATATCCAGTAGTACAACAGTACCCAACAGTCATCTGAGCAAAATTATACAATCCAAAATAAATAATAAGTCTCAAATACATTCATCCTCAACTGCCAGCCACCAAGTGCATCATAAAACTATCAACTATGCTATATAAACCGAACATCATATATAGGAGGCTGAAATAAATGCCGCAAAAAGATGGTGAGTATGGATACGCGCCCAACAAGTAGTTGGAACCAGAACCTTCAAGGATCTGCACATAGAACTAGTAGTCAAATAAGTTATGAAGTCCGCATAATACTGGTAAGAAAAAACAAAATGTGTATAAGTAATAAAGACAAGAAGTCTCAATTCCAATGCAAATGATATGATCCGTGAGAAAACAGTATATCCTCCCACCACTCCTTCCACATGATGACCCCAGCCTGAGAGGTAAGAGCTCGCTTGGAAAGCATATCCGCCTCCATATTAACCTCTCTAAATACATGTTCAAAATGTATATGTTCAAATTCCAGTATAAGTTTACGAGCCGCTTCCATCCAGTGAGAGAGAAGTAGTACATTGAGTGATGTCTTGCCACCAGCCCATGAGATAATAGATAAAGTGTCACCCAATACTACAAGAGATGTGATCTTTCTCCAACGGGCACAGAACAATAAGAGCCAAAGGGCATATAATTCGCTCCTTGTATTGGTTCCATTCCCCATATTTTTCCAGATATGAATGGAGACACTCTTGGAAATTTGAATTGCAGCACCCGCTCCACCCCTCCCATTCCGACCCATAGCGGCCCCATCGAAGAAACCACATGGGAAAATCAGCACCGGAGGTGCCAAACGGTACTTCTTATTCAGACTATCCCTGCCACCAACAACTGCATGGATAGAGGTAAATTCTTTGTGTGCTGCAAGTGTTTTATAGCGGGCATACTTATAATGCCTTCATAGCACGTGGATAAAAAGCAGCTCCCAGTAAGGGGCCACGTTCGGGGTGAATATACATAGGCCTTTAAAGGTCCTATTTGAAGATGAATCCTTCCTTCGTTCGATAATAAGGCCTTTAAAGGGAGAGGAAAATCTAAACACAAAAATAATCTAAATAGATAAACACAAATATATTGATTCTATGTTTGATTTAAGATGGTATATATATATATATATATATATATATATATTGTTGGAATTAATTTCAACACTGCCACATCACTCATCGAGCCCAGTGTTCACGTGAAGATCAACTGGTGTAGTTAATGCGGTGTATCTTCCCAATGACGCCAATTCATGAGCCTTCTAGATGTCTCCACGGAATTCGCATTGTATATATCGATATTCCTGTTAATGAAATAAGAGAGGTTCCTAGGCACTTTGGCCCTGTCGTGTATTGTGTTATGGGATGCTATGTTTTTTGTTGAATGCATAAATACGAATTGTGTGTATGAATTTGGGGTTTCCGCTGTGCCTACTCCCACAATTGGTATCAGAGCAATACCATGGCGTAGAGCTTAGTCTCCGCCATCTCAGAAGTCGTTAACTAAACGAAGGAGCCGGCTGTTGTGTGAGTTGTTGTGTAAGGTCTGTTGTGAAGGCAGAACCTCTGGGTGTTGAGTTTATCTCCACCATTCAGCCAGAATTCTGTCGGTGCCAAGACTGCCCGCTACAGAATGTAAGTTGTCTAGTGTATCAAGACGTCGTTTTTCTCTGAAAGGAATCGTAGTTCGTGGGTTAGCTTCTGTAGCAGTGTGTTCAAGCTGCCCTTTCATCTTGTGTGAAGAGAAGTTAGGGCTGAATCCCATGATGACAGAGTGAAAGGACTCGAGGTCGCGTCCCTGGAAAAGGAAAGGGCCATAGCCCATAGTTTTTTTGTTTTGTTGAGAAGAAGAAATCCCCTGCCACCAATATCTGGTGCTGGGTGAGTCGGTGCTGCCTTTGATAGATGCAGTCATCTTTGCAGAGACCCTCTTCATTGGTAATCTTCCTTTGCTGAGGGCGTTGAACCATTCCTGTTAATAGCTACAGCATGAGGCAGTTTCTCTGGATGAGTATGAAAGAAAACCTTTGTGGCTGTTGAAGAAGTTTCAATGTTTCTGTTTGTGCCCATGTCTGATGAGCTACGCTTGCTCACATTATCTAGAAGTCATTGTGGCTTGTAGTTTGTCTAATTCTGCATCTGTGTATTCAAGCCAGTTGAGCCGACAGCTTTGCTGCCGTTATGGAAATGAAGTAGCAATTGCTGATGTCGTGAGTTCTGAATTCCTCGGTTTAGATGTGTTAATGCTGAGTGCTCCCATTGTTAATGATAGAGCATATTTATTGTTGAATGCTCCCATAGTTTAGTGGTTGAGAACTAGTGTTGAGCGATCTCGTGGGTATCCCGTGTGCTGTTGCAGAAAACTCCTCTAATAGATTTGAGTGGCCGCGGATGAATATTATGAAGTCTATAGCCTGGAATCGAGCAGAAGCTCTGTGTTGACAGTTCTATCTACATGTGTAGAAGAGGACCAACAGGTAACTCATTTGCAAGCCTAAATTTTGTTTGAACCTTTTGTTTTTAAAATTGTGTATGAGTGTATTCCCTACAGTCAAGTAGGAGTCCAGCTGAGGACAGCTGCTAAAAGAATTGTTAAAAGGGTTAGATTCCCGTATAAATGATCGACTGGCCATATCAGGTAAATAACCAGGTACATAACAACCACCAGAAATTCCATCTGGCGGGATATCACCACGAGCATGCTTGGCTGGAGTAGGAATCCATATTGAGCGGCCATCTCTCAAGTAAGCCTTTGCCATTGATTTCCGTCAAACACTCTGCAAACTACTATCACGACTGCAACCTTTCCCGAATGACTAAAATGAGAAGCGAGTAACAATCAGCTGGGAAACCTCTAAATCCCACAGTCAATAGCCAAAAAGGGTCTATTATTTACCCAAAAGGGGCGTTGCTCTGTCTTTCAATTTATCCAAAATAGAAGTGGCATTGTCTATTGCAGTTTGTTTTCCATGAAGTTTCCTGTATAGCGTGTGAAGAAGAGGAGTTGTGTCCAGTTGTGAAGAGCCACCATGAATCTATTGAAGCTACAGCCACCACAGATGTGATGCACGAATGGAGGAGGATCATAGTAGAGAGTCAATTTCCATTTAAAAGAAGAAACGATTTGATATTAGAATGGAAGGGCCCGGCAAGGGTTCGATCCCCAGTGGGACAAGCACTGGTGCCGAAGCTGTGGTAAGAATAATACTGTGCCATGACTCTTTTTAACTTGTTTATATTTTGGTACCTCCCACTGAAAAGAATCCAGCGCTATGTTATGGTAGCAGCTGCATTTTGTCTTTGTCTGTCCCAGCCGGAGCTACATGTGTATCCCCTCTCCTCCATTCTCGTCATGTTAGTTCATGCTCCCAGACCTCGAACATAGATGACTACCTGCAGTTGCTTCGCCTCTGCCAACAAAACCCACCAAATCCACGAACCAGGTCAACAATAGGAAAACAGAGGCTGAATGCTAGCAAATGCTATGAATGCGAATACTTTGCTCTGTCTTTGTCTGTTATAGAACCATAAATTGAAATGAAAATGCCCCTGGCATAGAAAAGCCAAGAAAACAAAAAACGGAGTGTTTTTGCATTAAGGGGGCATTATTGACAGTGTCTTGCAGCTAGCAAGCAATTTTTTTTTTTTTAGGGGGCGATAAGGGAAGAAGAAGCAAGTAGGAGACTTGCAAGAAGAAGACAAGTGCCAGCACAGAATGTGCCAACAAAGAAGAGAAGAAATGGGTTACCAAAGCAGACTCAAGCAGATCAAAAGAAGAAATGCAAGGGCAGAGGCAAAGTATTTTGCACATAGATATGGAGAAGTTCCCATTGCAGAGGAGCTTATTAACACAGTTGAAGTCCAAGAGGAGAACCAGGATAATTGGAGCAGCAGTGTTCTCCTAGTACCCCCACATTTTTCAGGTAAAAATTCTGAGTTTTGGGCTATTAAGATGAGAAATTTTCTTAGAGCAGAGGATTTGTGGTATTTAGTTCAAAATGAATGTGTGCATCCCCTAGATCTACAGGCTTTTGAGGCCCTGACAGAAGACCAAAAAAATGCGGAAGCATGAATCAGCCTTGCATCTCATCCAACAAGCTGTGGATGAAAGTATTTTTCACAATATAGCGGCAGCAAAGACTTCCAAGGAAGCATGGAGAATCTTGGAAGAGGAGTTTAGTGAAAGGGGGAGTGACATGTGCAAGCAGACAACAGTGTAACAGCCTGTTGAAGGAGTAGCAGAAGAGAATTCTGCAGTTGAGAATCCTGCAGTTGAAGCAAAAGACAGCCAAGTTGTTAGTGAATCCCATGGTGTAGAGGCACTTGTGGATGAATATGAAGATGGAACTTCCATTACAGCAGTAGAAACTCCATCCATAGAAGCTGTTGAGAAATTCGGTGAACCCCACATAGTTGTGGATAATGAAGTTGAAGAACCTGCTATACCAGCAGAAGCACTTTCACCAAACACAAATGAAGATGAAATTGTTGTAATAGTTGAAAATGATGCAGCAGTCTTAGTCAAAGCTGCTGAAGTAGAAGTTGAATGTTCGTATGAAATGGTTGAGGACTCTATCAGCCAAGCAGAGCCAGATATGTTTGAGAACAACGAAGCCCACTGTGCAGAGTCACAAGTGGATGAAGATGACAAAGATATTCTTGAAGATGAAGCTGCCATAGCAGCAACAGAAAATGGTGAATTAGCAACTCTAGCAGTTGCAGGACGGCTAGTAGAGGATGAATGTGAAGAAGAAAATGAGCTCATGAAGAGCATGCCCATGAGGGCAGAAGTTTTTCCTAACAGTTTAGATGTTTGTGAGTGTGCAGGTATTGAGAGCAAGAATCAGCCTACAATAGCTGAAGAAAAAGAACAAGAGCATGCAGTCAAAGTAACAAGACATTTTGATGAAGATTTGAAATTTATTGAAGAGTGGCTAGCAAAGCCCAAGCACGATGAAGACTATAATTTTATTGCAGAATTTGACAAGATTATCGAAAGCTGGATGGAAGATAAAGCATTTAAATTCAGTGACGATGGGCATTGTGACATGCCAAGAGTGCTTATCAGCACCATTGATGAAGAAATATGCAATGAAGATGCAGATGATGAAGCTGAACCAGTTGAAGACATTTTTATGAAATGGAGTCCTGAAGAGATAAGGCATTATTATCAGCTGATATCATGGCAGCATGCCAATGAAGAGGATGGAAACAGAATGAAGGATGTGAATAGGATGTGGGATCTTGAGATTCCCACAACATATGAACTAAGCATGCTGAAACTAGAGTTTGAGGATGAACATACATGGCAAGAGTTTATTGAAGAATTTGCAGACATTGATGGAAGAGTCAGGCCGAAAAAGCCTGAAGAGAGTTGGAAGAAGAAGACTAGGACGAAGAGGAAAAAGAAGAAGAATAAGAAAATCAGGTTCATGAAGAACATAACAAAGAAGAAGAAGATGAGAAGAATTCCAGAGTTCAAGGTCTGGAGCAAACGAAAGAAAAAGAAGCCGTTGCATCAACTTGCAGCAGACAAGAATAGTAAGATATTTTTTTTTGAGCTTTGACATGAACGGAATGTAAGCCTTGCTGAGACTTTAGACCACCAGGCCATGATTTTTTGTAAGCTATGTAGATGTATTGTGGCTGTTGAAATTAAGGGGGAGTGTTGGAATTAATTTCAACACTGCCACATCACTCATCGAGCCCAGTGTTCACGTGAAGATCTGCTGGTGTAGTCAATGCGATGTATCTTCTCAATGAAGCCAATTCTTGAGCCTTCTAGATGTCTCCACGGAGTTCGCATTGTACATATCGATATTTCTGTTAATGAAATAAGAGAGGTTCCTAGGCACTTTGGCCCTGTCGTGTATTGTGTTATGGGCTGCTATGTTTTTTGTTAAATGCATAAATACGAATTGTGTGTATGATACCATCTTAAATCTAACATAGAATCAATATATTTGTGTTTATCAATTTAGATTTTCCTCGTCCTTTAAAGGATTCTATGCTAGATTTAAGATGGTATATATATATATATATATATTCACCAAAAACTCGATATACTTTGCTCTAAACTTAAACTAAATTTAAGTAATAATATTACAACATTTTAAATTATGTTGGATTTAAGATGGTATATATATATCCAATTAAAAATAAATTTAACAGGTTTATAAACCTGACATATTTACTAAAGAGTCTGATATACTTTGCTCTAAACTTAAACTAATTTTAATTAATGATATTACAAAAGTTTTGAATATAAACTGACAAAAGAAAATACCTTTTGATCGAGAATTACGACGATCAATATGCAAATAAAATTTTGGATGCTTTATCTTCAAAATTTCTAATCAGTGAATTGATCTTTACCGGCATACATATACTCTTACTCTGAGTCTTAGTGGTCCATGGACACTATACTGTATGCTTAACTCGATCCTCCATCCTGTCTGATATTAAAGGAGCAAGTTGAGAGTTTTATATTTTGCACTTTTCTTGGTATTATTGTATATCTATGTTAGAATAGGGCTACATTTTTATTGTTCAAATTGTATTTTTAATTTAAAAAAATTGGATATAGTATTTTCTATGGATTATATAATTCCAGCTATGTATATTACATTTCCAACAATTCCACCTAGGTTTTGGTTTTTGTTGAAACAAAAATAAATAAAACGTTTAATACTATGTTACTCATAATAACCATCTGGCTACAATCATTCATGACCCCCGGCTATGTCATGATCAGCAGATATCCCCAAAGCGAGGAAGCATTCCGTGCAACGTTTTCTGGAGAAGCGCAAGCACAGGTACCGTAATTACTTCTTGCATATATTTTCCATAACAGTCTTTTGCTTTTTTAAGTACGTCGTTTTCTGTTTAATTTTTCGGTCTCTTCTCCATTCAATGCCAGAGCTGAAAGATAAAAATAAAATTGTGGTCTTTGTGCTGTGCAGGGTGAATGCAAAGGTAAAGTGTCCATATAAGACGACACAGGCAGACAATCCAGTGCCTCATCAATATCATCTCCGGTATCATTAAGCCTGAATTCACCTTCAATATCATCATATCGTCAGAAATGAAAGCCTCTCGGTATCTTCCAGAACAGAATTTCTGATACCCGCTATCTATTGCCTATTAGTAGCAATTTGGAGTAAAGCAGACTACGTTTCTTTGTGAAAACATTCCAATTTGTACCTGGTAATTTATTTAAGCTTTTAGCATTCTTGCTTTGGATAAGAAAAACACCAACTGGTAAAAGCATCTTTGAATCATTTTTGTGCATGTAAGTTCCAGTTTTAGAACACACAAACTATTTGGGTATTTTAAACTTCGACACAATGCAAACTGCAGACAAGAAATATATATCACAATATTTCACGAAAATGTTTGTCTCCCTTTTATAGTATTTATGACAGTGATGTAAAATGGTAGATGTTGATTTTTATGGTAGGTTGAAAGAAGTTAGTAGCAAGATTGGCACAAGTGAAGTTTTTTAGTTATTCTTAGTCACTTAACTTGTGGTCTGTGAATACTGATAGATAAGTTAAGTGTCACAAATGAGTAATAAGTTACTAGTTACTTGTTGTGTGTTACTAAGATGCATCTGTTAAAGTTTATCCATGTATTAGCTACTTGATAACTATTCATGCATCAACTACTAGTTATTTTATATATATATATATATATATATTATAATTGTTTATCTTAGAATTTTGAAGGATTGCCATAAAACCAATTTAGACAATACAATTGTGTCATCATGTACAATCTAGGAAAATATAGATACTAATCCACCCCAAATTTTAAAATATAAACAGCTATAAAAATCTTACTTTTCTAAAAGTGAAGAAAACAATGAAAATGTTTTCTATGTGAAGAAGGACAACGGAGATAACTTTATAGTTAAAGACACCAATTTCAATTACCTACGCTAGTCTACTTTTAGCCCAAAATACAACTTTAGAAAAGCATCTAAAATAAATATTGGTGGAGCAATTGGCTGGGCTGCATGTTTTCTAGTTATCTAAGAATGCTTCTGGATTGTGCCTAATGACTTTTTTTTAGTTTCTCTTTTATTTTTAACTCATTATATTCCAATAGTTGAAATGTAAATACAAGAGGGAGAGAAATTTTCGCACTTTCTATTTGTGAATTTTATGCCGCTTCTTTCTTGGTAGATTGTGGTAGATTGTTCTACTTCTCGCTCATTGAACTTCTCATGATGTTTTAGTCAAGTGCTGAGACATCCTGTAACGAGTTATAAATCCATGGCTTGGTTTTTTTTCTTGTGCAGGCCATAACGATTTGAAATTTCGGAATTTAATTAGGAACAAAAATAATTAATTGGAAAATATTGATCAAATTCAAAGCTTTTATCTTTTTCACGACTTTGGTTTAAAATTAGGTACAACATAAAGAAAACCATTTTTACTTCTTGAAAATATCTATGTAGCATGGGCTCGTTTCAATCGGGAACTTGGGGATTTTTTCTTGCGCGTTTTTTTCATTTGGCCCTTCAACAAGTTTTTCTTAAGGGTTCCCTTCATTGGGCGCTTCCATGCATTCATGATTCCTTGCAACCATACATATACATGGTTGACTAATATTTTTTTTCTATAAAAACTAAGTTGCAATAAAAGTCTATTTCCTGCCACCTTGTTGAGTGGATGCACTAATCTCTATCTACCACCCGTGCTAGAATATTCACTTGTACCCACACAATAAGAAATGAAAATCTATTTTCAATTTTTATATAATAAATAAGAGAAAGTAAATTTATATATTTTACTATTTACTTTATGAATAAAAAAATAAACTTTTAATAAATGGAAATAGTTTTATTACTTTTAAATTATGTTGATTTTTATTTTATAATAATTTAAATTTAATTATTTATACACCTTTGAAAATACTTTATCATAGAATGTCTTGTGAACATATAATATTCTAATACATTTTAATCATAGTTGACACAAAATTGAAAACTTACATTATAAGTATAATCACAAATATATGGACTATAACTTCTAGAAGTCTCCACTTTAGAAAGAGTTTACCTTATATAATCAATGGGGTGGATGGTAATCTTGATGTTATTTCCATTTCCATTTGTTAAGAGGTTCTAGTTACAACTGTAATATAAGGGATAAGCTAAGTCATGTGATTTGTGTAAATGTTTCTTTTCTTCTCTATATTTCTTCTCTTCTCATGTTTCTTTAATTATTTTATTTTTATATTTTTTTAATACATATTCTAGTTGTTCTCAAACTGCGATTTTTTATAAATTTGATGAAAACTTCTAGATGTATCCAATACTCTTATCCACATTCCCTACTTTCCCTCGTTCCTAAAACTTGTTTCCCTCGTTCCTAAAACTTGTGCACCATAGGAAAATATAGATTTCGTTATATGAATTGAATTCACAAAGAGAGGAATGTGAAGGAACAATAGTAGAACCCAAAGAAGACCATCTTTAATGTATAAAAAAAATTGAACAGTTTCTTATTTGTACATTCTACACCATTTCATTCGGTGGTTGAGTGCTAAGACCAATGGTATCGTATCGTAATATATGATATCGTGTTTTTAATATATAAATTTTTTATATATATGCGCTCTTAAATGAAGTGAAAAAAAAGGCGTATGCGAAGACCTCTCATTACAAATGCGTTCATTTTAGGGTTTTTTGGTTAGTCTTTTCCTATGGTTTCTTATATGTTTTCGTTTTGGCTTTGAATTACGGAAAGAGATCAATTTTCTATTGGCTTTGATAGAACTCTATTCTCTTCCTAGTTATTTCATCGAAAGTAACCTTATGCTTTACAACTTAGCAACTATAATCTATTTCACAAAAGAATAATAAAATAACATGTTAGTTTATAAGATAAAAAAAATAAAATTAGCATAGATATCTCTTCAATCGGATCTATCATGGATAGAAAGAGATTCAATTCCTTTAGATGTAAATTTTTTAATTATAAAGAGAAAAAATTACACCTCAATAAAATGGATTCATCTTGCTGCTTGATAGATCTATGTTTAAGATGGATGTATGGTGGTATCATACAAGACACCCAACTTAATGAGCTTTCTCCATCACCAATAAAATTGGCCCCTCCCCTCAACAAGTACCATGGATACCATGGAGTGTTTACTACACTCGAGGCCTTAATAACTCCTTCTAGTCTTGCACATAACATCACCTAGTTCCAGTCAGTTCCGTTCACACTCCTCTTGATTATAGTCTGGGGTCTCGGCTGTGGTAAGAATAGGTCTTGGCTCTGCTAAGAATATGATGACTAACAAACCAATTCAGGAATTTTTTAATATAGGCACAATTTGACCTAGCTCCTTACTTGGTAGACCACATTCCTTTATTATCCCTCCACAAGAGTAAGATGAATGGTTTTTGGTCATTACTAATCTAGATGACATTTCACTATTTTGAAGAATGAATGGATCATATCCTCCATCCATGCTATGTTCTTGATATTTTTCATACAAACAAGCTTCATGACTAGCTCAAAAAGTCTATGTTTTGCCAATAATTTGTTTCTTCTATAGTATTTTTACTTTTAACCAAGGGTATTCAACCAAACCATGTGAATGTCAAGACATTGTTGGAATAGCCTCATTATATAGAAAAAAACAAGCCTTTTCTTGGGAGGATTTATTTTTATCACAAATCCCTTTTCAGTATCATTGGTTGAGCTCTAGAAAACATAACTACATTCCATGTCCTCGATACTCTCCTATGTTTCACACTAGTACTCAATTTATTTTTCTTTTAGTATCACTTTGCAAGGAGTGAGATGCTTCTCCTTATGCCAGCGATGCGGTGCTCAAATGTGAAAGGCCACCTTGCCTCATATCATTGAAAATAGTTTTTTTCTACACACTTCATGATAAGATAGATCATATGAAAAGGCATTCTCTGAAAATGAATAATTGAAATTGAAATAAGCATTTACTTTTTCTTTTCAAATATAGAAATTAACTCTTGGAAAATACATGCAAATGGTGCAACTAATGAACTTGCTGAAATGTAAATGCAGTAAATAAACATGGGTGCATGCAATCTGAAATGTTTCAAATGCTACAACAAGCAAACAATAGAAAAATACCGACCACAATGGGCAAAAGCAAAAGTGAGGCTGAAAATGCAGCCGAAGTGAGTGCAACAACTAAAAAATAGTTTTCCGACACATCTATTAGTAGAGCAGTCACATTTGCGATGTGGAAGACTGCAGAATAGTCACTCTGGGAGATTGTAAGAGGCCTCAAAAGGCAGAGCGCGTTTCTGGGTGATGGAAGACTGCTTGGACCGAACTTTTGGGTGCTAGAAGTGCACTTGGAGCACGCTTCTGGGTGATGGAAGAGAGCTTGGAGCGCACTTCTGGGTGATGGAAGAGCGCTTGGAGCACAATTATGGGTGCTAGAAGAGAGCTTGGAGCGCGCTTCTGGTCGCTGGAAGAGCGCTTGGATTGCGCTTCTAAGCACTGGATGCGTGCTTCTGGGCACTGGAAGTGCACTTGGAGTGCACTTTTGAGAACTTGAATCGTGCTTGAAATGCACTTCTAGGCTTATAAATCATGCTCGGGGTGAGCTTCTGGGCTCAGAAAGTATGCTCGGGGTGCGCTTCTGGAATGAATAAGCACGCTCGAGGCGCACTTTCGAGGCCAAAAGTTGCATTCTGATTGGGAATGATAGAGCACACTTTGCAAATATAAAGATACACTCTAGAGAGTGGAAATAGTACCGACAGTCGCGGCTTGGGCCGTAAAAACATAAATTTAAAAAAGCACTACCTTGGCAAGGGCCAAACTAGCTAGTACAGGGTGCAGAGCTATGCCAGAGCTACCCTAAAGAGGGAGATGGTTGTAAAAGTTGAAATAAAGTACAATGCAAAAATAAAATAACAAATGCAAAAATCTAAAAAGAACTATTGATCTAGCAAAACCACATATTGATGGGAATCGATCCAACTGGAGTTGCCAAAACTATAGCTAGTATTTTCACACAAGCTAGTGCATAAATGCACTTACTAAGAGTTGTGAGCTACTTATTAACCGTACGTGAATATGGGTAGATGCATACAAATAATAAAAATAGAAGAAAGTAAAAACATTAGAAATTACTACAGTAACAAGTAAAAAATAACTAAGGAATATGCATCCATTTCATTAGACATTTAGTAAACAAGGGTTACAAATGAAATGATGCTTTTTATTTTTGTATTATATGGAACACATTTACAGTGGGTTTTTACCTCAAGATGGTGAGTAGATATTGCGGGCCCTTGCAATGATAGAGATGGTGGTGCTCTAGGTCTCCATAGTTTCTGACTCTCCTCTAAATGCTCAATATTGTGGCCGCAATTCTATTATGGGAACGAAAGCTTAAATATGGAGGCCAGGGTTCAATAGTAATTCCGGAAGAGTAATGGTAGGAAGAGTGAATGATGTGAAATGGAGGGCATCCATCACCTTTTTATAGCAATTTTTGGTGGTGGAATATTGGCCCATGCTATCGGGTAATGTCATGTCCCCTCCTGTGGATCTAACGCAAGGAAGGGAACATGATACCAAAATATGGGATTTTATAAAACTTATCCCATTTCAATATAAACAGTTCATATAAATAAAATCATGTACACATATTTCACATACATCTACCATTCGAATAACAATCATCAATTAAATCATTGCAGAAGTAAATACACATGAGAGAATATACTTATCTCACTGTAATATTGTCGCAAACAACTAGCTATGTCGCTAATTTGTTCCACCCAACCATAGGTCCCTGCCCAGCCTGTATTCTTTCAGCACTCAGAGACCACCCCCAAGCTAGGCATGATATCTACAAGGAAAAAGGGACTCTCAAGCTCAGCACAACCAAATAAATGGATACCCATCTCATCCCCAATATTCTCTTACACACAACAAACTCAAAAACTGGGCATGGATACACATTTTCAACAATGGGTTACAAATTAGGCTCTATGGGTTTTCCCAAAATTGTTGCACACCCAAAATGGATTGTGGGAAGAGGGAATCAACCCCAGGAAAGAAAACCAATTTCTCGCACAGATGTATGAGCATTAAGTGGGCCAAAACGGCCTCTATAAAACCCCAAATCGATACCCTTCTTCCCCACTGTTATGCCACATAAAAACACCCTTCTCCCAGCTCAGAATGAGGGAAAAAACAGAAAAACGTGGAGGGAAAACGCCCAGGTGATTCCCCCCTCGTGAGAGAACAAAACTGATGGGTGAAGAATGGCTTGGGGAGAAATTCCATGGCTCTTTTCTTTCCCAAGAATCCAACCATGAATTTCTAGGAAGGGTGGCTTGCCCATACTCGAATTTGGATAGCCATACCTCTCCATTCCCCAAGGCATTAACTACCTCAACCAACTCTTGGGAGAAATGAATGATTGGGCACAAAAGTCAACATGGGTAGTTGAGGGTTCATGGGTTCTCTCATTGACACTTGGCTTGACTTGATTGGCTCAAGGGTTTGAATATTTCCCTCCCAATTCCTTGTAAATATCATGCCCCCATCTCTTGTTGCATTGCATAGCTAGTTAAGGGCATTTATATTAAAATGCATATTTACAATTCCCATGGTTCACTAGCACATGGGTAGCATAATATCAAATACTTGCCTCTGCAAGGTCGAGCGTTCACTAGCGGGGCCTTGGCCTTGAGCTCCATGCTAGGAATCATACATAATGCGCATACAATATTTATATTATAGCCTAAAATATTGTAAGGGTTAAAATGGGGACATTACATTCCCCTCCCGCTTGGAATAACACCGTCCTCGGTGTTTCAATTACTTAGGAATAAATACCCGCTTTATACATGTCCAAAATTCACAAAATGTGGTAGGTTTGTCATGCATTTCATTAATTGGAGATATCAAGGTGAGGTTCTTTAACCCTTGCACATTGCTCATGCTGGCTGTCACTTTTCTTTCTACCCCTTGCTAAACATTCGGGGAGGAGGTGACTTCCTCGACATGCCCAACATTCTATTGGAGATAACTCCCTCTGTTTTCCTTTGTCAACATTTTTGCTCTCTTCCAACCTTGGGCATTTCTTAATGGGATGATTGGACGAATGCTTCCTCATTGATGCACTTTCCTTTCCCTTATTGATTGCTCCCATAATATGTTTTACCTCTTTTTGCAAACAAATAGAGTCCTGCAAAACCTTGTGGTACATCACATCTTGTTGCTTCTGTAGCTTGAGCATCTCTCCAAGATTTTCTTGGGTCTTGGCAATTGTTTGGAGAATACTTTCAACTAAGTACAATAGCCCTTGCTATGCTGCCATGGTCAATGTGCACAGCTTCCCTCACTTTGCTTACTAGCACCACTTGTTTTTTTTGTAATGGCTGCAACCAATTCCGTTTAATTTCTCACCTGTGAAATTCATTATTGCAATTCTTTGTTAGGCCAAGCCTAACATAAAGATTAAAATTAGTCAATTAATTCCCCAATTGACATGGAACGTCCATGCTTTACTCATGAGGCTTCCACACTTTTCATGCTTTCCCAACATACATATGAACTCATTCATGTTCATCCTTTCACAAGGAGTTAGCTTTTTTAGCATTCACAATTTATTCAAGCAAATAAACACAATCAAATTTCAGTCATGACATGCATTCAACAATTTTTTGTTTCTAAGATGCATCAATAAAAAAGGAAAGAGAGTAGTAAGAGTTTCCCCGTCTTATTCTTGTTCCAATCTGGAGCCACACCATCATTGTGGTTCTATGCTCCTTAGCCTCTTTCACTTCAATGTGAATGCCCGACTTGCCCTTTCTTTGCTCTGACACTTAGTGTCTAAGGTCTGTCTAAGGTTTTCCTCCATCAAGGAATTCTTCCCCATTGTTTCCTACAGAACCTTTGGCTGCTAGGACCCACACATGTCCACTAGCATCATTCTTATCATTGCTGCTCATACTAAGATTTCTAGGACAATCATGTGTCCAAATGCATCCCTAGAATGTTGTCAAGGCTTCTTGCTTTCCTGCAAAGACCAAAGTTTCCAACAAAGAAACAATAATATACCATCGTGGTTGTCATAAGACTTGTTCATGAAATTTTCATTATCCAAAAATGAATGAAAATCAAATACTTATTTGTATTAGGGAGTTTCTCGCTACTCCACATGTTTCCTTCTCCGTTTTACAAGCCTTGGATCACCTGTGGGGTGGATGTTTAATGCCCAACCAGTTTACTCTTTGGATTTACCAAGCATTTGTGGTGCCCAACCAGTCCCATACCTAGTTGGCCCTCTCCATTGTTGAGCTAGCTCATCCATCTGGGTCATCGGCCAATGGAAGGAAACTATGCCATCAACCATTATAGGTCAAAGCTCTACTACAGAGCCATAGGAATATAACAACCTTTAACTAATACCTCCACAACAGCCTGTAATTAACTACCTCCACACGTATTGATTTGTGGTATTTTGAGTTTTCTTTTCCTTTTTCCGTTATTTTGAATAATTTTCCCTTTTTCTTTTTCCTTTTATTTTCCTTTTGGGGATTTTGACCGTTTTTGGGGGGGATTTTGACCTTTTCTGCAGTATTTTAATTAATTGTTGAGGGAAATAATGATTTTTTTCCCATTTTGTTACGAACTTAGGGATTTGGGGTTTTTGGAGGGAAAAAATGTAGGAAAAAGGGATGAATAGGTAATATGACTAAGGGGATGAGCTAGGTGAACAATTTTTGGGTGTTAAAAAGTGCCATTTACTTGGTAAACTACTAATTCAGAGTCTCCATGTATATCTATTCTTTAGGCCTTCAAATCTTTCAAGATATTCAATCCCAGCATTAAGGCTTCATACTCATCATCATTGCCCTTGCATTCAAAAGCCAATTTAAAGGAGTGAAGTTTAGAATCATTACTTGGAGATATTATCCATATACAAACACCAACCCCTATTTTTCTAACAACTCCATCAAATTCCATATTCCACAAGCCTTTAGCACCAAGTTCATTTTCAAAATCTGTTCTTTTTCAAAACTTTGATGACTGTAGTGTTAAAAAATTTCAAGACTATTTGAATTTTCCTCCTCAGGACAGAGATTATAACAGAAAATGGATGAGCCAATATATGTATAAATAGAACATATAGGATTATCTTGTGTCTGATATTGACTTTTGACCACATATGCTAACTGTTTTTCTCTATACAACCTCTTATGATCACCAAAAAGTGGGATAATAGCATATGCCATGTACATCTGTAATGGTCCTTTTAACTTGGATGCCCAAGATCTAGATAATAACATTCCAAATTTGGGTGGAATGTCTGCAACAATCACATCCATAACAATACTCTTAGTAGGAATTTGAGATAATGACACCACCAAGTCTTTAATCAAACCCAAACATCACACTTTCCTCGAATCGAAGGAGAATAAGTCTTTAGGATTTCCACAACAGCTTTTAGCATGAGATTATGTGATGCTCCTGAATCTAGCATAGCATTATGGATTATCATATAATTTATATCCATACTGATATAAAAAGGAGGCACATCATCATCTTCAGTATTCTCAACACGAGGACCAAACAACAAGGTAGGGTTATCATCGTGACGATTCAAAGTATCAAGTTGTTGTTGTTCTTCACCTTTTTTGAAAATTTGATTTTTGTACTCAGCGTTCTTTAAGAGTTCATTAAAAGGGATTGAAATCTTAATTTTAGAGATTTCATTTTCAAGATTAAAGGATGATTGAGTTTTCTTTGTTCGCTTTACATTGGCATCTTTATTTCCTTCTAGGATCTTCTTGGGAACATCGAATTTGGGAACATATTTCTTAGGAACTTCATTCTTCTGTTGAATTGCGGAAGGATGATCAACAAGAATTTTATTTGCATTCACACCAAAATTCTGGCTTTTGAGATTGTGTTTCCTTTGAAAAACAGTCACTGCATTCTGATATCCCTTTTGGTATTGCTCTGATTCCATTTCTAACATAGTATAATCATTTTCTTAAGCAACACTTGTGAAATTCTTCCCTTGTCAAATAAAATTGAGGTTCAGAATGGTCAAACAAATGGATTCGGTCATTAGGTATTTCTTCATCTTCTTCAACAACAAAATTCTCAGGAAAAGGGGGTATGATTTGTTGGTCAACTGGATTTCTTTGGCCAGCTGGATTTCTTTGGTCTCTTTGTCTTATTAGAGGAAAATGAGCTCTTCTAAAATTAGGGTTTATGGTTTGAGGTTCTTGTTGTTCTCTAACAACATGTCTATTTTCTAGGGAGAGTTTGTCTACCATTCTTTCCATTGTTCTCATAATCATATCAAACTTTGCATCTACAGATTCAGACGTAGATGGTTGGATTTCCTCTTTAGCCTTTATTTTATCAGTTTCCACCTTCTGTTTCATTTTTCCTGATGCCATAAGATTTGCTTCTACTTCTACAACATCTTTCAACATGTCAAGAAGAGTTGTAGAATTTCTTTCACTTAACAACAATGCAAAATCACCTTCAAAGGCATCAACATAATGTAATTTGGCAGATCCCATGGGAGGTTTGATATTAGTTGGAATTGAGTTATAAATTCTCATGAATCTAGTAGAAAATTCATGTACTGACTCTACATTATTCTTTTTCAGACTATTATATTGGGTTAAAATATTCAAAGGGATTTTCTTATCTTCCCACCTTCCAAGGAAAGCCATCTCAAAATCACCATAATTGTGTTTACTGCCTCTTACAAGTCCTCTGAACCATTTTTTAACTTCTCTAGAAAAAAATTGTGCCAATAACCTCATCTTAACATCATCATGATCAACTTCTTCTAAATCTATTAAATCACCGAACTTGTCCAAATGTTTTTGTGCAGTAATGTTCCCTTCCCATCATATAATACGATTCTATGAGCATAATTTTGAGGGAGCTCACTTAATAAACCACATAAATAAAGGGGAACAAACCTAGCAGCCATGACTCTAGGGAGTACTTGAGGTGTATTAAACCCTTTTTCTTGTGTACTGTTTGAAAGGTTTTGGACCTTCTTATCAATTTTAGTATTTCTAAAAAAAGCAAAAGGATTTGTTTATTTTTATTCAACCTTCTCTTCTCCTGAACTCTGTAATTTTTCCAGAAGGGACTCTAACAAGAAAGATAGAAAATTTACTTCATCAACAATAGTTTCACCTAGGTTTGTTTCATATTTTGACCTAAACAATGACTATTCAAATTTTAAATAAATGGAAACATTTTCAATACTTATAACTCCTTTTGGAAAAGAAAAATATATTTCTATTTGAGAAGTTACAACTGATTGGATTGGTTCTTTCCCTTTTCTAAGAATATTTTCTAGATCTTGAACAATCTTTGGTGGTTCGGGATTTGGATTCCTCCTAGTATATGCTCTTCTCGAAGCTAGATATTCTGAGTGGCTTTGCCTTTGTTTATCAAACAATGAAGTCATGAGGGAAAAAATACAACTTTACTTTGTGTTTAATTATATGTTTTCCCTCTGAAATTATATTTTCTTTCTTTGTCGTTTTTCTCCGAGGGAAAATTTCTCCTTCGCTCCCCGGTAACGGTGCGAAGATGTGATCACTTGGAAATTCTTTCGGCTATGAAATAAAATCTCCAAGGTAACCTCAAACCAAACTTTAGGATTAAAAACTTGCCTTTTTCAATACAAAGGGGACTCCGTTAATTAAATTGTTGTCCTTAGGTCACTTTAACAATAGTTTAGACATATAAACGATGGCTAGATCTTCAAAGAGAAATAAATTTACATATTCTGGTTGAAATCGAAGATTAGAAATAATTGGGCATGGAGTCAACACATAGGTATCAAAAAAATATTAGACATTGGTAGTAGGATAAATCATCCGTAGAGGCTAGATATCATTTCTTTAGATAAAAATCATTCGCAATATGGTGGAAGATCAAAGCAAAAACTCCATTAACACAGAGCACCAAACTAAGATGAATTATGTATCAAATTTAGAACAGAAACATTGATAATATTTGAATGTATGAACTAGAGCATGTAACATTAATTCTAAGTCGTATATTTCTTTCAAATATGAAGAAAGTAGTGAAATGGAAAGAAACGATAAACACATTCACATGGGAAAATTTACAGGTTGAAGAAGATAATAACACATGAATCTCTACCAAGAAGAACCTGTACTTCTGCGCTCATTCAAGTTTTCTTCAAAATATTACATTACATAGTTCTCTTTCTCTCGGGTCCAACCCCTATTACATTGAAAAGGATCAAAATTTATACAAAGCGCTTATCATAGCGAAAATGTAACTAACTATTTGTTAAAAATAGATTTCTTGTAAAAACACCTAAATTTAAGGAACTATATTGTTCTTTGTCACCGATCATATTCATTATGATTTGCTTCAATGATAGACCTGCTAAGTTTGAAATATCCACGTTATTTTTTCTTTCCACAATCCATGTTTGACATCTTACTTAATATTCCACAATTGAAATTCCAAATCAATATATAAACCAAAAGTGAAGCCTGCATGAGAAAAATGATATAAAATTAGTACAATAGCACATTATATTGGAAAAAAATATAATGAGACAAGACAATTAAGTAGGAAATCCAAAACAATATCATTAAAAGCTATAATGTTGTGTCACAATACCCACAACATTACCAAAGAAAAATAAACCCAATATAAAAAGTTCATTGATTCTAAGTTAGACATGGAAAAGAGCTAACACAAGCCCGAGAATGTGAGTATTGAACTAAGGGTATAATCCGTCACCTATCTTTCAATTAAGGGTACTTATAAGAATTTGGAATAAAATCAAGCATAGATCCATCTTAAAAGGATCTAGGATTCCAATAAGCAAATAAATACAATATAAGGCTTAATGTTGTTTAGCTAGAAAATCAAAATATGGAGCATTACAAGCTTATTTTCTATAAACAATCAATGAAATACATGTAGAAAGAAAACAATATGAACATATGAACATCAACAAAAAAAAAGGAGACACTATGTCTATTGTGGAGAAAACCCACATCAATGTTTAAAAACCACACATATAAACAACTTGTGCATTACCCAAAACCTTTTTAACACCATACAAACTATTACATTATATAACATGAAATCCTTTGTTTCATTCCATGTTCTTAAAGGATATAAAGAAAACATTAACACAACGACCCAAACTTCCAAGCATTAAGAACATGTAATATATATTTGCAAACACAATGACCCGTATTTCGAAGCATTAACAACACTTATTTATATACTTGCAAATATTTCAACTAAACTTATATATTTACACCACTATTACTTAAAGGAATATTTTCAATGTTTATGAATCCTTCCCTTCATAATGGGATTCTTAACCATGTCAGATATTCCAAACATAACAACTCAATCAGTCTCATTCATATAGGTTTGGATCCATGACCCCCTCCTTAATAAAATATCTAGGCTTGAAACCAAACATAAAAATATGATAGTGATTCAAGTTCGCTTCCATGTGATGTCAAATATCAAATCAAAATCAATGATTCTACATGAAATCAAACATTTATGCTGCCAAGCTTTGGTAGACCACATTTACTATCCCACTGAACCATAGTTGTCTCCTAGTTGGAGATCTCCTGTTATGCTTCAAAGAACCACACTTCCACAATAGAACCACTAACCAATCCAAGTTCTGAGCATTCATAACTAATGCTCACTAGATTTTTCCCAAGCCTCCAGGTAACTCTATACTTCATTTCCCATGATGAATTAAATCCTCCATATCCTTGTCTCTTATCTCACCTTCAAATCACACCATCTAATATTTCCAACAACAATTTTGTTTTGAGTCTCCAAATTTCAACCACAAAACCATTAAACTTCCTCGCCAATATTGGTTAAAAGAGGAACCATATGATGGCATCTCCAACCTTCACACCAAAATTTTTTTGGACTATCAAATACTACATAGGCTAATATTCAAACAAAAATATCAACTATGCATTTAATGTTTGCATCTCATTACCATTGCAAGCACAACTTCGATGCCCATCATCTTGCATAGAGAAATACTCTCAAATGCTTATTTATTTTTTCTACTATAATTTTTCATCATGCACTCACCCTAAGGGGTATGATCAACATTCATGGAGTGGTAGTGTATTCATTTGCAGTGTGAGCACCAATAAATATGATTTTATTTACCACTGGATGTTCTACTACAAAACCTTATCATTGATATCATCATAAAATTTGCTTCCTTCACCACCATCTCCATGCACCACATGTTTGGGATCATCCATGGGAGCACACAACATCCAAATTTTGAAGCCTTATATGCATCTTCACCTTTCACTTCTTGTGATTATTGTCAATTATCTGCTTGACATATTTCCAAACTCATTATATGTAAGCTATGAGCATGACTATTTCCAATATTTTCTAGAGAAGTTCTACTCATGTTAGATCCAATTGGTGACTAGTTCTTAGAAAAAAAAGAAAATACATTCACATCTACATGAGTACCTAAAATACACATTATTTCCAAAGCATGTTCTAGACAAGTTGGTACTCATGAAGGTAGCATAATCATGAGCCAAGTTTAAAGGCAATGCCAATTTGAAAAAACATAAGATATTCATGTATCTTACATACCCCTCACATAGATTTCACTCTCATAGATTCTACAATGGCACTATAATAAGCAAATAAGATGGAATTTTATAAACTACAACTTCATGCCTTCAAAACCCATGACCCATTGGATAAAATTCTTTAGTTTTTTCAAGCAATGAAGTGTAAATGACCGTACTACCATCAAGGTGTCCCATAAGAAAAATCTTATAGGAAGGCCAACAAGTTTAACATTGTACATATATGAGAGTAGGGAGATGCAAAAAGCGATAAGGTGAAGCATAACTTATTTTAGATCAACACCTAAAGTAATGGGAACCTCAAACCTTTACCCTATTCCACTTAGTTACCGAAGTGCATGCACCAAGATGGGGAAATCAATTGGTACAATGGGTGATATATTGGAAGAAAAGGGTAATGCCTACGAAAATGCGGTCTTTTTATGTGAAGAGTATGCTAAAGCATCTCAAGTATATATATATATATATATATATATATATATATATATTAAACTTATATATATCATGTAAGTTTTACGAGAATAAACAAATACATTCTAATTTCTAAAGGGATTATGGATATACATTAAAGAAGGATATCATAATATATTATTTTTTATTTACAAACGTGGGTCTAATTAATAGGAGGATTATGTGCATAAGAGTATGTATTTTCTTATGTATCATAATTGCACTACCAATGTTATCCACATGGCACCATAAGAAATCAAACCTAGTTTATGCATTTATCCTACTTGTTTTCATAAATACATACATGGTAGGGTAGGTCTAAAGTGTCAATGTTATGTCGTGTAACCTTGTTGGAGTATTAAAAAACCCACTTATACCATTTTCGACTTATGATATAATTAATTAATTGTTTATGATTAATTTTCTAAGTTTTGACTAGGTAAATAGTGCCAATTTTGTCTTTTAGTGGACCAGTTTCCATCCTAAGTCACTAGGGTAGACTTGAGGAGATTCTGGATAAGATTTCATTGGATTCTATATGATTTCTTTCCGTTCCTATTTTAGAAGGTGCTTTCTTGATTTAGACAGCTTTATCCTGTTTTTTCTACTTTCTAGTGAATAAGGTAATGCTAGTTGACTTAGAAACTCTTGCCACTTGACCAATTCGACCTCCATATCATTTCTTCTCTCCTAAATCCATCATTGCATTCCATTTACCTCACTCATGAGTTTCCAGACCATATTTATAAAATTTGTGATCCTTTAGATAATTTTGGAAACAACTTTTGCCACCTAGGGGTTTTTTTTCCTTTAGTAAGCCTTTTATTTTTTTCCTTTTCAACTTGCCTCTAAGGAATTCGAATTTCTCCATGGAATATGTATTATATACTGTAAACATATTGATGAATAAGATACAAAGAGTTTTTCACAAATTATCTTCTTTATTCTTCTTCTCTCATTCTCAGAAATATTCCATGTAAAGTTGTGTTATTGAATCTAGATCTAAGCCATTGAAAATCTCACATGGTATCAGAGCTAGATTGATTCAAAACAATTTATAGAGTGTTTTTTATAGGGTATTTCCATCACCAAGAGCGCATCAGCATGGAAAAAAATCAAGCTAAAGCTATGACTCTCACTGCCTTCAACTACCTTGAATGGAAGGTGCATATGATCATCCAACTTCAAAGCAAAGGATTGTATAGAGTCACTATGGGGCTTGAAAATGAGCCATGAGCTGTTGCATTAAAATCCAAATGGTTCAATAGGCTTGATGAAGCTTATGGGTTACTTTGTCTCTCTGTATGCCTAGATATTCTATTCCATATTGACTCTCTATGCACTCCAAATCAAGTTTGGACAAAGGTAGAGTCTCTCTTTGGAAAACAAGATGAGCTCAGAGGTCATTTATTGGAGATTGAGCTGATCTCACTTAGTCCAAGTAATTTCGATTCAATGGAAGAGTTCATCTCAACATTCAAAAACCTGATGCTCCAACTCAAGCAATGTGGCATAGATAAGAAGGATGAGCAGCTAATCCTTACCATTATGTCAAAGCTGAGCTCTAAATACTCAGTACTTGTGTCTAGTTTTCATACTACAAGGCTTGCAATTCCCAATTGGAAGACGCCAACCTTGGATGCATTCATTAATTCACTCACTAAGGAGATGGAAAAGTTGGTACAAATGAGGGCTCTAAAACCCTCCAAGGACTTTGCACTTATTGCTGATGGAGCAAAGAGTTTCAAGAATGACAAATCCAAACAAAAGATGTTGTGAGATGAAGAGGACTCTAATGAAGATTCGAAAGCCAAGAGGATGAAGGACAAGAAGGAGAAGCCCAAGTGTTCTTATTCCTGAAAAGGGACTCATCCTTAGAAATATTGTTTCAAAAATAAATTGGAAATCATGGCCGATATGCTTGAAGAGCATAACATAGATGTTCCTGAATTTGCAAGAAAAGAACAAGGCATGCTTATTGTAGAGAAAGAACATTGTCTCCAAGCCTCTCACAAAGGTAATCATAATTATTCCTTGAGTACTAGAGTGAAAAATCCTTCTTATGTTTCTGATTTTGATTCACATTATGATATATTAGAATAAAAAACCTCCACATCCTCCTTGGTACAATCTCTAGACAGTTCACCCATGCCTTCTCTCAAATCTAGTCATTTTTCACTAGTTTATGACTTGTCTTCTAAAAGGTCTTTCCACCTCCATTCAAATATTTCATATTCTAATTTTGAATATGATATACAAACTGATATGTAGGTCATGACACCTCCCACACCATTTTCCAAACCATTGGATGCACAAAAGACCCTACAACCCCCAAGTTATCTAGTTAAGAAACCACACAATTCCATGGTTTCCTACAATGTGTCACTTGTCTCTGTTGTTCTTATGTCTATCATATATTTCATTGGTTGGAAAACCATGTCTTTGGACATCATTGGACTTATATTTCACACATATGGACCCGATCCCATCACTCATGGTTCAAAATTCAAGTCCTCAAATCCTCTAGGCTCGCTCAGTTGTCAAGGTGACCTAGTTGCTCGCTTATTTCCTATTGAAACTCTATCCCACCATGGAGACTCTACACACTTGTTGTTTGATGATCCATATGACGCAAATTCTTATATTGTAGAGCTGCATGATCTCATTTACAATATTAGAAAGGTTCTACATCAGTTTTAGAAGAAGGTACAAGAATCAGTGCACCACATTGTAGCTGCATAAGAAGTTGATCCTGTTGAGTCTATTGATGCCCATTTTGAAGGAATTTCCATATATATTTTTTCCATCATTGATTATGTTTCCACATTGGATCATCTATGTTATAAGAACAAGAATAATTCATATGATGCTCCTCCATTTTAAGAAGATGAGCATCATGGAGCCTCTACACATGATTCTTTCCTACACCACATTGATGCACTGATTCATGATCATGAAATTCACAATATATTCATCATGTCTGTTACTCAGAAGCAACACATTCAACTCATTTAGCTCCTCCAAATGAGGAACAAGACAGTATGAAGATTTCCAAGCATGTCCATTTTTAGGGAGGTTTTTGTTCCCATGATGTTTTCTTTGTTTCCTCATTTTACATGGACTAGTATTTTTTGTATTAGGGTGACCATAAACCTTGTTGCTTGGGCCCTTATGCCATTTTAAGGGGGGGGTGTTGGAGTATTAAAAAATCCACTTATGGCATTTTAGACTTAGGATATAATTAATTAATCATTTATGATTAATTTCCTAAGTTTTGACTAGGTAAATTGGGCCAGTTTTGTCTTTTACTGGACCACTTTCCATCCCAAGTCACTAGGGCGCACTTGAGGAGATTCTGGATAAGATTTCATTGGATTATGTCTCATTTCTTTCCATTCTTGCTTTAGAAAGTGCTTTCCTGATTTAAAAAGCTTTATCCTATTTTTTCTACTTTCTAGTGGATAAGGTAAAGCTAGTTGACCACATCATTTCTTCTCTCCTAAATCCATAATTACATTCCATTTACCTCACTCATGAGTTTCCATACCATATTTAGCAAATTCATGAGCCTTTAGATAGTTAAGAAAAACATTTTGCCACCTATGGGATTTTTTTCCTTTAATAAGCCTTTTATTTTTGTCCTTTTCAACTTGCCTGTAAGGCATTCGATTTTCTCCATGGAAGATGTATTGTATATTGTAAACATATTGATGAATAAGATGCAGATAGTTTTCCACAAATTATCTTCTTTATTCTTCTTCTCTCATTCTCAGAAATATTCCATGTGAAGTTGTCTTATTGAATCTAGATCTAAGCCATTGAAAATCTCACAAACCCTTTATTATGTAGAGAATTGTTAATCATGTAGAAATCAAAAAGTATTTACTATATCATCAAATGCTACATCTCTATGTTACTAACCAAGGTAGAGAGTTTCTATGGGGAATTTGAACGCCAACATAAGGGGTGCCCAAACAAGTTTCTTTGTATAAACATCATTGTTCATCAATGACATGCCCCTTGAGTACATGCATTTGCACTTTAACGAGGTATATGTTGCACTCCTCCTTCCCATTTTCCTTCTCGGTTTGATTAAGTCATTCACATTGTTTTGACTTGGTTGACAATAACTCACATGAAATTTAAAAATCAATTAGTTTGATTGAATCATTCACTTTGTTTCTAGACATTGTTTTTCTATTGTTATTTAAAATGTTCTCGAAAATTACAATTTAAAGTTAATTACCTTATTTGAAATAATCACTTTGTTGTTGTAATTTAAAATTTACTTATCACTCTCTTTGGTGTCACTTTGTTGTCAAACGTAATTAATATTTAAAAGCTAATTAGTTCTTTGCCATTTATTTAAAATACTCAATAACCTTATATTGAAACAGTCACTTTTTGTTGTTGTAATTTAAGGGTACTTATCAATCTCTTTGTTCTTAAACATTGTTAAGATTTAAAAGTTAAATAGTTCTTATTTTTTTATTTAAAATACTTTATCCCATTGGAGAAAATAAGTATGATGGGCATAAACTCCCAAAACCTCCGCCTCTGGTGGTTAATCTGAATAATCATCCCTCTTCTCGATACATATCGTTACAACGAAAACTCACAACGACAATCAAGATTCAACTCTCACTGTAAACCAGTATTTGGTCGCTTTAGATCAAAGTCATCTGCTACAGTTTTTAGTGTGGATAGCCATGGAGCCAAAGGAGACGGCACCTCTGACGACACCCAGGTAACGCATTAATATCTGCATCATGCTCGTTTTATAAGTAATTTTGTTGTTGTTGTTAGAAGTCCCCGGGGTGGTTCAGTACTGCGGTTTTTTTGTGTTCTATTGGATTCTTTTAGCAATGGTAAACTAGTTCGTTAGGAGATAGCATTAGGTTTTCAAAGGATTGTATTATTTAAAACAACAAATCATGTTTTACAAGAAGACTAGTATAGCAATTTGTGGCGGCTAATATTTACAGGACACAAATTGAATGATATGAACAAGTTATCTGCCACTTGTTTTCTTATTTATATATCAACTATCAATTATGTTTTATTTATTTTATAATTATTTATTCAAAAATTTGAAACAAGTTCATATAATCAATATGACCCTCTATTAGATTGTTTTTATTCATGGATTGTATGGCCCTGTCTTGCTATATGATATGGCTTATTTGGTTATCAAGAAATAAAACGATCTCCGAAGATTTCAATTTTACTCCACCACAAGTGACCCATATTATTAGGAGTGCTTGCAATAAAAACAGGTCTTCTTTCAAGGAAAATGCAATCAAAGAATTAAACGAAACTGAAATTGATTTTGAATAGGGTTGGGGTTATTTTGATGGGGCATGCCAGGGTGTCTTAGCGAGGGATGTGTGGGTTTGGAGCAATTTTATGTTTGAATCAACAACACTTATTTAAGCTAAAGTTTGCAGTAAGGCCAAACACTGTTAAAAAAGCAAAATTGATGCCATGTGGGTTAATGTTTGCAGTAAGGCCAATCACTATTTAGACAAGCACAACTCGATGCCATGTGCCTTTTATTGAAGAAAACTATAAACAATGATGTACAAGATTACAAGTATTTTGGGAGAAGTTGATAATAGTTTGGAAAAATCATATATACAAATTAAATAACTTATTGATGGAGCATATTATGAACCAGTTCTTGTAAGTTAAAGTGAGATTTGAAAATATACCATTTGCACAAGTATATAGAGAATTCAATATCCTGGCAGACCGGTTATGAAACTACGCTCTTTAGCTGGAGGAAGGGACTCTTACTGAACAAGAGTTCAGAGAAAGGTTTCTGGTACCAAATTCAATCTTCCTTTGGTTTAAACGAGAGGGAAAATTTTAGGCCACTTGATATTTTTGTATTATATGCCAAATATTCTTGATATTCTTGATGTATATAGACTGTAGTAACTGGAATTTTTCGAAGTAGAACAACCGTATCATGGTGATGGGCCTTTTTTTAAATAGGTTTTGATGTTCCCAAATAGTTTTTTCGGAATGAGCCGTGCGCACATTGTGGTGTATGTTTAAATTATGATGTTACCAAATAGCTTTTTCGGAATGCTCTCACACGCATTGTAACGTATACTTAAATTAGACTGCTTGAAATAGTGAATATATAATGTTTTCCCAAAAAGTCACAACTACAAACACCAGGCAGGTTTAGCACAAGAAGACATGCAAAGAAAAAACATCTACCTTGTTGTCAGACATACACTCAGAGTTTTAGAACAAGAAGACCATCCAAAGAAAAAAGCATTTTGTTGGCTGTAAGAGATTTTGGACAAGAACGTATACAAAGAAAAAATGTTTTTGACTTTTTGGACACTCGGAGTTTTAGGACAAGAAGACAATACAAGAACGTATACAAAGATTTTTTTTTTTGACTTTTTGGACACTCGGAGTTTTAGGACAAGAAGACAATACGAAGAAAAGAACAATTTTCTTGTTGTAACAGTTTTTCGACACTGGGGAATTATAGAACAAGAAGACACGCAAACAAACATAAGATGCTTTTTTTTGACACCTCGGAGCTATAGAACAAGAAGACACAACGAACTAGACTACAACGGAGCAGACAGTCTATTAATTATCATAAGTAATTTACAATGGAGCAGACAGTCTATTAATTATCATAATTAATTTACAATGGAGCAGACAGTCTCTTGATTATTGATTATCGTTAAGGAAGGCTGATATATGTTTGAAGAAATTTATAAAGAATGACGGGCGTTGTCAATTGTACGCATCAACAAGTAAATTAAAAAACGTGGGATTATAATGATGTCACCTTCACTTCATTTTTGTTTGAGGGGTGCTTTGTTTTCCAAATTGCAACCCTATTAATAATGGTCTTCTTATGTTTATATCAGATAGAACATAGGAGAAGAATACATATCAATGTGGATGACTGCAGTGAACACTCTGTCGCACAGAGCAAACACAGAATAAGAAGAGTACTCTCGGGTGGGGTGAGAGCCGAGCATCCTAACCAAATAGAGTGAAGAAGTCCTGCCATTGTCTCTCTCTCACGCAGAGCCAACAAAGAATAAGAATCTGAGCAACATGGAATCCCTTCATCACTGTCTAATCTGAGCCAACAGTCGTTATTTTAGTGGACTCGCTGTCTAATTTGATTGAGTTTTGGTGTGGAGGGAGATTCACAGTGGATGTTGTTGTTGAAAACTTCACATACGAGGTGTGACTAGGAACTGTTCTGTTGTCGTAGTGGCAGTTCCAGTTCCATTTCGAAGACAAACACATTATAAGTTGGTATTTTGAATAGAATAAAAATCCAATGGGAAGATAATACCACCCTTGGTCTGCGAGTGATAAAAAGCATCCATATACATATATTTGTCAATCCATAGTAGTATAATTTGGTCGTATTGACCTTTCATGTACAAAAATTGAATTTTGTAGGTAAACTAAGAATACATTTGAAAATTGAATTTTGAAAACTAATTTTGAAATAACACATTCTAATTATTTAAGCACTATGAAATGTAAATAACATTCAATTTCATACTTTCTTATAAAAATAATTATTACTAACTAATTGTTATCTCTCACACTCTAGATTCCCATTACATTGAGGTTTTATATTTTTGTTTTTAAATAGTAATTTTTATTGTAAATAACATGTCTAGAAATAAACCAATGATTTTAAATGTACATTTATGATATATCCATCCATGTTTCAATAAAATTAGTATTCATATAAGAAGACTACTTCCCTATGTATTGGATTTTTAAGTTATCTATTTTTTCAATACCAAATTTGTACTCAAATTATGCTACTATGTGTCAATCAATCACAAATTTTAATAAACCACTAGAGGAAGAAAAAAATCTCACAATATGCTTTTGAAAATTAAAATGTAGGTGCATACTTAAGCTAGAGCCCACAATCATAATTGTTGGAATTAATCCCAACTACCTCTACGAACCGATCATTACTCCTCCATACCTCCATTACTCTCACCCACACCCCGTCCTTCCTCTGCAGCTGAAACAGTGACGGATTAGTACCTCAAAGCCGTAAAATGTCTTATCCTTTTGACTTTGTAATGTGGTAGATAGAACAAGTCTCGAGAACAGTTTTTAGATATATGCATAGGTATTGTATGCTCTGTTTTATATATAGAGAGATGCACCATTTTTGATAAATATGTGTGGGTGAATCAAGCTGTGAATGTAAAAGCCAGAGTGTTCTCTTCTACTCTACAATCTCACATTTTGCTGTAGCTGCTGTAGCAGCAACTTATATGTATTTTTGTAGCTATATGCCTGTAGCAGCATGTTTTATGAGTCTTTTACTGTAACCTTTGTAACAAGGGATATATGATGCTTGTTTTCTAAAGCATGAGAAGAGCAGCAGCTCTATTTCTTGGTATTTAACAAGAATGAAGTAAATCTGAAGAAGATTGCAGCATACCTTTGTGTCACTTATTTGTATGAATTATTTGCTCTATGCTTTGTTTTGTCTTGTCTCCTTTGACTCTTCCCTTCACCTGGTATCAAAGCTTTGGTATCTTCAAGGAGCTTCTCAAGCAAGGTTCTTAGAGCAGTCATCAAGCAGAAGTTTTCAAGAAGGAAAAGGGTTCTTCACAGTCAACAATGGCAGCTTCAAGCACAAGTTTGACAAACCCACAAATCCCACAGTTTAATGGGAAGAATTATGATTATTGGGCAATCACCATGAGAGCTTTATTTTTCTCTCAAGATATTTGGGATCTTGTAGAAAATGGATTTGCAGAACCAGCTGATGCAGCAACATACAATGCATTGACACAAGCAGAGAAGGACCGATTGAGAGATAATAGAAAGAAAGACTCAAAAGCTCTTTTCTACATATTTCAAGCAGTGCATGATATCAATTTCCAAGGATTGCAGCAGCAACAAAGTCCAAGCAAGCATGGGATGCACTTCAAACAGCCTATCAAGGTATGGCAAAAGTTAAGACAGCTAAGTTGCAAATGTTTAGAAGGGATTTTGAAACATTTTACATGAAGAAAAATGAATTAGTAGATTCATTTTTTACTCAAATGATTGTACTGGTAAATGAAATCAGATGTCATGGAGAGACATTTGAAGATAGGAGAGTGGTTGAAAAGATTCTAAGGAGTTTTCCCACAAGATTTGAATCAAATGTTGTAGCCATAGAGGAAACAAAGAATCTCTCATAGCTTTCAGTTGGTGAGCTCCATGCATCTCTCATTTCACATGAACATAGACTAAGCAGGTGAACAAATACATCGTTGGAGCATGCATTCAAGTCACAAGTTTCAATTAGCCATGGTAGAAGGAGAGGTAGATTGAATTTCAGAGGTAGAGGAAGAAATTCATATGGAGGTGGAAGAAGCAGCCCATCAAGCTCAATTGGAAGAGGCAACAGCCAAAACTCAAGCTCAAACCCATCTCAAAATCAACCACAAGGTCAAAGGTTTGACAAGTCTCAAATTCAGTGTCATTATTGTAATAAGTATGGGCACTATTCAAATGAATGTAGAAAGAAACAATATGACAATAGGCATCAAAATGCAAATTTCACAAAAGAAGGTCAAAATCAGGATAGTATGTTTTTAGCTTGCAATGTAGCACAAGAAAACCAAAAGGATGTATGTTTCTTAGACTCAGGTTGTAGCAATCACATGACAAAGAACCTAGAAATGTTCTCAAGTTTAGATGAAAATGTAAAATCAGATGTAACATTGGGTGATGACAACAAAGTGTGGTCTAAAACACAATCTTATGAGAATTGGATAGCTTCTTGAAAAGGGGTATCAAGTCTTCTTCAGAAATAGAGAATGTATTATTTTGGATAAATTTCCAAGTAACCAGTTGATTTCCAAAGTTAAGATGGCAAGTAATAGAATGTTTCCCCTAAGGCTAAAATCAGATTTGAAGGTAAAACTTGCTCAAGGACCCCCTTCAACAAACTCACAAGAGGATGAAGAGAAAACTACAGTAGTCACTCAAGTAATCTTTCAAGCAAAAATTAAAGATGAAAATTTGTTATGGCACCTACGCTTTGGGCACCTAAACTTTGGAGGTTTAAATCTATTACATAAGAAGAACATGGTAAGGGGATTGCCACTAATAGATAAACCAACAAGAGTGTGTGAAGGATGGATTTTGGGCAAAAAACATAGAGAATCATTTCCAGCAGGAAAGTTAGTTAGAGCAAAGACACCATTGGAGATTGTTCATTCAGATTTGTGTGGACCAATGCAAATACCTTCAATTGGTGGTAGCTACTACTTCTTGATATTCATAGATGACTACAAAAGAAAAACATGGATCTACTTTCTAAAGCAAAAGAATGAAGTGTTTGCTTATTTTCATCAATTCAAAGCCCTTGTTGAGAAACAAAGTGGGCATTATATCAAAGCATTGAGAACGGATAGAGGTGGTGAATACATTTCAAAAGAATTTCTAAATTTTTGCAAGGACCATGGAATTCACAAGCAATTCACAACTAGATACACACCTCAACAAAATGGGGTGGGTGAAAGAAAAAATAGAACAATCATGGAAATGGAAAGAAGTATGTTGAAAGCAAAACATTTGTCAAATGAATATTGGGGTGAAGCTGTAGCATGTGCAACATATATTATGAATAGATGTCCCACTAAAATTGTCATCAATATGATTATGGAAGAAGCATGGACCGGAAGGAAACATAGTGTTGCTCATATGAGAGTATTTGGATGTGTAGCATATGCACATGTCTCGAATGAATTAAGAATAAAATTAGATAACAAAGGAGAAAAATGCATATTTGTGGGATTGAGTGATGAATCAAAGGCATACAAATTATACAATCCAATAACCAAAAAGGTCATAATTAGCAGAGATGTGCAATTCATAGAAGATGAAGCATGGGATGGAAGTTTGGATAAAACAATCAATGTTGCACCCAACTTACCACAAGAAGAAAAAGAAAATTTTATACCAGCAGGTACTCCTTCAAATGTGACTCCTTCCGCACCCATTCAAGTTCAACCAAGAGGTCAAATGACACCTTCATCAAACAAAAGGACAACCCCACACATTCAAGCAAATACTCCATCAAATGTGCAACAAACACTGTCTCAAATTGGTACTCTTGGTGTTGGACCATCAAGTCCACATTCTACAAGCTCAAGTGATATGTCCAATCCCACACTAGCAAGCTTAAGGAGACAAAAAATCAGAAGTTTAAGGGATATTTATGAGCAAAATGAAGGTGATAATAATGCAGGTCTGAATTCTCTTTTTGCATTATATTCACATGTTGATGATCCTATCCATTTTGAAGATGCCATTAAAAATGAAAAATGGGTGAATGCAATGGATGACGAAATTGATGCAATAGAAAAGAATGAAACATGGGAACTAGTGAGCCTTCTACAAGGAAAATATGTTATAGGTGTAAAGTGGGTCTATAAAACCAAATTAAATGAAAATGGTGATGTGCAAAAACATAAAGCAAGGCTAGTAGCTAAGGGATACTCACAACAACCCGGGGTCGATTACAATGAGACATTTGCTCCAGTAGCATGCCTAGACACGGTGAGAACGATTCTTGCAATCGCAGCTCAAAACAAGTGGGCAGTATATCAAATGGATGTGAAATCAGCATTCTTAAATGGTTTCTTAGAAGAAGAGGTTTATGTGGAGCAGACACCTGGGTATGAGATTTTGGGTCATGAAGACAAAGTCTACAAACTGAAAGAGACACTCTATGGACTTAAACAAGCCCCAAGGGCTTGGTATAGCAGAATTGACAATCATCTTTTGCAAAATGGCTTCAATAGGTGCACTAGTGAGCCCACATTATATACCAAGATGAATGAGAAAGGTGAGATCTTAATTGTTTGTTTGTATGTTGATGAATTGATATTCACGAGTGATTTAGCAATTGATTTGTTTAAAGGAGACATGGAAAAAGAATTTGAAATGACTGATTTAGGTCTCATGAAGTATTTTATTGGCATTGATGTGAATCAAAATGATAATGGTATATTCATCTCTCGATCTAAGTATGCAAGTGACATTTTGAAAAAGGTTTAATATGACAAAATGCAAATCAGTTCCAACTCCAATTGTCACGGGATTGAAATTAAGCAAGGATGACAAAGGAGCCAACATTGATCCAACTTTGTATAAAAGGCTTGTTGGTAGCCTCATGTATTTAACAGCCACAAGGCCAGATATTATGTATGCAGTTAGTCTTATCTCAAGGCTCATGGAGTCTCCAAAAGACTCTCATTGGCAAGCAAGGAAAATAATTCTCAGATATGTGAGTGGAACAAGAAACCATGGTATCCATTATTCAAGGTTAAATGAGTTCAAAATCATAGGGTATACAGATAGTGATTGTGCAGGTAGCATTGATGATAGAAAGAGCACTTCTAGTTATGTTTTTCTTTTTGGAATAGGTGTAGTATCTTGGCCTTCAAAGAAACAACCAATTGTTACTCTTTCATATTTTGAAGCAGAGTATGTAGTAGCCAAAAGTGCATCATGTCAAGCAATTTGGATGAGAAGAGTTTTGAAGGATCTCAAGCAAGAACAAAAGGAGGCAACAAAGATATATTGTAACAATAACTCAACTATAGCATTGTCAAAGAATCCAGTATTTCACAAGAGAAGCAAACATATAGACACAAGATATCATTTCATAAGGGAACTAATTAACAATGGAGAAATATCTTTGGTTTTTTGCAGGTCTCAAGATCAATGTGCAGACATCTTCACCAAGGAAATAGGGAGAGAAATTTTTTTCTATCAAAGAGATCGATTGGGCATCAAAGATTTCAACAGTTGTGATTAAGGGGGAGTGTTGGAATTAATCCCAACTACCTCTATGAACCGATCATTACTCCTCCATACCTCCATTACTGTCACCCACACCCCGTCCTTCCTCTGCAGCTGAAACAGTGACGGATTAGTACCTCAGAGCAGTAAAATGTCTTATCATTTTGACTTTGTAATGTGGTAGATAGAACAAGTCTCGAGAACAGTTTTTAGATATATGCATAGGTATTGTATGCTCTATTTTATATATATAGAGACACACCAGTTTTGATAAATATGTGTGGGTGAATAAAGCTATGAATGTAAAAGATAGAGTGTTCTCTTCTACTCTGCAATCTCACATTTTGTTGTAACTGTTGTAGCAGCAACTTGTATGTATTTATGTAGCTATATGCCTGTAGCAGCATGTTTTATGAGTCTTTTACTGTAACCTTTGTAATAGGGGATATATGATGCTTGTTTTCTGAAGCATGAGAAGAGCAGCAGCTCTATTTCTTGGTATTTAACAAGAATGAAGTAAATCTTAAGAAGATTGCAGCATAAAGATTGCAGCATACCTTTGTGTCACTTATGTGTATGAATTATTTGCTCTGTGCTCTGTTTTGTCTTGTCTCCTCCACCTCTTCCCTTCAATAATTACCGTGACTACAACATAGCGAATAGCTAAAAACACAACACTGTTTTGAAAACTAAAACAACATTCAAGTTGTGTATTTTTAGAATCAATTGATCAGCCCAACCTAGCATTAGCTCTCTCGCACAGAAAACAAATAATATAACAATGGCGCTCTCACGCAGCAGAGCGAAAAGATACGATCGAATGCATGCAGGAAACTTGAGTCTCATCTTTTGGCAGCACCTCTACTCTCAACTACTGGTCAGTCATTAGATGGAGGAACAAGTGGAACCACACAGAAGGGTGTCTTGTGACCACGAACGAACTTGACTCGCTGCCATAGTCTGAGTCTTCTCCTGGGAGCTTGCTGTGTCATTTGAATTAGGTTTGTTGTGGTGGCTTGCTGTGTTATTTGACTTGAACTTGTTGTGGAGGTATCAACTAGCTATTATATGTATGAGTTATTAGTTATCTATGCATTAGCTAGTTTACTAGTTATATAGTACACTTGTCCCATCCTCCATCCTCATTCAATATAGAAAACCATAAATGATAATCCATCCCTATTCTAAAATATAAATAGATATAGGTATAAATATACAACAATAACTTATATAATAGATCAAATTAACCTCATTGCGATCAAATCCACATTCGTAACAACAAGCCCTCTAATTTTTTCTTTCATGTTCATCAACTATATTGGGCATCCAATGAAAAAGCTGATCATCAAAGCGGTCTAAACCTCTAATTGTAATGATACAGGGAGGTTCCAGATGTGCCGAAGGAGTTACTTTCCCAAATGTGAAAATGAAAAATGTCTCGAATCCCATCATTATGGACCAATTTTACTTTTATTCTCCAAACCCATGCCAAATTCAGGTACATACGTAATTCTGAAGTAGTCGGGCTCTTTAATTTCCTTAATTTGTTGGATAACCATTTGTTAGGATGAAAACTCAGATCCAGTATGCTTGTGATCATTCAATCTCCTCGTTCTTGTTATGGTGAATATAGAAATCAACAGTGCAAGTTAACGACGTGACATACACAGACATCAGAGGCACTTCGACAACGAAAGAAGTAATAACAATTTCCTGTAGCAAGACTGTTCCGTGTCAAAATATTGTGATGCAAATCATAAAACTTAAAATGGATGACAGAGGTCAACCCACTTCTTCGTCTGAGAAAGTGCAGGGTTTTACATGTGTACAAGTCAACCCTCTTCCTCCCCCTTCATTGGTTTTCTTTTTTCCAAGTCGAATAAAAAGTAAGTTGGTATTCAAAAAAAAGAATCAAAGTTACATCAGATTGTTTCCTTCAAACATCTGTCGAACAGACATCAGCCTAACTGTGGCTCATATCAAAAGTATATCATACTAATGTCTGGTTTCATTGGTTCTGTAACAGAAGCAATATTCTATTTCATATTTTGGAAATGTTCTTCCCCACCTCAAGTTCAGGAAATAATACCATGTTCAGGCAATAGGAGGGAGCATCAGCAAAGTCTCATCAATAAAACTACAATAATCGTTGTGTATATTTGGGAAATCATGCTTTCCAATGGCAAGATATGCTTGTAAAGAGAATATATATATATATATAATAAAAATCATTGTTCCTATTGCATCATAGGTTTGTAATGAACTTCTTAAATTTGTTGTCCATCATTTTTTGAATTTTTCTTTGCTAGGGCGCCAAAGATAAAGAGAGTGTATTTTCTTATCTGTCCAAGAGATATATGCATTTAAATTTCCTTACCAATGAACCATTCTCAGAGACGTATTTATTCTCAAGCCAGGCACTCACACTAACACTTATTTTAAAAGATAAGGATGATCGACTGAAGGAGCTGCAGGACAAGCTTTGTGCCAAAGTAGTAGATCATATGCAATTCTAGAGGTGAAGGTTGCCACTGTAGTTAAGGATTCTTTAAAACGAGAGAATGGCTTTATTGAAGACAAAATCTTTTAAATGGCAGTCTCAAATTCAGGTACTGTAAAAGCAGGTCTATAATTTTATTCTGGAGTCTACTCGCTAAGATGGAAGAATTGATTCCTTGAAGAGTAGACTCCTGACTGCTGAAAGTGAAATCCTCTAGTTTCAAAAAAGCATGTCAATAATAACAAAGTGCAAAGGTAGAATATGGCACCCAGAAAAAAGGTTAAAGTCGTACTGTGGAGATACACAATTAATTTGGTATCCCAAAAAAGCAAAGACTACCATTGGATTGTGGCTTAAAGGAGGTATTAAAAATGGAATTAGAGGATAAAATAAAATATATATATGGAATTATGGTTTGGCCAAGACAGGTGCATTGGTGTTTTAAAGACTTTGATGCCAAGCATAGTATAGTGGGTATTAAGTAAGTGGGTGTGTTTCATGACCCTAGGCTTTTTCTATCCTTCTCGAGCGTCCCATACCATCTGAAATCCTAGACGCACGCGGAACCGACGTGAAATTGCTAGTTGGGCTTGGCCATCAACTGCAAGTATCACCCAGACTACGCCTTACCGAAACCAGCCTGAACAACCTCTGTCAAACACCATTGAATTGTGTGGAATGTAAGTGCTCGTTTCACTGTAGGCGATGCATCCACCAACATCGCCACCCAACCTTAGATCATGCCTCATCACATGTTCATTCCCCCGAGCCAACACTTATGCCTCGTCCTACTCAAATCGACATGATCCTTCGTCCTCCTATCGGTCAAACACGCTAGTACACCATCCATCCGACTAAGGCTCCAACTAACAACCAACTACCAAGGCTACCAAAATTTCTTAGGTCATGACATTCTCCCCCACTTAAAGATGTTGATGTCCTCGTCAACGTAATGCAGCTCAACCGGGGTTTCCAGTAAAAGGGGATGTTGGTGGTGAAGAGACACTTCCATGTTTCTCGAAACCGAACGTGGGCTCTGATACCATTTGTCATGGGACTAGGATTTTTCTACCCCTCTCGAGTGTCCCATACCGTCCAAAATCCTAGACGCGCACGGCACCGACATGATATTGCTAGTTGGGCTTGGCCATCAACCGCAAGTATCATCTGGACTACGCCTTACCGAAACTAGCCTGACCAACCTGCGTCAGACACCATCGAGTTGTGCGGAATGTAAGTGCTCGTTTCACCGTAGGCGATGCATCCAATAACATCGCCACCCAACCTTAGATCATGCCTCATCGCATGTTTGTTCCCCTGAGCCAACACTTGTGCCTCGTCCTACTCAACTCGATATGATCCTTGGTCCTCCTAGTGATCAAACACGCTAGTACACCATCCATCCGACTGAGGCTCCAACCAACATTTGGCCGCCAAGGCTACCAAAATTTCTTGGGTCGTGACAGTATGACTCTCCGGTTCCCCTAACACCACTCACATTCTAAAGGATGCCATGTTTACTAGAACCGACAAAACTATGAAATATTTATAAAGTTGATGCATTCCTAGATGCTCATGGGGGGTGGTAGCACTATTCTTAAGTAATGGCTTATGCATTATGCAATCAATTGTAGAGAGCGCCAAGTCTTACTATATAGAAATCATATAATCATCTGAGCCTTATAAAGAAATGCATGCTTGTTTGCTTGGTTGATTAGTCAAGAATCCACAACTCAAGTGCCCAGGTACATCCTGTGGTAACCCCACGTGGAGCTTACATACCATGGACCTTTTAGTGGGTGGGTTGTGCAGTTGAATGCTCGCATGATAAGAGCACTCACTCTGCTATGCTTCCATCGAGTTGGATTTCCTCTGCTACACCTAGTATTGCTAAGAATGAAAGATCCAAATCCTTATATGTAATGCTTTCATACCTCCATTGTTTCCTCTATCTCCTCATGCCCACTTCTCTCGTATGAAGATAAACAGGGACATATTTCTCTTTCCACCTCTCTTCTACCTTCGTCACACCAAGAGTCAAAGTAACGGTTCGTGTCTTAGATAAAGATGCCTAAATATTTTATCTACTTAATCCACAAAATCGAACATACTTGAGGAAAGAGGGTGAGGAACACGAATATTTTTGTGGGTATTCCCTTAAAAAATCAAGAGTTTAACACAAAAAAGATTGACCGTAGGGAAATCGAGGAATGGGTTTGATTGGTTATGGTTGGGAGATCAAGAAAATTTAGTCACTTTATTTTTCCCAGGGAGAGGAATCAAACGAAGACCAAAGGGAAAGGAGAATCCTTCCCAACTCAAGGCGGGAAAGATAAAGATATTCTTAATGGGTTTGTATCGCCTTATAAGATTGGTACTACATGACCTAGATATGCTCTTACAGTCTAGTTCGGTGTGTGAATCCCACTATGCTAGAGGAAGGAAATGTTTGGCTGACAGTCTCACCTCGCTCTTAAGACGTATCCCCTCCATAATTGCTTGAATGTTTCCTCGTCACCATAACAGTAATCAAGACTATCTCTCCCAACGTTTCCCTTAATGAATGCTCCAGAACTGTCTCACCCTCATAGTAGTACTCAAAGTTAAATATCCCAGTGTATCCCCTCGTTAAATGCTTTTTTACTCCTCCATTCAAGTAGCACAAATATTTAATAGCCTTGAGCATATAAAATCCCCAAAAAGGAAAGGTTAAGTTCTAAATGATTTCCTAGTCAAGTTATTTGTGAAGGCTTGGTTAGTGGTTATCCCTTAAAATATATTTATCGTCATAAGCGTATTTTAAGCAGATTGAAAGAAGGTTAGTTGGGAAAGTGGTAATAAAAAGGAAATAGCTATGTCGGTTAGAGCTGATATGATCCATGCACACCCAAGAAGCACAAGGGGGACAACAGTTCGACTGAATGTGTCGGCTTTGTATGGAGGAAGCATAAGAAATAAAATATGTAAAGCAGGAATACACTATGCACATAAACATACATTCACAGACAAGATGTAGGAGTGCGAACTAATTTCTCTATTACTGGATGTAAAAAGCATCAAGTTGTATATTACAATATTTTACATGCTTATATAGAGTGTTGAGATGCTTAGGTTCCTGCGCGTTACGTTCAGTTACAAGAGAAGTTAGAACGGTTTCGGAAGTTCAACCGTTATAGTCGACTGGAAGACAGAGAGACAATATGTCGAAGTTCGATAGTCGCAAGTCACAAGTTGATGCTGCATGTGGACATCGCGAAACTGTTGAGGTCGATGAACTTGTCGAAGTTGCTGAGTTTGTCGAAGTGGTGCCGATTTCGAAACTTGTTGTTGTGTCGAATTCGATGACTTGTCGCAGTTGATGTTAGCATTTGACAACAATGCGAACTGTTGAATGGATCAAACCTCCTTAAGAAACAATGGTCCCCATTTTTTTCTCATTTAGGTGAGGAAACTTGTTGGTCAGTTCAGTAAAAGAGTACAATGTTCCTTGTGTTGGGATCTGTCCAGCTTTAGCAACCTGAAACAAGGGAATTGTGTTTATCCTTGTATGGCATAATCGTCACCCCACAATGGTGTCGCAAGGAAGAGGATCCTGAACATCTAGATGGATATCGCCGGCTTATGCTATTTGCAAGTCGTTTTGCTCCCATAGTGGTGCATGGTATGGTTGAAGTAGATCCACGTTGAATACTGGATGTAGACCCGGACATGTAGGAATCTCGAGCTGGAAAGCCTTTTCTCCAATCTACTGAAGAATACTAAACGGACCATATAGCAACGGCTTCAACTTCTTGAATGGGCCAAGGAAGCGTTCCTTCTTGAGATGTAACCAGACCTTATCCCCAATTTGGAATGAATGAGGTATACGATGCTTGTCGTGTCGGGCCTTATCTTTCGCATTCGCTCGTTGCAACATGTCATGTACTCGCTTCTGGATGTCACAAATTTGATCTTGAACCTTCAATGATTTGTCAAATTCCCGCTGGTTGTAGTCGGTGTCGTTCGACTGTGTCGAGGAGCTAATCAAGTCAATAGGCGTTGAGGATTGAAATCAATAACGGATCTCAAATGTACTCTTTCCCGTAGAGCTATGCTGAGCATGATTGTAGCTATGATGTATGTATGGAAGACTGTCATTCCATGTTTGTCGATGCTTGTGGTTGTATATGCGAAGTAGTTGTACTACCAAGAGATTCACAACTTCCGTCTTTCCGTCTGTTTGAGGATGGAAAACTTTCGATAATGAGAGTCTTGTGTCGAGGTTTTTCCAAAGAGTCTTCCAAAACAATGGTAATGAATCTGGCGTCTCGGTTGGAAATGATGATTTTTGGTAAACCATAGTGTTTCCAAACATGTTCGAAGAAGAGCTGAGCGGTTTGCTGTGTTATCGTAGTCTTCTTGCATGGAACGAGAATGGCCATATTTGAAAATCTGTTGACTACTACTAAGATCACGTCATGATGATGTTTAGTAGTAGGATATCCCAACAAGTAGTCCATAGAAATAAATTCCCATGATTGACTACGAACTGGAAAAGGTGTGTACAATCCCTGTCATCAATTAGGAAGTTTAGCAATGGCACAAACCACGTATGATCGAATATACTTGTTGACGTCGTTTTTAAGTGAAGTCCAAAAGAAATACTTGTAGAGAATATAAAGGGTCTTTTCTACTCCAAAGTGTCCTATAGTATTGATGTAGTGAGTGTCCCAAATGAGTTGTTTTCGATGCTCACTGGTCGGTACACAAAGTTGTCTAAGATTGTACAGCAAGGTATCTTTCAGGAAATAGTCAGAGGTCAATGGCTTGTCAGTCTAAATTTGTCAATAGACTAGTGAAAATTCGATGTCTTCCTGATACAACTGAGGCCAAGTAGTGGTGTCATATCCCTGCATACTCATCACTTTAAAAAGGAGAGTAATGGGTGGTCGACTTAGACAATCGGCGACAGCATTAGTTTTACCTTTTCGATACTTAATTACCAACTAAAATTGTTGTAGGTAATTAATCCACTTGAGTTGTCGAGTTGTTTGTAACTTCAACTGGGATGGGGCGAACTATAAAGGCTTGTGGTCAATGAGGATGACTGTTTCCTTGCCAAGGATGTAATGCCTCCATTTCTTGAGAGCTTGCATGATGGCATACAGTTCTTTTTCATACGTCGAATATCTTCTAACAACGTTGTTAAAAGTTTCAAAATGAAAAGCGACTGGTTGACTAGACTAAGTGATAATTGTGCCCAAGTCATAGTCCGATGCATCCGTCTTAATCTCAAAGGGCTGATGAATCAGGTAACATAAGTACTGGTGCAGTGCAGAGATTGTGTTTGAGTTGTTCGAAAGTTGGTTGTTGTGTTAGTGTCCATTTGAAGACAGTTTTCCCATTTCCTTTTTTCAACTGATTCAAGGGCCAAGCTGTGTAACTGAATTCGCTAAACCAATAAAAATTCTTATTTCTTGAATGCTTTGAGGAATGGGCCAATATTTGAGAATTTGTACTTTGTCTGGGTCAACGTGAATGCCTGCAGAGTCAATTACAAATCCCAAATATTTGATGTTGTTCATCGCAAAGGAACATTTGTCCATGTTCAAGTAGAGTTGATGTTGCTGGAGAGTGTCGAGGACTTGTTGAAGTTGTTCGACATGTTCTTCCCATGATTGACTAAAAATAAATATGTCTCTGAGATAGACAATAACCCATTTTCCAATGAAAGATCAAAGAATGTTATCCATATATCTCATGAAGGTTGCATGAGCATTGGTTAAGCTGAAAGGCATGACTAAACATTCAAAAAATCCTTCCTTGGTATTGAAAGCAGTTTTCCATACATCTGAGGGCTTGATTGGAATGTGATGATATCCCTACTTGAGTTTGAGCTTAGTGAAGAACTTAGCGCCTTTCACACAGTCAATGAGCTTGTATATCCGTGGCAGAGGGTATTGATTATTCACCAAAATTTTGTTAAGGGACCTATAGTCAATGCACATGAGCCAAGTCCCATGTTTCTTTGGAAAGAGGACGACTGGACTTCCACAAGGAGAGGAGTTTGTTTGGATATGACCTTTGTCGATTAAATCTTGGATTTGTCTGCGAATCTCTTCATTTTTTGAGAATGGATCTTCTGTATATAGATGCATTATGTAATGAAGAACCAGGAGCAACTTCAATAGTGTTTTACCTAGCAATGTAGAGGTACTTTGTCCAGAACTTGGAATAGGTTCTATTACTCATTAAGAATATTGTCAATTTGCTGCTTCTGTCAGGAGTTGCACTGGTCGGTGACTCGACTGGTTGCTGCAGTCTTCCTAGAATGTTGCAGCTTTATCATAATCAATGCAAACCTCTGAGCATGATTGATGAGGTTCTTCATCTGTTTAGCGGATATCATTGCAACGGTTGGTGTAGGTCGTCGTTCTAGCATGTTGTACCATTGATTTCGGATTCTGACAATCACCTTCTGTAGTCGTGGCTGGTAACTTCCATGGCGATCCCATAGGTAAGGCTTCCCAAACAGGGCATCAGCTACAGAGAGTGGTGCCACGTCGCAAAGTACTTCATCTTCAAAAGTCTTTATGAAGTAGGCAATCTTACATTGTCGAGTGATCCTTAGCTCTTGTCCATCCTTCATCCAACCGATGTTGTAAGGCTGAGGATGTGGGTGGTAACAAGACCTAGTTTCTTCACAATTTCTTCAGAAACAAAGTTCTTTTGGCTTTTGTTCTCCATAATCAGATGCAATGGATCATTTTGAACCCATATCTGTGTATGGAACAAGTTATCTCGTTCCTCCTCGTCAACGATAGTCTAGGCTGCCAGAGTTGTCGATGTCGATGTCAAAAGGGTTGTTACTTCTAGGTTAGATTCTACCACACTCTTGTCGAACGCGTAGGATGACGACACTTTTTCCAGAAAGGTATTCCGAGCTTTGCATTCATACGTATCATGCCAAGATGAGTGGTGGTAATTGCACCATTTCCCGGTAGGTTTCTTGCTACATTCCCTTTTGTGAAAAGGATTTTTTTCGTTATCTGTCTTTGGCGGAGTCGAATGAGAAGAATTCGACTTGTCAAAGTCAGTTGGTGCCTTCTTTTTGGATGGTCGTCTTGATGTCGGTTTCGTCGCAAAGCGTGCTTTTCCCTTCTGCTTGGTTTCAATTTTGTTGTCATAGTGGAATGCATTCGCGAGCATATTGATAGTCAGAAACTCCATCTCCTGTTGAATGTACTGGGATAATCCGCTGACATACTTCAGAACAAGCAATTTTTCTTCTTCTTGAACGTCAATTCTAACCATGAGTCAATAGAACTTGTCGGTGTAACTTTGTACATAATGGTCTTTCGATTGCCTTAGCTGCTGCCATTTCTTATACTGTTGTTCAAGGTACTTGGGCAGATAAAACACCTTTCAGATGTGTTCGACAAATTTCTCCCATGTGTCTATGGGGTCTTCGCTTTTCTCCATCTTTGTCGAGAGGTTCTCCCACCAGCAATGCACATATGTTGACATCTTTAAGGATGCAATGGTGATATTTTCAGCTTCTAAGAGTTGATTCATAGTTTAATAGGATTCCAATTGTTGTACCCAATTATCGATGGATTCCTCGTCAATCTTTACTTCTTGATTCGGTATGTCCAAATTCATTTTTACTTTGAAGGGGTTGATTTTGTCAGAGTTAGTTCTCGTCAGAAATCCTCTTGAAGTCGAAGCAAATCGCGTGAGAATCTCATTAAACTGGGAGAACACCTCAATTTGTTGTCGAGCCAATGCTTGCTCTATGATTTGTTGTGTCTTGTCGATTGCATTTTTATCTCTTGTTTCTTCTTACATCTCTGGAGGTAGTGTCTACTTCGATTGATGAGTTTTCATGCATTTTGAAGTAGCATAAGTAAGGTAACTTCAATGGAAGTCTCTACATACAACTTAAGCTCTAAATCAGGCCAACTGCTCTGATACCAATGATCCACACATGCCCAAGAAGCACGAGGGGGACAATAGTTCGACTGAATGAGTCGGCCCTGTTATGGCGGAAGCATAAGAAATAGAATAAGCAAAGTAGTAATACACTATGCACATAGACATACATTCACAAATAAGATGCAGGAGTACGAACTGATTTCTCTATTACTTGATATAAAAATCATCAAGCTGTATATTACAGTATTTTACATCCTTATATCGAGTGCTGAGACACTTGGGTGCCTTCCTGTTATGTTCAGTTATAAGAGAAATTAGAACGGTTTTGGAAGTTCAACCATTACAGTCGACTGGAAGACAGAGAGACAATCTGTTGAAGTTCGACAGTCGCAAGTCGCAAGTCGATGATGCATGTCGACGTCGCGAAACTGTTGAGGTCATTGAACTTGACGAAGTTGTTGAGTTTGTCGAACTCGTGTCGAGTTTAGAACTTGTCAAACTTGTGTCAAAGTTGATGAATTGTCGTAGTTAATGTTAGCATCCGAAAATAATGCCAATTGTTGAATGGATCACAATCCAATATGTCTCTCCCAGGCTGGTTCTTCCAGCAGCATTTGTGCACTATACACTACCTCCCTCCTCACATAAATTGACTTGGTTATGGTCTATTGGATTGAAATAACCCACGTCTCTTTACTTTATTTAGTGCGATACGCCTAGGTCCTCTCATTCATCCTTTATAATATATAGTAAAGGGAATAATAATAATTAGAATCCCTATATTCCCGGAGACATGGAGTAATTTTACGCGGCTTAGTAACCTCGTTGTTCACCTTTTATCTATCATCAAAGTGGTATAACCTAAGATATAAGATTAAGAAATACAGTTCCCAGTCCTAATCTAATTGGTTCATAGATATTGAACGTTGATTTGTCATTTCCCTGAGACGAAAAAGAAAAGAGTGTTTTTTCCAGCTATCTTTTTTAGAAGACTCCATAATAGATAAGCAAAGCATCAGTCCATCCAAACCATAACTGGCCACTCCATATTGTTGGAGGGAGTGAGCTACAAATATATAGCAATTAAAAGATAATTGACCTATTTCCGAGGAGATGAGAAAGAGAAGAGTTTGTGCTTCTTTGGAGATTTTAGATATATATAATAATGAAGAAGTTGTTCGTTCACCTGCCTTACTGGAACAAATAAAGTATTTCACTATCGTCCGTGATAAGGCCAAGGTTTTATCTGGAGTTATGTACTGGAAAATATAGACCTTACAAATCCCCAGGTCTTTATCCAGGAAAGTAAAAAATTGAAATCGTTTATAGTATATCCATTATATCCACTTAATCGAGAGGCTTGCAGCCCCTAGCTTGCTTTCTAAGATAAGTTCTGACGCACTCTCATTGAGGCTGGCTAAGACAGGCTATCTATTCTATCCTTCCAGCATAGTGCAAGGAAGGAGGTCCTGACAATAGGTAAGCGAAGGTCGATTGGTAAGCAGGTCGGTACTTCTAGAAGGAGGGAGTAAGCGTTGCAATAACCATTGATTTTTTACTGTCTATTTTAATTAGAGCATTGCCTGCAACTAATGGATCATAATGTCTACGAAGCAGTGGTGCTGTATTTTGTACAACTTTCTACATATATTATACGAGTTATTCTACATGTTTGGAAGTTGGGATGGGAATATATATCGGGAAAACATTTATAATTATAATTTAGTACAGAAATCTAATCAATAACAATTTATAACTATCTCCACAATGCAACGAACAGATCTAACATTTGCAAAAAATTATGGTATGAATAAACCATTTATAAACATATTTACAATTTTGAGACACAATTGAATTCACACTTGAATAATAACCTTTAGCAATAGACAATGCATGCTCATTTCTAACCATTCAGCGTCAAATCACAGTTTTCGGGCTACACATTTTAATTTATAGACTGTGGTGGAAGAGCCGAAATTCTAGAGCTTGGAAACCTCTGAATAACTCCAAATAATGCTAGCAATACCTTGGAAGAGTAATCTTTGAAACCTGGTTGTCCCAAATTGAAACCCTATTAAGCTTTGAAACACTATTATGTCAATATATAGCGATGAAATCATTCCCATTTTACCCCTATGACGAGATTTATGGATGAATTTCAATAAAAAATTAAAAAATTCTCCAAGTGGAAAATACAAGGGGCGATTGACATTGGTATTTAGATTTACAAGATAAATATTGGGCAAAATTTATATTTTTAACTTCCATGGTCAGCAAATGGGGGAGAATGGAGAATTTATGGGAATTTACCGCGGCGAAATCCATTTTTACCCAAATTTTCTTAACAAATACCACTAGGATAACCTCCATTGAATGTTTTTTGGGTAAATAAATTGTGGGATAAATTTTAATAATCATAAAATAGGGTTTAATATAAAAAATTCGCCGACTACATTTTCAAAACCTCCTAAAATTCGCCGCTAAAATCATCCCTCGAACTTGAGCTATATATTTTATTTATTTATAATGATGTCTAGAGACCATAGTATTAACACCTATTTCCATAATAACAATGCAAATAACAAGTACATAAGACCAGGGGCTCAAAATTGGGTTATTACGGTGTGTGTGTGTGTGTTTTCAACACTATGATGAATTATCAAATTAGCACAAAAAACCATTCAGTTAGAAAGGAGTACGAATCAAGATAAATTCCATGTCCTTGAAATGGTGGTTGTCATTAAATATAGCGGATTTTATCAATGATTTTCTTAGTGTTGGGAGTTAGAATAACGTCCCATTTATTTTAAACAAAATAATCCATGCATCCCATGGTTCCACCCAACACTCACTATATTTTCTATTTTTCTTAAGAGTGAATCATGATTTCAAAGTTTGAGCTTTCTAAATATAGAATAATATCTACTTTGAGATACCCAAATAAGGAATAAAATCGTACAATAGTGATTTTCAATTAAATCGGTGCGCCATAATAATAACACAACATTAGTGCATCCTAATTAAGTGTATGCACCAGTGCTGCTAAACCACATATGCAGTGTGTTGGAAGATCCACTGAAAATTGTGCAAAAGAAAATATCCACTATATTTGATAGTAGATAGTTATCTATGCAGTTTCAATATTGTTGACACTGGTGCGCTTAAGAAACGAAGGTGCACTAGTGCAACTGTAATTTTTTTACGCATCGCAGTATGATGCTTTTTATTTGTTTATTGTATGCCAATACGATGTGTCATGGAAAACATAGAGTATAAGGAAGTTCATGCCTTTTTGGTACAGTGGTATTCCATATATATTTTTAAAGTCTATATTCATGGTGTGTTTCATGTTATAACACACCAATGCTTCTCTGTAAATAGTGCACCAATGTACATAAAATAAAAAATAAAAAGTGGTACGAATTATTTTCCCATAAACTGAAAAGGAGCGGGAATTTCAAATTCAAAAACAAATTCAACAAGGTATTAAAAAAAACATAATCACCATTTCATTATTTCGCCAAAATTTTGAGGGGAGAATTTTGGGAGAGAGAGTTATCGGGGAGGAGTTTGGAGCAACCAGATTATTCTGAAGATCAAAATTTGTAAAGTATGTTGAATCAAACAAAACCCTACATAGTAGAAATTTCAAGTAGGTAAATTAATACTATTGATCACAATGGATGGTTTTATTTATTTTCCTATTTAGATTTTCTTGTTGCTTCATTTCGTTTTATGTGGCTGCAAAATTTTACAATATGGTTTAAATCACTGTATTGTTTCACAATTAGTATTTTTCTTTTTGGGGATTTTAGATTTAATGGGTTTTTCATTTTATATGTAATTTTTGGGTGCGATGGGTCACTTCTTGGGTCAAATCCAAAAACCAATTGGCCCTGTTAGTTTTTTTTTTTAATTTAGAAAAAACACTTAGACATTTTCCAGTGTGTTCGAGTTGTTTAAATGCACCAATGCATTTATAGTAATAGCGCACTACTAATATCGATCTTGTTAATTTTTTTACTTCTTTAGAAAAATGCTTATGCATTTATCAGTGTGTTCAACTTGTGCTAACTCACCGGTGTGTTAATTGTTAAAGTGCACTGTTTTGATTCATGGTTCTTTATAGTAAATAAATCACAGTGATAAATGTATATACGACTATTTTTTATTTTGGTGCAGTTAACAGTGCATTCAACTATGGAGCAGTGGTGTGTTCATGTATGAGAAGCACTGATGTGTTTTGTATTATGAAATGCATCAGAATGGTAGATTGCTTATTTATTTATTTTGAAGATATGTAATTATTTTGTATAATGTACTTAATTTCTCTAGTTAATGGTCCAAGATGTTTATTTATTGAAAATGCATGATAAATGTTCAATGAACAACAATTATAATTGACATGATCGGAGCACATCCAAAGTCACGAAGAAGGAAAGTTCTTTCCAATTTCCATATCAAATTAATATGTCTGAATTATTTGTAAATTTAACTAGTATGTATTGGCTAATGTGTGACATGCAAAGACAAAAAATGAGGAATTTCGATAAGATTCTTTGCAATCTAAGTGCAGAAGAGTGTAAAACCTTGATGGAAAACCTGCAGAGGGATGAATCTGATGATTAAAAAAGAAATCAATATGAAGTTTTTCTTGAATTTTGAGTAATACCGTACTTAAGAATATTCGGTAATATGTTTCAAGCAATCTAATTCACACATGTTGAATGTTATGCAAGGACTAACAGAAACAAAAACGAATGTCGGCATCAGAAAAACAAATTATGGAAGATTTAAATCATGATAAATTGGTGCTTAGCTCATCTGGAGCAGTGTTGCAAGTTAATGAAAGGGGGGAAACTTTGCTTTCATATAGTAGTTGTGATTTCCTTATAATAGGTTAAGATTTTATATTGGTTGCGATATTTATATTTTAATTTTGTTTTACACCATCCATCCTTGGATTTCTTCAAACATGTTTTAACATACAAAGAATAGCCATAAAAACAATTGATTGACATTGGGTTAAGTAAAGGTTGTGAGTATATGTTAGCATATCAAAAAATAATTGTGGAATTTGTAAGTATCTATGTTGTTTTATTTCTCTCATTTTATAATTAATAGAACAAAAAACAAACATTTATATGAAATCTATGATTTGTTACGAGGTATCAAACTCGCACGAAATAAAGTATTGTGTACATCCAATAGAATATTTGTTGGAACAATGAATGAGATGTGGTTTTGAAGGAATGTGTATCATTCATAAATCAATTCTTTCTATGGTACATCGCTTTTCAATTTACATGCATATGTAATATCTAATTTAATTTTCTTTATCCCTAGTAATGTAGACACACTCATTACACATTATTTTTATGTTTGTAGATGGAAGTTAAAGAATAGAAAAACAATCGAGGCAGTAAACAAACAATTCGACCAAATAATACAAGTCATGCAAGTGGCGAGAGCATTGACAATAATTCCAATGAAGAATGATGATCCATAATTGGATGTTAATGGAATCTATTGTATATTTTGAAATAATTGTTAGCGAAAATCACACATTTTGAATAATGTATTGGACTTAGTGTCCCAATTAAAAGATAATGAGTTAAACTGTAACAATTACATGCATGTTGACATTTTTATTATTGCATACTTTTTGTTGTCCTATTTTGTATGACAAATAGCCACTTATTGTCATTCTCTAGTGTCATGAAGTGTTACATCGATAATTTAATATATTGATGATTAAATATTACAATAGATGAAAAAATTTATGATATAATAATTTAATCCATATATCATATCGAATGACAATGATAAAAATTCAAATGAATACTACTATGAAAAATATTTCAATTTCTAATGAATAATGGAATCTCTCTCTCTCTCTCTCTCTCTCACACACACACACACACACACACACACACACACACACACACATATTTCAGTGCAATGTCAATAGTCACTGTTCGCCAAACATAACATAATAACTGGTGCATATGATCTTATTAATTGTATCGGTGCTTTTCAGATAATGTAGCACTAGCGCATCTAAGAGAGTACCGAACCAATGTGTTTATAAGAACATAGTCCCCGTGGAGAAAAACACCCATTGCATGCCTTGAGTTTTTTTCTATTATCATACCCTGGTGCACTACTATATATTAACTACATTGTTAATTTTAAAAATATCGCAACAGTCATCATCCTAGTCAACTTTACCAGTGTGTTTTCCTTCATTTATAATACATGTTCTTTTTAATAGTTCATAAGCACTAGTGCTTTTTAATAGTTCATAGGGACCGATGCAACATTAGATGTAAATCACTGATACTTATATTGTTATAAGCTACCGGTGCAGTTTAATAGTTCATAAGCACCAATGTTACAGTTAATATAAATCACAATTGCATATATTTTTATAAATTGTCGGTGCGTTTTAGTAGTTCATAAGCACTGCTACTACATTTAGTATAAAGCATCGATGCATATAATATTGTTATAAAGCACTTAAATTCCAGTTAAAATTTTGGTGCACATCAATGCTATATGTATTTTCAAGCATTGATGCACAAATTTGTATGTGCACCGATGCATGTATTGGTTAAGAAAGCACCGATGTGTTTTACGTGTGTTAGCATTAGTGCATTTTCTTCAATAAAGTGCACAAAAAATAAAACCACTGCAAAATCCTCCCGTCATCTAGTTTTCTTAGTTAGAATACATTTCCATAAAACCCTTCGCTAAAACATCTCGTACCATTTGCAGAGGCTGTAGCAGAAGTTTTTTTTAGAATTTTTCCCAATCTTGTAACACTAAAAACCTCCGCTATAAGGCCTCCATTATAACCTCCACTACAAGGCGTTTTCTTGTAGTGTAAATTATAGTAAAAGTAAATTAAGTTATAATATTAAAATATGTTTGAATCATTTAAATACTGAGGTATCTAACTTCTTTTTTTATTGCTTGAATTTTTTGTGCAATGGAAAAAGAAGATTTAGGAGTCGGTGTAAAAGTATCCAATGCACCATCATAATATTGACCCATCAATTATAGGCTATCCTGTTATGTGTTTGGTTTCAAGCCATTCACTATGAGTTGAAGCATAAATAGCATTGAGTAAAGTAAGGACTAAATACATCGGTATTTTGACTTAGATATGCCACTTCTTTCAAAATCTTCTCTTAATGATGATTAAATCACTTAAAGATGAATATTATTTTCCTTCGATATGAATAAGTGTGGGAATTCTAGTACAGGGTTGTACCAATGTGATCCATCCCTAGAGTAAAATGTTCTTCATTTTCTAAAAGATGATTACATAGGTTGCATTGATTCCGATAAGTTAAAACCACACTTTAAATTGTATTTTTTTCTTGAAATAAGAAGTTTTCTGTTGATGAATGATTGTACGTAGTAGGATTTATAAATAGTTACTCACTATAATTATATAGTTACATCCTAGAATACAACTATGACTGATGTTCTACTAATAGTAAAACTAATACATAGTACTATGATGGTATCATACTAGACAACATAGCTTGGCGATAAAGATTGTAAAGATCCATACAAGGTGAAAGGTGAAGAAGAAAGACAAGTCTATGACTCGAGGGTGAGGGTTGTTGTTACACCGTATTTTGCCACCTTGTGAGCATTTATACTCCTTGGCCTCCCTTACCTATTTATAGATTCAAAACCATATTTGTGGTTCTCCATGAACCTATTTTTCCCTATTTTTCCTCATGTACGCGAGCTACTTCAATACACCTCGCGTATATGCAGGCTGAATCACTACAGCCCGCGTACATCGAATTGTTGGTAAATAAAAGTAAACAACTCTATCTTCCACTCCAAAAAGCGGCCATTGTGAGCTTTGGCCCTCCATGTGTCTTGAAACGACTCGATTCGACCTTTCACTTACCTTTGGAGGGTTATATATTGAGATATTGTGGTACATGGAAGGAGGAGAAAGTGAAGAGCATTGAAACTCTATCAAAATTTTGCCTTGATTGAGTCTACATCCATTGATCCTAGTTGTTGTGAACCATTTATGTTAACCTCCCAAACTCTTTCATATCTTGTAAATGATTCATTATAGGGTAATTTTTAGGGTTGAAATTTCGCGAACTGGCTATTTTTTGGGTTTTTTTTCAAAAAATAAATTCGCTATTTGGTCATTTTTAGTCTCTAATATCGCCTATATTTACATAAAATACATTTTTTTATCATAATATTCGTCAAAATTTACACGTTTTAGTAGTAAATTGTAGGTTTTGTATTTAATATTTGCTTACCTATATTTATCTATGTTTTTTCCAATCCAAAATAAACACCTAGAATACTATACTTAAGTGAAATATTAGACTCCTTAAAAAATACCCTGATTTGAATTATTTTGCTCGTGACTTTGCCATTGTATGGGGGATTGAAGTGGTGAAGGCACAAGTGGAGAGACCTAGTTCTTGGTTCATATGAGTTGCGGATAGGAAGTTGTATCTTGCACTTCTTGTTCATATTAATAGAAATACTCATTTTCTCGTCTATTTATATTGTGAATGATTGTTTATTATTATTGGGTACATTTTCTTATATATGTCATGGATTATGCTATTGTATATGCTAACAACTTTCATATATATCATATGCAATTGTTTGTGTTTATTGTTGAGACTAAGTTGTACATTCAAGTGTTGTGATTCGAAAGCTTAACGGATTTCTTCACCGAACGTCTGGATTGAGGTAGGTCTTCTATGCATTTACTTTCATATAGCATATGTTGGGAAATGCGTATATTTTCTTGAGTTCATCTGTTTGTTGTGGTCTACCCCAAGCCATAGGAACTTTTTCTCCGTAACAATTGCACAATCTGCTATGAAAGTGCATTAACATCATCAAAATCTTTTTCAATTAGGCATTAGCTTGTTCTACTAATAGTAGAACTAATGCATAGTACGGTGTTGGTATCATAAGTTAGACAAGTTAGATTTGGCAGCAAAGATTCTAGAGGTCCATGCAAGGTGAAAGGAGAGAAAGAAAGACAAGTCTATGAATAGAAGGTGAGGGTTTTACCATCTTCTATGGTATGACAAGGCATTAATCTCACAATTTAAATATTTTTGAAGGCAATAATCTCACAATTTAAATATTTTTGAATTAGGCATTAGCTTGTTCTCCTAATAGTAGAACTAATGCATAGTACCATGTTGGTATCATACTAGACAACTTAGATTTGACAACACAAATTCTAGATCCATGCAAGGTGGAAGCTGAATAAGGAAGAAAAGTTTATGACTTGAGCAAGGTGAAGGGTGAATAAGAACGAGGGTAATTTTTAGGGGCAAAATTTTGCCAATTAACTATTTTTTGTTTTTTTTTTCAAAAAATTAATTCGCTATAAATGGTCATTTACCATAATATTTGCCAAATTTTACAAGTTTTAGTAGTAAATAGTATGTTTCATATTTAATATTTGCTTTTTTTTCCAATCCAAATAATAGCTTAGAACACTATACTTAAGTATAGTATTAAAATCCTATATATCTACATATATATTTTTTTCTATAGTATGACAAGGCATTAATGCCACCAAAATCTTTTTCATTTAAACATTAGCTTTAAGAAAATGTCTTTGTATTTACATGATAACATCTTTAACATCTCCCCTCCTCTCTTTACATCATAACATCTTGTCCAACCCTAATACTAGTACTAGCATAGTTTCAACATCATTCCTCATATTCCTCATAAATTGTCTTAGTTTATGTATATTATCTTTGTGATACTAATATTTTTTTTATGTAAAAAATGTTTTTAAATTATCTTAGTTTATGAATATTTTCTTTGTGACACTAATATTTGTTTTATGTGAAAATGTTATCTTTGTGGCATTAATATTTTTTTATGTGAAATGTTCTTTGTGGCACTAATATTTTTGTGGCGCTAATATTTTTTCTATGTGAAAAATGTTTTTTTAATGTAGCTGTCAAAGTAATCCAAGCGATATATATCTTTTATTTTTCGCGGGAAAAAAGATATATATCTTTTATTTTATTACCCATCATATCAACAGTGCAATGTCATTATCAATAGAATTACAGCCCTAATACAACATTTGTACATTCTCAATAGAAATACAACCCTAATACAACACTTGAAGAAGAGGGTAAGTGACTATTAAACACGTTCCTTGAAACAAATACAACGCGAAAACAACGAGGCATTATGTAAGAGTGAGAATTAAACATGTGCTTTTGAAAATCGTGACAAGAGTCAGTCACCCATTTTGAAAGCAACGTTTTCTGCCAAAGTCATAAGAAGTCACTAATTGAAGGCCATTTTTGTGCACCTAATCCCATACCCTATAAATATTTAAAGTCAATAATGCTATGATGTCTGTCACGAAATAGTGGTTTGGTGTGGAAATTTGGGAAGCGTTATAGTTGGAAAAGATGAGATGAGAGTGGAACGAGGGGCCCAGTTGACCCGAAACAAAAACAACCAAGACGAAGCCGCAACCTTGCAGAGATTGCGTGTCTGTTCGGTACATTGTTCTATATCTATCACGCTCAAATAACTAATAGATTCGATTCTAATCTCCAAATAATTTGTCGCCTTTCTCAAAACCTCCACGTGATTTCCAAGGGAAGATTATTGCATAATCTTCATCTCATTCCCGAGGCGTGGATTTCATTGCAATCGAAGGAGATTGGCGAGTTGATAAAGAAAAGATCCAACTCGGAGAAGATGTATTTCTTCAGCAACCCTTCTTGCACCGAATTCAAACTTGGGATGGCGTTTGAAGAGCACTGTGTCCAAGAAATGAGTTCACCTTCTTACAACAGCACTGCTAATGGAAGCGCTAAGCGCGCAGTTGCAGAATGCATTTCTCAGCTGGATCTCTCCGCTCTGGGGAGCTGTTCCAATTCCATTATTGGATCCGAAACAACGGTCACGAGGGGATTCGAGCACAGGACGTCGTCAGATGATATTCAGGATGGTTGTTCTGGGTTTCTCACGAGTTTTAGGTGTGGAGTCGTAATGGGTAGAGTAAATAGTTGTGTTTTTATTTCCAGTTAATTCTTGTGCTCTGCGGCGTTGTTGATAATTTCGTTTATTTTTCACTCCAGACCCGGTTTGTCGACAAATCTGGAGAAGCAATCTGGTGCGCAAATGACGATTTTTTACGGTGGAACGGTTTACTTATATGACGATATTCGTGCAGATAAGGTATAGATATGGGGATTGAAATGCTTAGGAGCTAGACGGAGACTCTGACCTAGTTTAGAATATAATAAATATGTTTTCTTGTGCAGGCCCAAGCCATAATGCTAATGGCCAGCAGTGGGAATAATTCGAGTCATCTACATACAAAACTACAGAACGGCTGTGGATCGCAGACTGAGGGGAAAATATCATTTCCTGCCATGAAGTTATGCGAGGGGTCAGGCATCGACCGCCAACCCATAATTCCCAAGGTGCACACAGGTATTTCTATGTAAACATTATGATAATGATGATGGTTACTGTTTATATAAACATTATGATAATGATGATGGTTATTGTAATTTGGATGTTAAGAGAAACCATAACATATGAGTTATTTGATTTGTTTTAAAATATTATTTAGATGGTTAAAAAGTTTAAAGAGAAGTGTTTTTAGTTAGCCATAATTTGGAGGAGTTAGAAGTTTGGAGACGAACTGCTGAAATAAAGATTATGGAATTGAGATGTAATGTGGGTGTAGGCTGGGCATTCTAAGAGAAAATAGTTTTCATCTTCAACCCTCATAGACTAGCAATGATCGCAAATCCTTTGGGCATTTAAAGGTCACTCGACTTCATCCTAATCATGACAATATTAATTTTCTTCTTTGAGTTGATCAAGATAGAGAGATAACCCTAATCATCAAGATTAGGGTTAATGATCTCTTTATAATATGGTACTTTTTTTTTAACCTCTAAATTTTTTTGCACCACATTTACTCTTTGAATAGAAGTAATAATATTGATATCTACTGTTTTTAATTTGCTCAATTCTTCTTCATGATTCTCTCAATATTACAACCCCAAGCTTAGTATCCATATAAGATAACTGGAGTAACCAGCATACAACTCACAACACAAGACATTAATTAAAATTCGAAAGCAACTAAAGGATCTTTCCCGGGATGGATATACAGATTTGGCAGTGTATGGATATCATATGCTTAACATTTTTAGTGCCATCCTGTCTGATACTAAACGTCTAAAGGATGTAGTCGCCAAATTATGATGACGTAACATACAAATTTCATAGAAATTATTCCGTGAATTAATATCCCAATCATGTCCGCTGCCTATTGCAGAATCATCAGATATTCCACTAGCGAGGAAGCATTCCCTGCAACGTTTTCTGGAGCAGCGCCAGAACAGGTATCTTAATTACTTCGTACTTATATTTGTCATCGCCATTCGCTTGTTTAGTATGTCGTTTTCGATTGATTTTTCTGGACTCTCCGCCGTTGAAATTCACAGGTAAAAATGAAAAATAAAAGTCGAGTCTTGTGCACGGTGAATGCAAAGGCAACGTGTCCATATAAGACAGCAGAACCAGACAATCCAAAGCCTCATCAACGGCCATCAACTTCTTTATCTCCGATATAATCCCACTGCCGGCAAGCAATGAAATCTGTACATATATGCCAAAACTGCAGTTTCATTATGCAATCTCATATATAGTTCCACTGTATATTCCTGGTATCTGAAGCCTATTAGTAGCTGTTTGGAATAAGCTTTCTTGCTTTCTAGCATATTATTCCTGATATCAAGTAAAATGCAACTTTGCATGGCATTTTGTACAGTCCAGGGTGAATAATGTGCACTGATTCGTTTTTATTTTCAGTTCTATTTTCTCTTTTATAGTTTTTTCTGTTTTCTTTCCCCATTCCATGGCAGTGATATAATAAAGTTTTTAAAGCCTGAGCTTATTTTGATTGTTGATTCTCTCTATCTAATGAGCATGGAGCAAGGTGAACGGTTGTCTTCCCTTCATGTCAGTTTGATAGAGGGAATCAGCAATCCAAATAAGAATAACCATTTTTAAATAATATTGTTTAGTTGCAAAAGGAGGACAATTTTAGAGGTTAAAGATAGAATGTGGTTTTGATGATACGTTGAGAATAAATTATCTTCAAGGGAAGATTGTTGTCACTTACAAAAGTGCTAAAACTAGCACATAGCACATCGATAGGGTGTATTCGAAAAGGGAAGGAGTATTTGAAAATGAAGGGTGTATTTTAAATAAAATGCAGCTAAAGAACAAAGTGAAAAGAAGCTATATAAATATTTTAAAGATAAATGATATTGTTATGATGTATGGCAACTTCAAAAGGATGGATAGAATTAATGGTTGCTTAGTTTCCTTTAGTTAATTTTGGAGAAAACCAAGACAATGTTTTCAATCTTGATATTAAGATCTCCAATATTTCAAGAGAAGGTTGTTTTACCATATAACCATATACTTTAAAGCAACACAACATAATGAAAAAAAATAGTGTATGAAAATGAACAAGTTGTATCATTAAATAAATCATATAACCATATACTTTAAAGCAACACAACATAATGAAAAAAAAACAGTGTATGAAAATGAACAAGTTGTATCATTAAATAAATCATATTTAAGAGGTGCAGATCCTTATAGTAAATGGAGGAAGTGTTAAGATGGAGGGTATTTTATGCAAATTGACAAGACATATCATTAAATAAATCATACTTAAGAGGTGCAAATCCTTATGACAAGTCGGGAAGACATATCATTAAATAAATCATACTTAAGAGGTGCAAATCCTCATGACAAGTGGGGAACTCTTAATGTGGAAGGAATATTTCATGTTTTTAATTTGTAAAGAAATTTAATATCTATTTCAATCCTTATAGCAAGTGGAGGAAGTGTTAAGGTGGAAGGAATTTGGCATGTTCTTAATTTGTAAAAAGATTTAACATTTATTACAAAAATAATCGAATTGGGCTTAAGTATGACAAAATTGCATTGTAAATAAGCAAGCAATTAAATATAGAAAACATAAAAGGTGCAATGTCTATTCTAGAAAATAATAATTTTATGAAAGTTATGGCATGTGAATACTAGAAATATGTTTGGAATAAAAGAACAAAATATACACCATGATGTTGTTACATCATAGTTCCATACATGTATTGCCAAAACTACGTTAAAAATGGAAATAAAAAAAGTTCTCAATGTCATTATTATGAAAAACGATTTTGAATTTGGAGCACGTGAAACTTGCATGCAATCTACAATCAATATATGGAGCCCTACTCACATGTCTCATGTGATTGCCAAAACTATGTTAAAAAAGGAAATAAAAAATGTTCTCAATGGCATTACTATGGAAAATGATTTTGAATTTCGAGCATGTGAAACTTGTGAAATCTACAATTAATATAAGGATCCCTTCTCACATGTGAGAGGTAGATATATGCGGTTATTATATTTAATGCATATTGATATTTATAACTTTCTATGCGTAAAATCTATTTCCCACATGATATATTCTATAAGATTGAATTATTGATTGAATATAAAACTTTATTTAGAAGGAGAGGTTTGTTTCATTTAATGTTTTTCTACCATGCAAGATAGATGATATATTTTAGAATATTTATTGATTATTTCAATAAAAAAGTTTGTTTATGAGTGCATTAGTGTTCCTTGGCCTAATGATGAACAACATGTATTGCTTCTTGGGAGGTCAAAAGTTCACTTTACCACTCAAATCCCTACATAGAGAGGATCCCTTGTCCAATAAAAAAGGGGGTCTAATACACCAATTTTATGTCTTCCTTGGTTGTGACCTCCTCCTACTCCTTCTTCTTCTTCTCATATCATCATCATCATCATCATTTTCTATAATGCATGTGGATGGTCCAAAATAATTTGGGAGACACATTAAATCAATAAGTTAGGTACTTACAAAGAATTAATTGACGGAGCTCTCAAATCTTTTTGTAAATAAACCCATATATTGAAATAGTTTGGAGGTCTATATTTCCCTCAAGAAATTGTTGTTTCTAAGAGGATGAATAGAGCTTCAACGAAAGCAATTGGATGCATCCTAGTCTAAGGTGGACTTGATAGAAAATATTGAGAAAAGTCATTCAACAATATTAAGTTTGAAAATAGATTATTTGTTGTGTCATTGAATGGAAAAAGTTCCAGATGAAGATTGGGTTAGAGTAATGTTTAATGTTCAACACATAAAAATGTTCTAGTGTGTTACATAAAATGACAAAATAAAGAAGATGGACCCAAAATAATTGAAAACCATCTTTCTATGTTATTATTATGAAACAAAAGGAGTAATCCAAAAACTAAAAAGACATCTACTTAAAATATGTGATAATTTATGAGTACCCAAACTAAGATGAATGGTAACTCTAATGGTGATTTTATTGATGTAAATAGATTTCTTTGTATTGGACTATCAAGAAAAAGTCAACAAAAAGAACTCAAAAATATTTCTCAAAATGACTCTCTTGTTGGAACATCTAAAAAGGTAGAAAAACATATTGTCATAGTTCATGAGTAACATATATGTTGAATTTGAAACGATTTATCCAAATGCTTAACAACATTAATGGAAATGAGTTGAGAAAAATGCATGGTTTTTTCTTCATAAACATCTCTTATTTTTTTGTTGGATTCAAGGACTTAGTTCCCCAAAAATGTCCCTATCCCACTACAGTATTGTATTTGTATCTACCAAGACCTAGTTTTAGATGCCACATACACCCCACTCAATCCTAGGGTAGTGACAAAAAAATCCTATAAGTCAGAGTATAAATGCAACAAAACAGATTCACTTGGATTTCATTAATCTATCACACAGAATGATAATTAAACATAATTAACTATGCAAAAAAGAAACCACAACATAAATCTACAAATTTTATTATTAAATTTGGTGAAACTTTTGGGCCTCCATTATAATAATTTGAACATACTTCTATTGTCTCTGGATTCCAATGGATCAACAACACTATAACCACTCTTCACATGACTACAATTAACCATGAAAATTATTTTCACATGGTCCCTTTATCTACCACCACAACCACAAATTTGATATTTCCCTCAAAGGCCAATTATTTTCTTACTTAATTGTGGGTAGAAAATTTTATACAAAACAATTGGAATTTTAACATCTAGAATCTCTCAACTATCAAGGATCTGGATTGATTAATGAATCAGTTCGTCTCCTCAACTTAAATTTAATCTATTCATTCTATGAAATGGTTCTTAATGGTTCTTAGTGTTCTCACAAGTAAGTATGGTGCCACTTGAATTCTTTAGTTAACCTTCAAACTGGGTAAAGTCATCACACACATTTCTTTTATCCATGACAATCATTTTTTAATTTAACTCATTCTTTCTCCAACACTAAATTGGAGTTCTGTGACAAAGAATGGTCCCGTTAATCTATATCATCACGTTTAAATGTGACAACTTAGTTATACAACGATAGTGACACCCAACTTGAACAAATACTTTTGTATCAAGTACCAAGTCTTTTTCTCTTCTATGGGAATGTATTTCTTCTGCAACAACTTTTGTAGAAACTTATTTCTTGGAAAAAATTGTTATAAGTTATCTCTTTCCCACATCATTCTTAAAGAAAATTATTTAGCGTTAGATGAAAAAGCTCATGTAATGGAGAAATTATGTGGAATATGATGTAAGAAACACATAACTATTGAAATAAACTAAGATACATGTGCAAGATAGTTGGATTCACTAGGGATGTTCCTATATCAAACACCCATAATTGGGAAATTTGAGCATTTTGTTGAAAAGGTAGGATAATGACAAGTACAAACTAAGCATCCTCTTCTGCCCATTGTTGAGGGTAAGATGCACAATTTTTCTTTGATGTCTTGGCCCAAAACGTTTCTACACCTAACCCACTTTTTAATGTTTATTCTAGTCTTTGTGAATATTTTCCACAAGGTTTCACTGCCTCCTTTTATTTTAACTAAATTGTTCGTACTTCCTCACTATGATTCCAATGAATTGTGATTATTATTGCCCCTAACTCTCTAGTAGGAACCATTATTGATACTTGTCACGTCGAATGCACAAGCATACCATTAACCTGATTGCCAACGTTTGCTTTATCTCACTCCATAATGACCACATACTCCACTTCATTTATTTCATGTCTTGCAAACAAACCACCACATAAAACATTACAAAAGCTAAAACCTCAGTATGTGCCTCTTTCAAAGGTGTTGATGATATAACACTCATGTTTAGCTCTTTATTTTGTTCAATTGAACAATTCATAGCTTCATGTTGCTCCACTTCCTTCACATTGACCAACACTAGACTTATAATTTTGTCATTATCCTTCTCCACTTCACCATTTGATGGATGAAAGTCAAACTTCACCCCATTCTTATCAAATTGGTAGTTGTTTTTCCTCCCACTATGCATAACTCTTTTTTCAAACTACTAGGGCCTCCTGGACCAATTGTGACAAGAATAAATGGGAACCACATCAAATAGATTGCTATCATGACAACCCCTAATATTACAATTAATCAGTCATTGTTCACTCATGATGACCCTATGCCCATTGTGTAACCATGACAATATATGCTTCTAGATGAGGTGTAAATTTAAATGTAAACTTGTGAACAATTTCATTGGACACGAAATATTTTGAACTAATGCCATCAATAATTAAATTACAATACCTACTTTATACATTATGTTTATTTTTGAAGAGTGTCTTTGTTTGTTCTAGTGTCATGTCAACCTCTTTCTCGAGATGAAAAAATACTTTTTGCATCGTCTAATTTTCTCTATGTTCTACCCTTAAATACACCACCTGGCTTGCTACTATTTTTGGTTCTTGTTTTGCGGACAATCTACCGAGAGTAGACTCAAGGCTTGATCTCCCTAGCTTAATGTAAGTCTATAACAAATAAGACAAAACATAAAATACTTTCCTAGATCGTATAGAAATACAAATGAAAGAGTAGATCATTTAACTTAGATTTGTAGATCCCTTTCTCCTTCGTTGATCCAATGCTCCAACATTTCCATATCGCAAGTAGATAAACCCTGTTGAACATATAATAGACCACAAGAAGTGAAAGCATATATCTCATATGATAGATGGGTACCCGCACGAAGCTGGTACCCAAAAACACCGCAATGACACCGTGTGAGCGCAAAGAAAGAAAACACACGCACATGGCTATAAACAGGCGTACGCACTCCTACTTCGGCAATGCTGAGCCTACACATTGGCGAGATGACATGGATAACAGAAGCACATGTGTGCTTTTAAACAGAATCACGTGCGTGCTTTTAAATAGAAGCGCATGCGTGCTTTTAAACAGAAGTGCGTGCACGCTTTTATGCGCACACGCATTGTTAATGCCTACGCAAAAAGAAGCGCGTGCCCTCTCTTATGCGCGCACGCGTTGTTAACGCGTAAACACAAAAAAAGCACATTTGTTTAGTAATCCTAAATGTTGTTTCGATTGTGTTTATTATGGTGTTGGTATCATCATCATCATCATCATCATCCTCATCATCTTCATCACCACCATCTTTATCTTCATCATCGTCTTCAACATCTTCTTCATCATCATCATCCTCATCCTCCTCATCATCTGCATCACCATCATCATCATCACCATCATCATCATCATCATCGTCTTCATTATCATCATCACATCATCATCATCATCATCATTATCTTCATGACGCCGACACCGATGATGATGATGCTGATGATGAAGATGGCGATGGTGATGATGAGGATGATGATGATCGTGTTGAAGATGATGAGGTTGATGATGAGGATGATGATGATGATGATGACGTTGAAGATGATGATGATGAAGATGATGAATATGATGAATATGAATACGATGGTGATGAAGATGATGAAGA